>NJDD01000752.1:80996-105707 GCA_002245505.1 Calephelis nemesis
TGAAAGATGGATTGAAAAGAAGAAAAGAAGAGATGGTTCTTAGCTATCATTCAAGTTTTTATCGGGAGTTATTAATAATGTTTAAGTTTATGTTTTTTTAAAGAACACATAACACCGATATTTGACCCCCTGTATACTGTACCAGTATTGTAAATGGGTCAGATATTCGTCGTGTTGTCAGATGCAAATACCTATGTAGCATTTTCCATTTTGTACGAAACTCTAATGACTTTTGTAACTGACAGTACCTACATAAAAAGATCAAGAAACAGAGATTTACTATACGTAGGTTCTTATCGCCGTTGGAGATCTCTTCAAGCTATGCCTGCAGACAGGTGTTGTAGCAATGTTATTATTATTATCCGGGAGTACGAACTTTTTGAAGGAGTTAGTTTCTCCTAAAATACGCGCTAGCCAGATCCAAAATTAAAAAATAATTTAAGAATTCAATCTAACAAATAAACGAAAATCGACATCACGGAGCAAATATACATTTTTGGTCATCGACCAATAGCTTCGGTTTTGGTTTCAGTTCCAGCCATAAAACCTATTCAGTTCTGGCTTTGGCTAGTAAAGGCCAACGTTTTTGGGCCGCGCCGAAGCACCTATCTTTATAATATATATTGCGTTGTTAGAAGATCTCGCCGCTAACTGGTACTAGCGAAGTTTCGGTTTCGGGTTCGGCTTAAGCTGAGTGCAAAGCCGAAAAATCGGTTTCGGTTTTGGTTACGGCTTACAAACCAGTTTCCAACATTACTTACAAAACACACACATGTCTCATTTTTCAAAACTACTGAATTTCTTGTGTATTGATTAAAATTAATCAACTTTGATGGCATTTTGTAAAATTTTGTGCTGTTTTAGTGCGAAAGTCAAATAATCACGAAGGAAATACTATATCTGTGTTTTCTCCATGTCTTTAAATCTCAGTCGTTGAGCTTAGGTAAGGATAACACCGCTTTACCTAGATAATTGTGTTTAAAACGGATACGGAGTTTTTACTTCACGAACATATGTACCTACTTAAACTTCATTTAATATGAGCAGATATAAAACAGATTTTTTAAGAGCATGTTCATTTTATTTATAGAGTTTTTGTATGCGACTGTATGTGTTTTAGTACAGAAGCCATTTTTTTAAAATATTGAGTCTTGTTCTTAATGTATTTTATATAAATTTTCAAGTTTGACAAAAACGCAGACGAAGGCTAATGGTCTATAAAATAAATAACAAGCTTTTAAAGTGTCGGGGTCTCTTCCAGTTGGCGTATCTGCATAAAAACCTGTACTGCGACGCAAAAACTATCCATATCCAAGAACATTTTATGCTATAGAGCGTGTGCGCGTGAATGTTGGCAAACAAATAGAGAAGGAAATAGCTATTAAAATATTTACAAGCTGCTGCCAGAATTTTAAAAATGTATACTGGAAAACCTTCATATCTATCCTGTTAAACTATGTTCAAAAATATGTAAAAATGTTATTCTAATATTTTAAAGCGTATTTAAAGGAAACCATTAAAGCTTTTGACCAAATCCCTAGTGTAAAATTAGAATTTCCAAGGTTAGGATATTTTTAACTACAATAGTTTGAAATTGGATTAAAAGGAATTTTCACTTTTAGCACAAAAAATGTACATTTTTTATTACATTGAAAATAATAACAGAACATTTTCCATAATCATTAATATATATAAACACTTAATATTATTAACGGTAACCTGTTTTCTATCCAAATATATTTAATTACTAACATTGCATGCCATAAAATAGTTAACAATGTAAAACTAAACTTATGTGAAATTCGATTATTATTACAATTAGTATAATTTTGAATTTACAAACATTGATTTTACCCTAATTGGTGGTTAAAAATAATATTTAAATAAATAAATAAATAAATAAAATCTTTATTTGTCCAAAATTAAATTAAGCCTCTTCTAAGAACACCAAGCATTTTATCTTTAAATGATGCATATCGTTTTTTTTGAATGGCTAATTTGTTGCTAGCCGCGAGGTTTTTACAACTTCATAAATATTCAACATAAATATTCTTATGACTCTTTTAACAAGACATAAAAAAAGAGGAGATTTATAATTCGTTTGTATGTTTGTTACGCTATTGTAATTATTTTTGTTTTCGTAACGAAGGTCATGAATCATAATTCAGAGGTGGTCAATAAAAAAAAATCAAGATCCGCGAAGTTGTTTTGAGTTATATGTTTAACTGTGCACGTTATTTCTTTGTCATATAGTACTAATAAAATCTAGAATGAGTATATTCTAGAAATCTAGAATCTAGAATGAGAGAATGAGCAATTTTACTGAGTCTAATACTTTGATGTAAATTAGCTATTTTTTTTGTAGTAGTACTTTTGAAATAATGCGCTTATAAATATATATATAGATAAATATATCTTTAAATAATATTTAATTCTTTTGTGAGTATGTCATTGAACTCCTTCTAGACGGCTGGACCGATGTTGATGAAAATTTTTGTGCGTGTACAAGGGAATTCGAGAATTGTTTAGATTCACAATTTGGTCTTCTGGAAAATGTTTTTTTAATTAATTTTTTTAATAATAAGTCGTTGTTGATTTTGGAATGTTACGACATGCGACAGACTGCGCTACTGTCTATGCATTAATGTCAAGCGATACGAAGTTTGCTGGGTCAGCTAGTATATTATATATATAGATAATATATAGATAAAGATATATAGAGTTGTCATTACATAATTAATCATTTCGCCTAAATTTAGATTATGTCAGCCAATTGAAAAATAAAAGTATAAAGTGTAAAGAGTAAAAAGTGTAAAGCCGAAGCGCCGAAAAGCAAAGTAATGTTGAACGCATTCTATAATAAAATCCTCTAAGCTAGATATTCGGAAACCAGCACCGCCAAGCACTAGGATATCAAACCAGACACATTAACATAGAAATGCTAGTCTGATGGACACTTGAATCTCTAATAGCTATGACAGATTGAATCAGGAATGTCTGGTTCCCATAGTATTTCTGATCTCTTATTTAGCAACTGTCGTTAGCCAATGATAGAAAGAGAGAATTGATAAGGGGACAGAAAGAGCTAAGGCAAATAACAATTCAGGCGAGTCGTAGCAGAAAACAATCACCCTAACCAAAGGTTACGGTGTTGGCAAATAACAACACCGTGACCTCTATGAACTTTGCTTAGTTTTACAAGTATAATTTTTAAAACAAACTTTTTATAGCGGTAATGCAAGTAACAGATGCAAGTAGACGGAAATGAAATGAAATTTATTTATTTGTGGAATATGTGTGTAAATGAGATATTGCACAAATATTTAAGTATATCAACATATTTTACCATACTTTGGTGTGCAAATATTTTAACATTTATAAAAAAATATTTAATTACGTAAAGTTTAACTTTAAGCCAATTATTCATATTTATTAATAGTTTAATTATTTATTACCAAACATTTTAAAACAATAATTAAATTTAACCCTATCTACCGTTAACTACTTTTTCTTTCCAAACCAGTCAGGAGAAGAAACGGCAAGACAAACTCCTTGGTAACCAGGACTTTTACCTATCTGCCTTGTATTACCACCGTTTCCAAACCTAGCCAGACATGAAAGGAAATGGCGAAACAAACTCCTCTTCAACCATAACTTTAATTATATTTGGTAAGTAATTATTACAATAAAATTATTTTACTAAAACGGATTTACTGATAGAAAGAAATACATATCTATTATATTTGATATTTTCCATCGTCGGCGCTTCGTAAAACTTCCAAATATTCATATTTTTAAATGAAGAAACACTTGTACTGTTTTACGTATCACTTATATTTTATTATTTTATAAATAGCCTACCGGTTTCGCTTTTAACAGCATCATCAGTGCTAGAACTTAAATTTAACTTAAATTAAATTACAGCATCATCAGGGCTAGAACTTAAATTTAACTAATTTAAGGCTATTTATCTATTTCTCTATATATCTATTTAAATTTAAAGGCTATTTATAAAATAATAAAATATAAGTGATACGTAAAACAGTACAAGTGTTTCTTCATTTAAAAATATAAATACATATCTCCCGTAAACTAAAGCTGTTACTGGTGAGTTGTTAATCTGAGGCTGGGTTCTTAAGGCTTTTACCTACCTACTACTACTTACTACCTTGATTAGTGAACTGGAATATTATTAAAAGCAACGTGTTTATAGCAACTACAAAGATAAGACACGTTTAACAATTTAAGGGTTAGTTGCACGACTCCGTCCTCGAATCTGATTGAAAAACAAGTGTGATAGGGTCATTTCATCCCCACGTCATTAAAATTCACGCATAATCTTTGCATATGTTTTGAATAAATTAGTAGGCACTGTTTTTATATGGCGGTGGCACCACCTTGCCGATAGCTAAAGCACCTTGCGGTGGTGATGTTGCCAAATGTCAAAACACTAAGTGACATTTACAGGATGACGTAGATAGGACAAAAAAATAATTAACAAATAAACAAACTGTCAGTATGGGTCTATGAAATATATTCCCCAAAACTTTTGGGGTTACCATGCCACATTCTAAGAAAGCTACTTTCAGAAGGCAAATAAGCTGACGGAGCTTCGAACAACACAATGTTTTTTTTTTATTTCGTATTGACCCTGAATAACAGAATAACTATTACAACATATAAAAAAAATGAAAAGAAGTGTGCTACGAGGTGATCCGTACGAATTGGTAACACCGCCTACTCCTGCCAACATAACGTTATGACCTCTTACAGTTCGGATGGTAAGCTAGCCGGGAAACTGCTTTTGTTTGAGGCCTCAGGTAAGCAACGCACCATTACCACCTTTAGTGTCTCCACCAGGAAATCCATCTGCTTGTTTACCTTCCAATATCATAAAAAAATAATCAAACAGCTCGCAGTAATGGACAACGAACATGAATGAGTTGGTTTTGAAAGTTTCTGATCTTCCTACTCCCGTAAGTCTTGTTCAAATCATAGGTGGTAGAGGTATGCAGCGACTCGTCCGGATTGGTACCACAGCCTTACTTATTCCTACCGCCATAACGTCAATGCTTGCCTTTGACGTGTTTAGGTTTGGAGAGTAATGTAGCCGGTAAACTTACTTTTGCTCGAGGCCTACCATCCCGGGCTAAGATTGACAACGCACCATTACCACCTTTGGTGTCTCTAAGCGGCGTGAATTTCTTACCATCATGAAATCCGTCTGCTTGTTTGTGTTCTATTATCATAAAAAAAATTGTTTGCTTATTGGCATGCCGTAATCCCACCATGCTTTAATTTAACATCATCGAGTATATTTTTAAGCTAAAATAAATTAAAAGTATCTTTAAGCCCATATCCCGGAAGATGTAGGCAGAGGCACAACCATGGCACCCACGACTAGCCGAAGACACTAAGTCCCACAATGTGATAGGTGGCCTATCGCCAACCGGGCACATATCCAATCCCGAGCAACGTTTTTTTATTAGAATATTGGAAAACCTCAATTTTCTTTGAGTTGCCTGACCCGGGAATCGAACCCGGGACCTCATGAAGAGAGGCGATTTTTTTTAAATAAATTAGACTACCCTGCACTCGCGCCTCTAAACAGAGAGATTTGACACATAAAGGAGGTGTTTAACCATGGTACTGTCACGCACTAAGCCGTTTGAGTAACCGTAAAAACGCCCTCTTGGGCTCCCCTACCATAATAAGTTACAAATCAATACTAACCAAGTGCATTTTTTTAGATATGACCGAAGCTGCAGGTGTAGGCTAGTTTATTGTCGGATGCAAGTTAACGATGTACAAGGATTCAAACTCGATAACGAATGTTAGATGTCGCAAGACTTTGCCAATCATGAAGCCACCGTTTCTCAAGTATAAAGCACGCTGGCACAACCTTGGCGTAGCGAACCACTGATCACTAACCTAGTGCAGTCGTTATGAAAGATAAGACTGAATCTGCGGTGAAGGCTTAGCCCAAGCAGGTTTAAACTAATGACATTGTTGGAATCAAACTCCATAAAGTGTGTAGAGATGATGTAATAGATTGGCAATCATGGAGTCATCGAGTGTCCTAATTTTGGCTTAATGACTGATTGATCTTTATTCAAACCATAAAAAAGTATCTTCATGCCCATATCCCTGAAGAGGTAGGCAGATACACAAGCAGGGCACCCACGGCTACTCGAAGACACTAAGTTATATTTTTCTTTTATATTGGAAGGTAAACAAGCAGACGGATTAACTGATGGTAAGAAATTCCCGCCGCCTAAAGACACCAAAAGGTGGCAATGGTGCTTTGCCAACATGAGGCCGGTATGTTTGGAATAGTGTTGGCGATTGCTAAATAAAGTCTGGTATCGATGCCTGGATCGGGCAACAAAAGAAAATGTGGTTTTTCTAATTAAAAAAAATTTGCTTGGGATTGGATGTGTGCCCGGTTAGCGCTTACCACAATTTATTTCATAAAGTACTTTGATACTTTTACAATGGTACTATTTTTTTATGATAATGGAAGGCAAACAAGTAGGCGGATTTCCTGATGGTAAGAAATTCACGCAACTTAGAAACACCGAAGGTGATAATGGTGCATTGCCAACCTAAGGCCGGGATGTTAGGCCTCGAGCAAAAGTAAGTTTACTGGCTACCTTACTCTCCGAACCGAAACACGTCAACAGCAAGCATTGGGCGTTATAATAGGTAAGGCGGTGGTACCAATCCGAACGAGTCGCTGCGAAACTCTACCACCTAGAAAACCACCTATTAAGGTAAGTACACACTGGGATTTAAATAATTTATTTTGTATGTTAATACGAGCTCAGAAATTATTCAGCAAGTTTTGTGAAGGAAGTTTTATGTGAAGAGTCAAACTCCATAATAAATGTTGAATGTTGCAATGATTTGGTAATCATAACGCCGTCGCCTCTCAAGTGTCCAGTGTAGCCCAACCTTGGCATAATGAATCAATGATAATTACCTGAACCCACTGTGATTATTATGAAAGATAGACCAAGAGCTAATACCGCTTAGAAACAAGCAAATTTAAAATCTTTAGTACAAAAAATTATAGTCTAAAGAAACGCTATTTAAATTTTGGTTGGTTTGGGACAATGTTCTCTGTGTATTTTTTATTTGTATTGTCTCAATATATTTATTTATTTGCAATAAAAATAAACATATGATTAACAATAAAGGTGCAACATAAACTCGTAAGAAATTTTCTGTGCACCAACATGTTGTGTGATGTTATGGGATATGAGAATTATCGAAAAACAAGAGTAAGAAACCATTATTATTACGACCAAACGGTAAGGAACAGCTGGAATTAACATTCGAATTGGAACTCAGGAACACTTCACACTAGTTCAGATCTTATTTTAGATCAAGCTAATATTAACTGTAAGTACAAGTCAAAGTGTAAATTCGGATATAACAGTTCCAAGATATATACTATACATGATGAGATCTCAAATGTTACAACACTGAGACGCAGCAAAGTACAAATGATGGTTGTAAGACCCACGAACAGCTATCATTTGTCCAAATCATCTCTATTACCACAAGGTTGCAGGACTGTTTTTCTGTAGATATAGTATTGTCAGATCTTCGACTTAACAATATTAAACTAATCTGGAGGTGACGTGACGGTGAGACCCTGATCCAAAGAGGTCGTCACATATGATTTACTACTCTAATTTTTTTTTATGACAGCTTATTAGTCTATAGAATAAGCATCACTAGCTCTCCTGCTATACAACATTGAGCTGCACTAAAGGACGGGTGACTGCGTCGACCTGCGAGACCCTGACCCTGGAGGTTGTCGCAATTGATTTGGCGTCAACAGCAAAAATTATTGTATATTACCTTTTATTACCATACAATGTAGCGAGCTCTTACGCTATAAATGACTAACCCAACCCAAACAATAGTGGGGATGCCCTCTGTGGACAGAGGTGCACAAGTTAGATGTATAAATAAACCGCGAGCTCTTCGGCTATAAAACATTGATCTGCACCAAAGGACCGACCAAAGGACGATGACGCTGCGAGACCTTGATCGAAGAACCTAGAGGTCGAAATTAATTTTTCCTCTACTACAAATCCAGTTTGCGAATTACTTGTCGTTTATTAGTCTCTCTCTGGTAACCTCTTGGTTCTATACTTTTAGAATGAACCTCTCGAAGGTTAAAGGTTGAAGGTCGAACTTGAAGGTAAAGTCAAATCCTAGGTATTTATAAATATATATAGAAATCGTAAAGCGTTTTCTAGAATCTATATATTATCACCCCTTTTGACGAAAATTGCGCGGATGCAGGAGCACACTAATAGTTTATGTATAGGAGGAGTGCAGAACGCTAATATTTTTCAATAATAATGTTTATAAAGTACATTAAATCAATAAATAAAACATTACCCATACTACCATGCATTTGACACACACAAACAAATACATTGATGATAACGATAAAAGATCACAGATGGCGCACTAGTAAGGAAACAAAGTAGTTGGTCTAGAGAAATTAAGATGGCGTTCTTATCAACAAGATATTAAAATTTATTATGGTCGAAGTTAGACCAACGGGCGACCACTAGTAGGTACTTATTAATGCTAAACTTGCATAAATTTGATAAATACCAAGTTTTAAATATATTATGGTGTAACATCACTAAGTGTATACGTTTGAATGTATGTTTTAATTTCACTACAAAACTGCTGAACAGATTTATATGAATTTTGGCATAGAAATAGATAAAACTTTGGCGAAAAGCAATAATCTACTTTTGAACATATGTTTTTTTAATGATAATGGAAGGCAAACAAGCAGACGCATTTTCTGATGGTAAGAAATTCACGCCTCCGATGGTAAGAAATTCCTAACGGGATGTTAGGCCTCGAGCAAAAGTAAGTTTACCGGCTACCTTACCCTCCAAATCAGAACACGTCATGACGTTATGGCGGCAGGAATAGTTAAGACGGTGGTACCAATCCGGGTGAGTCGCTGCGAAACTCTACCACCTAGTCAGATGTCACGGTGTTAGTGACAGTAAGCCTTAGCTCGCCTTTTACGAGCTGCCTGGCAGGAAAACAGATGGTCTATTCTGCAAAGGAGCCCGAACCAAGAGGGGGAAAATGTTTTGCAGAATCAAAAGATTCCATAGAAACGTCATCGCTCAAGATTATTTATTGTTATAATTATTACTAGTTTTAGTAGGCAGTGAGGTAGCGAATATTCGAATACATATAATCACTAATTGCTAAAACTATAAAACAATTTTATTCTTCACAATAAAAGTGAAATTTTAAAATAGTGTTCCAATTGCCAATGTACATCTAACAAAAGTTTTTGTGCGAAAATAAATTACGAGTAACTATGTGATATCCATAAAATAAAAGTAATTTAATACAATAATGCGAAATTGGGTACGAAAATGAACTCGATGACAGGTGGCCAGTCCATTAGTCCCCAAAACCTGATACGTTTGATATTTATACCGGTATCACTTGACTAATGATTTTGAATAAAGTACCCTTAACATAACGTTATCAAAACTTCGAATCGACAAGACAAAACGTGCGTTACATTACGGCGCGTAAACGTAAAAGTCAATCGTTGGTCGAGTGGCTACACGCCTAACTACACTCGGCTTGGGTTTGATTCCCGACGGGGGCATGCGTTTAGACTTTTGTGTGATGAACATTTAGATGTCTTAATTTTCGGGTCTGGGTGTTTATTAAATTTATTCTGGTATCTTAGTATTTATGTATTTCTATGTATTAGTATCGTTGACTAACACCCATAACACAAGCATATAATTTGCTTACTTTGGGGTTAGATTCAATTTGTGTAAGTTGTCCAAGAATATTTATTCATTTGTTTTATTCCTACCTAATTGAAGTTCGAACTTCGAGGAACCAAAAATTGATTTATGTTTTACTAGCTTTTCGTCAGCTTCGTCAGCGTTGAATAGTTACGATTTTCATATAAACTTTCATCGCTTATTCCTTAGGGGGTTGAATTAAAAAAATAATAAAAAAATGTTTGTTTGAATTTAGATCTTTAGCTATGTGCATATCGAATTTCATTAAAATCGGCTTAGTTGTGGGAAAGGAAAAACAGACTTTTTACACTTTTAAAACATTATAATGGACTAGCTTTTACCCGCGGCTTTGCTCGCGTAACAGTTAAGATATTTACTGAATTTAGCCCATTAAGGGCCACTTGCACATTCCCGGGTTACATTTGACACTGAGTTAAACTGTCAAATATAAGGTGATTTAATCCGAGTTAGACGTTAACTCTGTGTTAAATACTTAAACCAGGAACGTGCAAATGGCCCTAATAAGGACTTTTATACAAACTTTTAACCTGCTTCACCCTCTTAGTGATAGAATTTCCAGGACCGCTTAAAACGTATCTCCTTATTTTGATCAAGTAGCCCAAAAATAAAGTTTCATGTTTCTTACTAAAAAATAACGATCTTCCATAACTCTCAACCCCTATTTCACCCCCTTAGGGGTAGAATTTCCAAAATTGCGTCCTTAGTGGGTGTCTACTCAATAAAACAACCCTACTCACCAAATTTCATGGCTGTAACTCTAACAGTTTTTGCTTGACGATGATAAATCGGTCTATCCAGGACATTTATTTTTTAAGTATAGATATTATGTATTACAATTATCTTTTGTTTATATTGGAAGGCAATCAAGAAGACGGATTTCCTGATGCTAAGAAATTCACGCCGCCTAGACACCAAAGATGGAGAAAGGAGGAAAGACAAATCCAGCGAGATGTTAATCGTTCATTTGACAGTTTTAGCGTTTACCGAAAGCTAACGACGCGAATCGAAGATCAAAATATGCATGCTAAGGGTACTAAACATGTACAACGCTCGAGACCGTGACGTGAAGAGTATCCAAAAGCGGAACAGTAGCCATTTGTAATACCTATTATCATTGAGGATGTCTAATTCCAAAACACTAAGTAGTTTTTTCGCAAGCCGTCCTTGTACGAACAACCCGTCAGTGTTGCCAAACGAACCGTAACAGTTTTGATTAGTGGTTAAGATATGTTAACGAGACTCTTCATTCCAAGGTCTGGCCAGGGTCACACATGGAAGATTCCGCTATCTAATCCACGAGAGTACATTAAGATGAATACTTTTATTTCTTTTCAACCGACTCAAATTTCATTATGTTTTCGAGGCACACGAAAATGTACGCGTTATCTATACTTATAAAATAACCAGCTGACCCGGCAGACGTTGTTCTGATATTTTATTTTTACTGTGATTCACCCTCATCACTCAGGGTTATAAAAAATAGATGTTAGCCGATTCCCAGACCTACTTACTATGCTCACAAAATTTCATGAGAATCGGTCAAGCCGTTTCGAAGGAATACGGTAACTAACATTGTGACACGTGATTTTTTTACATAAGACAGGTAATGACTGACTGATTAATCTGAGCTGAACAAAAACTGTTAGTTGGGGTGAAATAGTGGTTAAGAGTATGAAGACCTTAATTTTTTAAATTAGAAACATGAATTGTGATTTTTTGCTACTTATTAAAAATGTGTAGATACGTATTTAAGCGTTTCTTGAAATTCTACCCCTGAAGGGGTGAAATATGGGTTGAAAATTTGTATGAAAGTCCTTATTAATGGGTTATAATCAGTAAATATATTAACTGCCACGCGAGCAAAGCCGCAGTTAACAGCTAGTGTATACATATGATACATGATATTTTATTATGGTTAAACAAAAAATGTATGAAAAACAAAAGGATATGTAAAAAAATACCGACTAGAAAGGGAAAAATGAATTCTTGCAAGTATACAATGTATATTGTATAATGTATTCAATACCTACATAAGGAACAAACATTTTTAGTGTATTAAAATGTAATTTATACATTTTAAAATGAAATAGGGAATTTCCCAAATTCCTTCCAGGAAATGCTGACGTCAAACCGGCTACTGTGTGCCAAACTTCAGCAACTGTTAGGTGGCTTCGGCTTTACATTCATGACTCAGTCCTTCTCCATTTTTATCCCGACGGAGAAAGAGACGTCATAAGTTTGACGTCTGTGTGTGTGTAGCAACATAGCTTTTGAACGGATGGACCGATTTCGATGCACATTTTTTTGACGTGACAACGTCTTATAATTCGATAGAGCCGGCTGTACGCACCAAAAAACATGAATCATGCGGCGTCACCTCGCACTGAGGCGTCCCATTTTAGGCTTGAAGTGCAAGTGAAGTGAAAAAACACAATTTATTCCTGTAAATTTGTTAGGAAATAGTTACGATTTTCTTACAAACTCACCACTCAAGCTTTTTGGTAGATGATAACTATAATAAAGACATTATAGAAATGAGAAGTCTGTCGTTATTTTATGGCCGGATAGTAGGCAACTGCAAATCCAGCTACCAGACCTTGCTACCCCGAATATGACAACGGTTAGCACCGATGTAATGGCGGCAATAATAGATAAGGCGGTGTTATTAATCTATTTGCTGCACAGAACTCTACAATCTCGCTCGTAAAAAACTATTTCATATAACCGAACCGATGAACTTCGTTCCCCTGGGCCCTAACAGCACTTTGCAAGGAAAAAATCTAAGTGTTGGTTTTGCTATATTTCTAAATCTCATTCTAAATCAAACATGAATAGTAAGATTCTCTAAACAAATTTCCGCCCCTTTTAGGAACTGTTTTAATAAAATATGTTTTATCTAGTGTCCGACCGAACTTTCGGTTTCGGTTTCGTTTTCTATCAGTTTCGGTGGAAAATTCAAGTTTCGGTGGCAGTTTCGTTTTCGGCATAAAATCGACCGAAACTTTTGCCGAAACCGAAACTGTTTCGGAAATTGTCGTGCGCGTTCGCCTAACATCGTTTCGCGTGGCAACACGGGCGGACCCTGAAGGCGGCCCTGTTCGGAAATCATCGTGCCGCGTTCGGCTTCGATCCTTTAGCTCCATACTCAAATATTCATCGGAGGTTATGTTTTGATAGAACTGTAATTATTGTTTGTTTAATTTATGTTCTTGAATACTTTAAATACCTAGTTAAATATTGAATCCGTACTTGTTTTCTTGTTATAAGCAAATCTAGTGGCTGACAAAGAGATTCAAAATGATATGTAAAGTGTTAAATTACGTTAATTAAGATAGCTGTATTTTTTTGAATTAAATTAATAAATGATTGTCATACAGCGTCTTATTTAATATACCTAAAAAATGTAGAAACATTTAAAAAATTCACCAACATTTGGGTATTTGACGGTATTTTATATAAGGTCACGTGAGTTTCGGTTTCGGTTTCGGCCGAAACTGAAGTTACGACCGAACTTTCGGTTTCGGTCAGAAAATCAGTTTTCTGATCTAGTTTTAACTCTAATCTTCGGTTATTAAATTAAAGTCAATATTTTTCTAATCTTTATAGACGGACATACTTCTCTATTCATGATTTTAGTACATATAATTGAGATTTACAATAAAAATACAAAATCCAAATGAGGTTAGATGTTATTCTACACTTCCATTAATAATGCTCCCACATACATTTTATCGACATCATTCTAGTATTTTGGAGTCGGTTAAAAAATTATATTAGTAAAATGCATAACTATAAAACAAAACAAAATGAAATCGGACTAAGCCTTAACAAATTCAAGCCTAATTTTTATTTGGACTTTCACTTCCATAGAAGTATGGTAAGGTTTATAAAAATTAATCTGTAACCTTTCTTGAAACATAGAGTACCCGCCAACCAAATTTCGAAACGGTTCAATAGATTCGGCTCGAGTCCCGGAAAACAGACTGAAAAAATCTAAAAATGCCCAAAATCTGTTTAGTCCAATTTTAGCCGCCTAGGCCAAGTTTTTAAATTTGTTAAGCCACAGAATTAACTCTTCTTCAGTTAAATTATGTATTAATTAATACGTGATGCCAAAAATTTAGACCCCGTTTTACGATAATTGCGCTGACGGAGGAGTATAAAATTTGGCACACTTATAGTTTATGTGTAGGAGATGTGAAGAACGCTAATATTTTTCAATAATAATGTTTATAAAATACATTAAATCAATAAATAAAACATTACTCACACTACCATGCATCTGACACACACATTGAATATATTGATGATAGCGATAAATGATCACAGATGGCGCACTAAAAAGTTTGGAAACAAAGTAGTTGGTCTTGAGAAATGAAGATTGCGTTCTTATCAACAAGACAAACAAGATGTTAAAAATATTATGGTCGAATTTCGACCAATGGGCATCCACTAGTATAAATAAATATTCATACAAAGGCTTTTATACATACATACTTACAAAGATAAGTGTTAAAAATATCATTGCTGAAAACATTGTATGGTTATAAAAGTTTGAACTAATAACACAATCCAGTAAATTCAGAACTAGCATTACCCCTGCCAGGAAGAGAGATCAAAGTAAAAATGGTGGAATCATAACACACTCATATTTCGTATTAATGGAAGAAACACATTCGTTTCATTAATCCGTTTACGAAAAATCTTTAATCTAGGTCTGTTAAAAAAGGTATCTACATATCTCCGATAAGGTTGGCAGAGGCACAACCTAGGCATCCACGACTAACTGAAGACACTAAGTCCCAATGTGAAAGGTGGTAATTTTATCGCCAACTGGACATATATCCACTCTCGAGCTACATTTTTTTATAAGCAAAATTGGAAAAACTTAATTTTCTTTTTATTGCCCGACCCGAGAATCGAACCCGAGACCCCATGGAGTCAAGTCCAACACCTGGACAGCTTTGTGTGTTAATAACACAAAATTTATAATTTTCCATAAACCCTAACAAAACCCACGTTTAATGTAGCCAAAATCCTAGGTGTCCACTGATTGAATTAAAAAAATCCGCATCGAAATCGGTCCATACGTTATAAAGTTATGATTCCACAGACAGACACACACACTCAGACATGTGTGTGTTTAAGTTTTAAAACACAAAAAAATCGCTTTAATGTGTGTTCCATAAGTGTGTTTTTCAAGAATAGGTGGTAGACTCGCCCGGGTTGGTACCACCGCCTTACCTACTCCTGTCACCATTACGTCAGTGCTTGCCGTTGACGTGTTCCAGATGGGAGGGTAAAACAGTCGATAAACTTAATTTTGCTCGAGGCCTAACATCCAGGTCTCAGGTTGGCTACGCACCATTATCTTTCGTGTCTCTAGGCGGCGTGAATTTCTTACCATGAGCAATCCGTCTGCTTGTTTGCCTTCCAATATCATAAAAAATGGCCCTACAATTCGATATTTTTGTTTTCATTTTAAGCCACAAGGAAATTTATTATGGAGTAAAACAGGGAATCATCAGGGAAAATAGGAAAACAACACTTTAATTGTTCCCATACAAACTGTTAATAGCTGTCAAAGTCAGGCGGTACGATGGTCGGCCACTATTAATTAAATAGTTTCCAAAAACTGAAAATATATGAAACCATGTATAGGTTGTTTCAACAACCATGCATGTATATTAATTATGTTTTTCTAAACGTATATGACATAGGTTGAACGCCTCGTTGGTCGAGTGGCTAGCGCACACTGTTCAACAACCAACTTCGTTCAAACGGGTTCGATTCCCGAGTCAGACTTTTGTGTGATGAACATTAAGATGTCGAATTTTCCGGGTCTGGGTGTTTATTGAATTTATTCTGGTAACTAACTATTTATTTGTACTAGAATCGCCTGTGTGGTCTAGCGGTTCAGGTGTTCGACTTGACTGCATGAGGTCCCGGGTTCGAATCTCAGGTCGAGCAACAAAAAGAAAATTTCTTTTTTTTTATATTCTCATTAAAAAAAAATGTTGCTGGGGATTGGATATGTGCCCGGTAAGCGATAGGCTTGCCACCTATCACATTGTGAGACTTAGTGTCTTCGGCTAGTCGTGGGTGCCCTGGTTGTGCCTCTACCTACCTCTTCGGGGATATGGGTGTGAAGATACTTTCTATGTAGTAGAATTGTTGACTAACACCCATAGCATAATCATATAATCGCCTCTGTGGTGAAGCGGTGCTCTAACGGACTTCTTCTTGAGGTCCCAGTTTCGATCCCCTGGTCGGGAAACAAAAAAAATGTGAAACATGTTTTTTTTATAAATAAAAATATCGTTACCCGGGATTAGATACGTACGCGGTTGGCGATAGGCTAGATCATATTGCGGGACTTAGTGGGTCGTGGATGCCCTGGTTGTGCCTTTGCCTACCTATTCGGGGATACGGGTGTGGATACTATTTTTATAACATGTTTACAGTACACACACTGCTGTTTCTATATAGCATCATAAAGAGCCAAGACTCGAAGTAGCTTTCGCACATTGGTAATGTTTTGGGGTGTAACTAGTTGAAGTTGCAGTCCTATGTAATGGTAATAGACAACCGTGGCCTATAATAGGTTATAGATGTTATCCAATCACTGTCCTACGGCGGGGGTGTTATTGCTTTATAAAATACTTGCTTCCATCCGCTAGCTAACGATAATTTTAAATCACGTTTTCTTTTATATAGATGAGTAAGTACTGCATCTCACAATCTTATATAGATTGTAAAGTTATTCTATAAAAACTAAACTTATGTTATTTTTAAGTACTTCTGCTTACACTATTAATTTAGTTTTGTTTTCTAGTGAGCTAACCTTCAAAGATAGATATATGCTGTCGCCGACTCTTTTTTAGATCTTTAAAAGGGAAACAATTCTGTTGTAGGTACATGATTTTTGCGATACTTTAATCGTTTACACAGTGCAGGCAGCGCTAAGAGCTTGCTTAGCGTGATGTTATATAGCCTACATAGCCTTCCTCAATAAATTTCCAACACTGAAACAATTTTTCAAATCGGACCAGTAGTTTCTGAGATTAGCACGTTCAAGTAAACAAACAAACTCTTCAGCTTTATAATATTATTATAGAATCCTACTAAACCGTCATACAGCGGCTAGCAGGTATTGGCAACGCACTATCATATTTGGTATCTAAATTCTATGAGTAAAATTAATTTCGTATCAGATCCGTCTGCTTATATGCCTAGAATGTAAAGAAGTCTTCAAATACTCCAATTACTAATCTTGGGGGATGATTGTGCAACTCCCTCATTAATCACCCTACAATGGTGATTACGGTAATGACGAGACGTATTAATTAGGGTTGTAACGTGATTCCCGTAACGTGTTACGAGCCTGTGGCTGCTATCCAATTATTGTTACGGAATAAGGATAGGCCAGTTGCAAGTTACAGCGTTCACAAGGGCGCAGGAGAAATATGAAATGTTCGAAAACGCTCTTACAAACATGCGTATCGACGAGGCCCCTGAGCGGTTTTCGCGGTGCTACATTATCGAGTGAGGAACATCGTTACAATATTCGAGTGAATAAAGCATTTAGTTTGGTAACAATTATAAAAATCTTTTTTATAAATAAATAATAAATACCTGGACATATTACACAAATTGAATCTAACCATTAAAAAAATCAAAGTAGCATATCATATGCTTGTGTGATGTAATGTATATAAGCATAAGTATACTTTTATACATACCAAAATAAATTTAATGAACACAGACCCAGAAAAGCAGACATCTAAATATTCATCACACAAATGTCTGCCCAGTCGGAAATCGAACCCGAGACTCGGCTAGCCGGTGGATTTAGGCATCGGTTCATCCAACGAGGCGGTCAAATATCACTAACGCGTAACTTTTATTAGTAAAGGCAGTATTTACTGCTTTAAAAGTTTATTTCTTAGCACATTGAAACTGACGTAAATCTATACTAATGTTATAAAGAGGAAATGTTTGATTTTTTGATTGTTTGTTTCAAATGAATAGACTCCGAAACTACAGGACCGATTTAAAAAATTCTTTCACCCTTAGAATGCTACATTATCCCTGAGTAACATAGGCTTTGTTTCATCAAAATCGGTTCTGTAAAAGCCAAGTTACGTAGGCGAGGCTGCGTGAACCTGCTAGTGTTATGTTACTCCTCACATCACGCCTCCCCACCCATGCAAAGATTCTGTACCTATACTCGGAAAATTTATCTTACAGGATTGAAGCTATCAGTTTTTTCAGTTTTCTAGAAATTGGACAGAACTGTAATATGACAGATATAAAAACAAAATCAGGAACGATAGAAAAAAAAACGAATTCCAAAATAGCAATAGATTTTTTTAAATTAAATTTTAGAAAGATTGCCATTAGCCTTAAGTAATATTCTTATGTAATGTGTAACATTGGAACTAGCAGAGTAGAGGTCAATCCAACTGCTTCTGTGGTGTTTTGTATTGTTTTTATGCTCGGTTCTACTAAGTAATTGAACAGTGCAATACTTTTTTTTATAAAATATTAAAGCACATAAGGTACTGGATTGAAGAAACTCACAATAGTAAGAAACACTTATCATATGCAAATATAGATGCTCTTGAGTCAAGAGTCTTCAAAACCGGCTTGTTTGTATGAAATGGGTAACAGATGTGGAGGAAGCCAGGCAGGTCTGGCAGGATTATCAATTTTGGCACTGGATATTTTCTGCCTACCCCGTAAGGGTCTTGGTCTGAAGACATGTGCGTGTCTATTTATATATATAGATGGTAAAGATACTTTACCGGGCTAGGCTTGTAAGCATATTGTACAAGTCACCAATTATCATATTTTCCACAATAAGACATTACAAAATAAGTAATCACTTTGAGCAAAACTTGAGGCTTACATTTTCTCAGCATAAACATTTTAGAAATCTGAAAAACTGCAAATGTTATTGCAAAAAACTCCTCACATTAAGACAAAACATTATTTCACATTCATACACATACAAGTTAGAGTTTAGTGTACATGAAGATATCCATTCTTTGTTTTATCGTAATTTCGAGACACTTAAACAAATTTGAATGTATGAAATATTAAATAATGAATTTTAACATACGAAATGACACTTCTCTTTTGAGAGAAGCCAAAGACTGAGTCGCCAAAAACATTCTTTATTTAGAAAAATGTACTGAGTTTTGGAAATGCTTTAGTGTTTAGGCCTATCACTCCTTAGTCACTGTCACAGGGAACTATTATATGTCACATATAAATAACTTTAAAAATGCTCTATATTTATTAAAGTTTTCGGACACTGAAACACCATGTACTGTTACCATGGGCAATATTTCCAAACAAATCCAACTAAGGAACCTTCAAGAAAAAAGAGCACTTATTCCATAAACATGAACACTGCAACTGTGATACTCCTGATGTCCGTATGCATTGGTAAACACTTTTTATAGGTATACCCGCTTGCTAATTTTGTTCTTACGGTATTTCCGAACGATTACAACTTTGGTAACTTTTGGTAATTTACGGTAGAATATGTTGCAAAGCTTAAATAATTTTGTAACAACTTTAACACACATATTCCGCAAATAAATATATTTTCTTTTCTTTTCTTTCTTTGGAACCTTCAAGAAAAGAGAGCACTTATTCCTTAAACATAGACAATGCATCTGTGATACTCCTGGTGTTGGTATACTGTAATCACACTTAGTTTGCTCTTGGCCTACTCTTCTTATATATAAAAAAAACTATACTCAAAGTTAAAAAAAGTATATACAGTAACCAAGTGCGAATCAGACTCGCCCTTGAAAGGTTCTGCAGTAAGCAAACATAGATAAGAGATATATTGATAGTAGCAAGTAGTGTTTGACTGGATGACCCAAAACAAAACTTAAATTTTTCACCATTACAGAATAACTATTTGTCATAGTATTTGTACGAATGACGAAGTAATATTAGTGGTTTTTGAAAATATGCTATGTCTCAAAAAATACAATTTAAAACTTGTTTAAACCTATTGTTGAGTGTTTTCATACATAATTATCATTTACTACAAATTCTAAAAAAATTGCAATATGAAATTGAGATATTTAGTTTTACCTACACTACAAAGATATAGTGTGTATGACATGTGTGCAAAATTAAATGTTATGTCTTTTTTCTATGACATATTTATTTTATTTACAAATAAAAATGTTGTATCTCAGGGTTTGCTACTGAAACGGCTAAACAAATTTTGATGAAATTTTATAAACACACTCAGTTCTAAGAAAAGTTTGTTAAACATATTTCATCTCCTTAAAAAGCAAGAAAACTAGAAAAAATAACATTTCCAGTTTTCCCATACAATCTGCTGTTCAGTCGCTCAAAGTTTGCTGGTAATGGAAATATTTTGTATTGTTGGTTTCTGTCTATTCTTATTTTTATGACTTCTCTTTGTCAGTTCTGAAGATGTCACATCTCTTACTATTGCTTGATTTTAGATAAATGGCTTAAAATAAGAATAGGTATGGTTGATTTATAGAAATGATACACTAAAATCACAATTATCATGAAATCAAAAAGTTACTCGCAAATATGTTAAAAATATAAGAAACAGAGGTATTTAGATCTTGCTGTTGTTTGCAGCTTTATTTGTGTAACAGAGTTCTCTCACAGTTACCCTCTGAGTTGAGAAATCAGGTCAAAAACTAGTCTTTGTCCTTCTTTCTGTCCTTCCAGTGCAGACATTTGAGCATGATCGAATAACATACATACAAATATTCAAACATCTAATTATCCTTATAAAACTATGAACATATCATAATTCAAAGTTATAACATAATTAAATAGTATTTGAGAGATTTCTACAAACAGAAGACATAAAACAAGTATCATGTCTGCAGAGGTTTATATGATGCTAATTCTCTATATTGTTGTGTTCTAGATATTTGGATACGATTGCGGGTAAGCAATTGGCAATAGTGTCCTCGGCTAAATGTGTTTCTTAATGTACCACGAACTATCTGCTTATTTGTCTTCAAATATTATGCGGAGTGGAAAATTTAACATATGAGACAGGTTTTAAAACTAAGGTCACTAAATTTCAGAAGTTGTCCTTGTATCTAGGCTGTTTCTGTGAAGCTGTTGTTAAAATAGTAACATCAAGAAGAAGAATCAATTTTGTTATTGAAAAATATCCTGGATTATATTTGACCAGCAATTTTATAGCCAATAAAATCTTTAATTTTTACTTATTGTTGTTAATGATAATAACAATTTATTTAATAATTTTTATACTTTATATTTTATTTTTAATAAGAGCTATTTGGAACATTAAGCTTAGACCTACTAACTACTAAAATTTTTGTTATAGGCAGACCAAATATTATACAATAACTTTAAGTAGGTAAACATTTACACATAGCAAAAGTGTTATTAAACCACATACCTAGGTAACATTATTCTTTAAATAATATTATTATCTCATATTTGTATTGAAAATAGTTTTTAAGTTGAATTTACAAGAACCATGTTAAATACTGGCCAGAAATATATTGACAATGTAATGAAGTGGCATAAAAATAACAATATTTTTTTATTGTTATGACAAAACACTTTTGAATTTGGAATAGGTTCCTTGTCGGTTTAAAAAATGTATTTAAATAACAAAGTACATACCTACCTGTTTTTGATTCTGCTAGACAATTTTATTTTAAACAATAAAAAAGATAAGTTAAAATAATAAGGAAATACATATTATTCTCGTTTTTGATAAAGATAATTATTGTGTTCAATGTTTGTGTTTTATAATTGTATTCTCAATGATAAAATTTGTTTATAAATAAAAAGATTGAACATCACCTGAACATAGGAGCCAAGTTTCTTTACATGGGCTGCAAGAATCACTTTCCAATACACTTCACTGGGTATTGTTTATTGCACTTAAACACTTATTAGACATAAATGCTTCAACAATTGCAAAATACGAATTTTAATGGCTGCTACAAGAGTTTGCACACAGACTATGTCCTTTTTGTCAGCCATGTATTGTATTGCACAAAACACATTTTGCTACGAAAATATAATAAAAATCATGAAACAAAGATGCTTAGCGTTCTAGAGACTCATTTTTTTAAGTACACTGCATTCCCAAATCACACTTATGGTAGAAATCACGACCTAACCTCAAACTGCACACATTAATAAAACAAATGACAAGCACAGATGTTTCTAAACTCATTAATTAAAAGTTGAACACAAACACGGCACGAGGGTCGCGTGAAATTCATAAAGCTTTTTAAAATTGGTTGTTTCGACGTTGCAGTATGGATTTGAGGACGAAATGCTTTGTTTGAGTGAATACGTATGTTACAGCCTTCGCTCTATAGATAGGCGCGTACGTTAGGTATGTTATGTGTAGTGCACGACGTATATGCACCTAGCCATAATTCACTCGATCGTCTCGTGAGCGCCAGGCGAGTCCCGACCGAACCTCTCGGCCTCCCGTGCCGTCGGGACACAAAGGGGCGCGACAGGTTCGGTGCGACCCGCAAAAACAGTAAACACGATTTATGTCGAGTCCGGGCTCGTGTCCCGGCCTCGTTGATAGTGAGCGGGTTGGCGGTCGGTGGTGCGGTCTGCGGTCACGCTCGGCTGCCGCGCCGCGAGATCGCTATCGGCGCCCTGCCGCCCTGTCCTCGCCTCGCCTCGCCGAGACGATCCGCTCCGAAATGGCGCAACGCCGAGGCCGTGACGCCACACGAGAGAATGTCGACTCCGCGCTTACGAATGTTTCGCAATCCGGGATAGGTTCGCGAGGACCGAAATAATACACCATTTATATATAGGTGGGAAGGGAGTAGGGTTGTCAGTTTAGTGTCAAGACGGGGCAGTATACTCACGGCCTGACCGCTCGCAGCGGGTCGGCGGCGGCGTCCATGGCCGCCTAGGCCCTGGCCGCGGCCGGGCCGTCGGCCTAGCGACGCGACACACTCCAATCTCACTCGGAACACACCACGAAACACTGGCACACCATCTTGACGACACTACACATCGACCGATACGCTTTCAGACGCGTATAAACACTCCGCGAACGGTGTTTTGTTACATCGGTTGACTTTTCTTTGAAAAATCAATATACATTTTCCCAGTTAGATACGGACGAGTCGATGTCCAGCGCAGGTTATGTGCGTGAAGTTTGCAAGGTTTTTTAGCGCACCGGTGTTACCAACACTTTTTTGGCCATTTTTTTGTTTGGGTGTTGTGATTTTTTTTCTGTGATTTGTGATGCACTTCGCACTAGTCAGAATAGAAGTGGGTCCTTCATAATGCCAAGTTTGAGTCATGCGCAAAACTACGTGGCGCCACTTTCGCTCTGTCTACAACAGCGCCGATCTTTAAAATACATCGTGATAAACACACTATCACACTATCTAAATAGTGTGTTACGTCGCTATTAGGTTTATGGTTAGGAATAATAAAAGATAAAAATAATGAGGCGATTATTAAAGATATCGTTTATATGAAATTATATTAAGTATATTACAAAAAACAAACACTTTAGTGAACACAAAAACGAGAAGACGAAGCTAGCAGAATTCGATGAAAAGCGATCTGGGTTAAGTTGGAGGAGTTGAATCTCACTTTAAATATAAAAAGTGAAGAGATCACACCTCCACTTGATCCTTCACGCTGTTTGTTCTGTGGTCAACGGTGTAAGCAGACAGCTCGATGTGGGGGGCTCCACGAGTGAGCTGGAAAGATAGATCTGGCAGCGTTCGATATAAAACTGTCAAGATCTCCTGTCCAACTCAGACGTGAAGCCTATAACCAGCCAGTACCTGGAAAAAGAAAAAAGTTGTAGAACTAAAAACTTCATACGCATGATAATCGGTGTGCGCGTCGTGGAACCACATGACGCACTATCATCGCTCGCAAAGGTGCGGCTAACGTTCTCTGATAAGAGCTCTTTTCCCCAACGCGTCAGCAATCCTACACAGCTGTATATCAAATGTATTGCTATCAAATGAGGATACTTTATTCACATGGGACGAACATGTGCGGAAACACCATGTGGTATTGCATAATCGTTACACTTAAACCTATTGACCTAAAAACCGCGGTTAAACTGGCCACGTCAGCTAATCTAAACGACACAAGACACGAATTTACCAGAAAGCAGCACCCATGGCACAACACAAACTTGGATAGAGGCCGGATCGATCGATGGTCCCTTATTTATACACTAATATTATCTGATATGATATCTGTCCACCATGATCACGATAAGTAGCACCTCGGAATCGATTGGTCCCTGCTTCTATATCGCGAACGCAAACACTCAATCCTGCCAATCGAATATAATTGAAGATAAGTCAACGAATTTAGTGTACGTGTTCTGGCACTGAAAACCCGTGCGTGGTGTTTAGTATCACCCAATTATCTACCATACTTCATCACTATGACTAGATGTTTGCGAAAGATATAACTTTATGCTCTACTATAGATAATTTCAGTATTTTGTTTCTTCAGATATTTGAACAAACGACAGCAAACTGAAAACTATAGTTAACGAAGGACTCCTTCAAATGGTATCATTTGATATAAAGATAACAACGATAACTAACGCTGACTCAGTTTGTAATAAACAATATCGTTTTTAAATGTAAGGTTTCGGATTAAGATTATATTTGAAGGTTTTTAACTTGTACATACATGAAATAGTGGGGCCAACAAATTAAATGTTTTTATTATAATAGTCTTATTTAAATGTCGTTACATACTTTGGTATCGCCTCTGTGGTTGAGCGGTCCGGGTGTTGGACTTGACTGCATGAGGTCTCGGGTTCGAATCCCGGGTCGGCCAACAA
>NJDD01000752.1:105794-129594 GCA_002245505.1 Calephelis nemesis
CTGGTTGTGCCTCTGCCTACCTCTTCGGGGATATGGGCGTGAAGATACTTTTTACTTTGGTGTAAGCATGTAACGATCCCATTGCTCGCTGATTTTAAATTTATATTTAGATTTATATCGCTAGATTATTTAACAAATGAAGTCAATCAGACTACCTAGTAGATAGAACCCTTCAAACTACCGTCATGTTACACTACTGTCATGTTCCGGTTTGGAAGAAAGAGTTGCTGGTAAAACTATTTAATTCATGAGGCACAACCCAGTTTCAGAAATTCAATGATCTTTGAACATGTAAGTAGGACAAATCTTCGATTATTTATTAGGGAATTACCTCCAAAAGACTATACCAGATTTTCAAAGACTGTTTTAAATTTAAAAAAAGAGATGAGTTTTAGCACCATCGTGTAAGAAGATGGTCGCAGTTTTTTCGTAATTATTGAACTTTGATTAAGTATATTATGAGTAACATTAGTTAATTTTGATGACAATTTGTTTAATTTTGTTCAGTTAAAGTGTACAAGTGAAGTAGTTATAAAGAAATGAGTGTATCGTGTATTTCCCCGTTGACGCCAAATCTCACTTAATAAGCTTAAGTAAGGAGGTCACCGCTTTACTCAAGAGCCTGACTGACATGACTTTGTATAACGACTTATGACCATGCTAAAAATAATTTATTAATAGGTGCTGAAACGTGGCAGCAAGGCCCAAAGGTAAGCCTGTCCCAGAATGGAACGAATTAACTTAAAAAATACTGACAATTATGATTAATGATACAATTTTGTATTGTAAATGTCGACTTAATGACTGATTAAAAGACAATTGAAGTCTCTGTGTACCGCCGTTACATTAATATTTTATTCGGTTCGATTCCTAATGACTCAGGCAAATACATATTCATATTAAGAATCGAATCTTAATTAGTCAACCGACTTTCAAAAGGGAAGGTTTTCAATTCGACTCCATATTTTTTATAATTTTAGGCAATTTTTTGATGAGCCTCTTTTAAAAGCAAGCGTTTTTCGGTCGGTCTTATTAACATTTGATTAATCAAATATTAACATTTGATAAATAAAAAATAACTATTATTTTTTTTTAGTTTATTTAAAACTAGCATCCCGTCCCGGCTTCGGACGGGTGGACAAATTTCTAATTTTTCTTAAAATTAACATACCCAGAATTTTCTAATCGGCCTAGTAGCTTTAAAGTCTGTTTAATACAAACAATCAAATCTTTCTTACATAAACAATTACCACCTTCTGTGTCCAATTGTATTTTTAAGACCTGGAAATTATCGAAATTCCAAAGAAAAAATTCAAACCAAACGGTTCAGCCGTCCGGATGGTGAAAAAGATAAGTAGGAAGGGATAATTCTTTCTACCCGTTGTCTTATTACCCTGTATGAAGTATTAATGAATAGGGAATGAAGTATTTTTCTTTTGCTTAGAAAGCAGCCTGTGTTCGTCAGGAATAACGTCGGCTTCTAATGGTAAAAGTATTTTTAAACCGGTCTACTTATTTCGGAGCCTACTAGCCCGCGACTTTGTCAGAATGGCATTTAATAAACACGTTATTTAGTTCATTTCCTTTTCTGAAGAATTTTCAAAAATATATGTAGCCTAAGTTACTCATTACATCAGCTACTTGCAGTGAAAGTCTCGTCAAAATCGATCAAACCAGTTCAGAGGTTATCCAGAACACGCAGACAAACAGGTAAACGAAAATTAAAAAAAAAAAGTTTTTGGTATATAGGTACCTACGTTCCTTTCATGCTCATGCAGTAGAAACAAGTTATTTTAATATTAAAAACCGACTCACCCATTTTATTTCTATGTCTAAATGTATGGATTAGCTTCTAGTTAAAACTGCCTTTGTAGACAGAGACTTTGAAGACTTTGTAAACCTTATTTGACTGTAAAAAACCGATTTCATTAAAGTATAATACGTAATATTAATTCGTGTTTTAAACCCCGACTCAAAAAGAGGAGTACTATAAGTTTGAGGCGCGTGTGTGTCTGACTGTGGCATTATAATTCCTAAAAAACGTACCTATAGGCCGAATTCGATGCGAATTTTTGTTTGAAAGCTGACGTCGTGTTCGAGACAGTTCTTAGCTACATTATATCGTCTCTGTGGTCTAGCGGTCCAGGTGTTGGACTTGACTTCATAAGGTCCCGGGTTCTATTCCCGGTCCGGCAATAAAAAGAAATGTGGCAAACATTTTCTAATAAAAAAAATTTTGTTCGGTATTAGATGTGTCACCACTTGGCGATANTGGCGATATAGGCTTACCGCCTATTACATTGTGGGACTTAGTGTCTTCGGCTAATGGGGCCCTCGGTGGGTCGGTGGGGGCCCTGTTTGTGCCACTGCCTGCCTTTTCGGGGGTATGGGCGTTAAGATACTTTATGTATTACGCATAAGTTTTGTCGCGGGCTATTAAATATTTTTAATTTTATTGATTACTTAATTGTTTTTTTTTTCATGTCCCAATAAAGAGCCGTTAAGGTATAATTTTAAGAGTATACATAGCCTTTCACTTATTTAGTAAATAAAAGGTTAGAGTTGACATAAACTACTTTTTATCCCGATACTAAACGAGGGGGTAGGGGTTGGGACGAATAACCTAATACGCGGGCATAGCCATGGAAATCGTCTACAGTTTCAGTTTATACATACATTTGTGAAAACATTTTCCTATTGTTTTATGTTATAAGAAGAAAAGCAGGATTTCTTCATGACTACAAGAAGACATTGCCTAATACGTCCATGATTCGAATTACCTAACACTGGTGGTCGTTTCCTATATTCAAGAAACGAGTCGTTTTGATTACAGATGGTAGTATCTTCTACGATTAGCAAGAATACGAACAACGGTTGCTCGTTTTTGACAATTAACTGTGAACATTTTTGGAATATATGAGTAACGCTCCGTTACTTTTGAGCAAACTAATGCCAGGTTCCTATATTCAAGAAACAAGTCGTTTTTGCTTACGAACGGAATATTTTTGTACGAATAACATAAAATCTAAGAACGGTTGTTCGTGGCCTATTGATAACACAAAGCATTTTATGTAACTATGAACAACCCTTAGTTACTTTTATGCGAACAACCAATAGTTTTACTAACAGATTACGGTTCGTTGACTAAAGGAATCGGCCTTGGGAACGGCTAACCTTACGGATAACGTTTCGTTGTTATTAGAAACCAGGCATGAGCTGTCAGTTGAGGCACATTGAAATGACAATATATATGTCGAATTCATTTATCCCCTTTTTAGAAGTCGGTTCAATTATCAAACGCGATCAAGGAGTTAAAAGTTATTTTTTTTTTGCCATGAAATAAATATGCTACGATAGCGCTACACCAATACGCGCAGATAGTAATGGAGGAATTTCGACATGACAGATAACGGCATATCAAATGGTGCCACGTGATAACGCTTTCTGGAACAGACAGGTGTACTTGGCGATAACTCCTCGAACCAACCAGATGCTGATCTACTGATATTCTCAACCGTGGGGGGCCTTCAGGGAGAATACTTCAAGAAGAGTTTTAGTTGATGCTAGAACAAGTGAATGAAATTGTATATATTGGTTGTGCTTTTAGCAGGGATGGAAGGTACACCGTCCTCGAACAAACCAGATGCTGATCTACTGATATTCTCACCTGTGGGGGGCCTTCAGGGGGAAAACTTCATGAAGATTTTTAGTTGATGTAGTGCTAGAACAAGTGAATGAAATTGTATCCCTTGGTTTTGCTTTTAGCAGGGATGGAAGGTACACCACGGATGTAGGGAACAGTGTGAGTGGAGCGCTGGGTAAATTTCAAATCGAGGTTCTGAGTCAAAGTGCTAGACTCGCTTTGCATAATTCTGTGCTTATCTGTGTATTATATTGTTGAATGGAAGCGAGATTTGGGTATGTCAGAAGAAGCATGAGAGTAGAATAAATGCTGTCGAAATGTGGGCGCTGAGGAAAATCTGTGGTGTTAGGCTCGCCGACCGCATTCGCAACAATGAGATCCAAGAAAGAGATAAGAGAGAAAGGGATTGATAGAAAGTGTTGATGTTAAAATGGGAAATGACAGAATAGTACAAAGATGTACCTCCACAGGGTATTTAAGGGTTTGATCTGCTCAGCTTCCTTCACAATACAAAGACGCATGTTTCGGAGACTCTTGATCAGAGGTTCCCAAACTTATTTCATGTAACATCCACTTTGAAAATCACTGATTTTGTAACGAAACTATGTATTTTCTTGTTAAAAACATCAATAACAACATATGTATTTGCCTTGCCTGGTGTTTAATAAAACTATATTTTTCCCTCACCACCCCTCTTTAGGCTTCCAGCGCCTACAGGGGGGCATTATCAAGCACCTTAGGAAAGACTGCTCTTGACAAAACTGATTAAATTGATTGCGGAATGTCAACCTAGAAATCTATATTATATTAATACGTGATGCCAAAACTTTGGACCCCTTTTTACGAAATATGCGGTAACGCAGGAGCATAAAATTTGGCACACTTATAGTTTATGTGTAGAAGAAGTGTAGAACGCTAATATTTTTCAATAATTATGCTTATAAAGTACATTAAATAAATAAATAAAACATTACCCACACTGTCATGCATTTGACACACACAAACAAATATATTGATGTTGACAAAAGATGTTGGTAAAAGATGGCGCACTAACTGTTCAGGAAACAAAGTAGTTGGTCTTTAAAAATGAAGATGACGTTCTTATCAACAAGATATTAAAATTTGGATATTAAATTACTTAAATGGTTGAATTTCGATCAATGGACGACCACTAGTATAAAAAAATGTGATCCAGCTTGTATCATAGACAGATGTATCTATAACCTTGTACCTAATAACTTCTCAAACGAACTAGATGCTTAATTAAGCAAAAGCTCCATATTCTGCACTCTGTTGAAGTTACATGTAGGAAAGCTAGGAAGTGATATCATCGATCCGCTGATATATGAGACGTCCCACCGGGCGTTTTCCGGTAGGACACTTAAGGAATAGGTAAAAAAAATATCATTGAAAAAGATCCGATGGGGTGGTAGATTTTAGAGTGCCTATGGTATGGTTAACGTGAAATAAACTATTCTAGAATATACTATCAATTCTAAATCTGTAGTCCCTAAACTAGAACTCGCGCTGTGTTTTAGATATCAGAATCAGAATCAGAATAATCTTTATTCACATGAACCATACAAGTGGTATATGTGCGCGTCGACATTTTTTAAACTACCACCGGATCGGAATCGCGGCCTCACAGATAGACTTATTTTATTAGAAGCACCCACTCTGAACACTATCTAAAAATTTGAACACCTAGTTTTTAATTGGGCGGGTTATTTTAGTAGAGTTTTAAAACGTATTATATTAATTCAAAAATAAGTAGGCCCGCAGTCGGTGTAAGTGTACGGTATTTATTACAGTTACGAATATACCTGCTATGATAAAAAAATGTACTTTTTTTTTTATAACCGCAGACAAAACCTACATGCAACTTACTGCAGACCCATCTCGGTTACATCAGCTTTCAAACAAAAATCCGCATAGGAATCGGTCTAACCATTCTAAAGTAAAGATGCCACAAACATACACACAGAGACACGTCAAACTTATAACAATTCTCGTTTTAGAGATTTCGATCGATCGAGATTTATTTGTAACAACTTCACCTAATAATTGCATCGTAATAACTAAATTAAAAATTGTTTAAGATCAGCGTAGGAAGAAAGAAAAGGCATTATAGGTAATTAAAGACTTGCAAATTATACTAAGTTTTAAAGAGACGTTAAAAATTAAAATTACGTGTAATACCTAATATATACGTTTTGCTTTAATAATTGTTACGGTGACTAGGTACGACTCATATATAAGTATAAGTTTATCAGGAAATTAATTGTCAAGTTTTGATTTCTGTCTTTCGTGGAATTACAAAAATTTGTGAACATTATCAATAGTTCATTGAGTTTAGTTTTAAATGAGATGGAGGAGTTCAAGTTCGTCTTACGAGGAAGCGGAGAAGATAACACCAACGAAGATTCATGAAACCAGATTCTTGAAAAGGTGTTATTTTAATAAATTATTCTAAAGATGGTGGCGCCATCACTACATAGTGTAAAACAAAGTCGCTTCCTTTGTCCCTATTTCCCTTTGTATGCTTAAATCTTTTAAACTACGCAACGAATTTAGATGCGGCTTTTTTAATAGATAAAGTGATTTCAAAGGAAGGTTTATATGTGTATTTCTTACCCGTGCAAAGCAAGGGCGGGCCACTAGTAATGAAATAAAGAAATTTGATGAAAGGCCACAATTAAAATCATTGGCTGTGGATTTTAAATTGGAGTTTTGATAATAAGCTTACTTTTAAATCTGGTAAATTGGAAATTGGAATCGAATGTGTCATTTTAGGTACCTTTATATATTCGATTCCAATTTCCAACATAGCATGAATCGAGATTCAAGAGTAACCCTACCAGCCACTTTGATCTCAAATAGGTGATGTTTGGTTTTGAATTCCAAATTTAAATTATACTTAGGCTTCTGTTTTTTATTCAGCTATTCATTCCTTTTTAATATATTTTAATTTGGCTACCTAGCCCTCCGGAGACGACTGTGGCAAAGTGGTGACATAGCCAAATCATGTCCTAAACGCATGTCATGTGCACGTGTCAGCAGTTTGACCCTGTAACTGTTACTGGTTAGTATTTTTCGGTCTGGTGCTGATGGCAATGGCATACACTACAGCTGGTTGCTGACGCTTGGTACCACAAGACATCGCTCGACCTTCAGCACTGCATACTTTCACAAAATTAGAGGATTTGTGACTAGAATGTCTTTAATCGTAAAAAAGCTGCGTATTACCGTAAATAAATTTAATTTAATTTTGGTCAATGAGTATTAGAAATAATGTAAGTATTAGACAAATTACGTACGGTCAATGATGTACGGTCTCACAGGAGACACACTTAAAAGGTCCTAGGCCTCACCCATATTTCAATCTCTGGCTGAGCACTCTGCTCGCCCACTAGCTCGGAGACCTTGTAAGAGGCTCTAGACGTAAACAACAGTTGAGATTTCGAAAAAAAAGGTAAATGACAACTAAGAAGATGTTACAAATGAATTTGTAAACACACAAATAAATGAAGTTGTACCTACTAAATATTTCTTACTAATGAAAATGATACTGAGAGTAGATACCTACTCGTAGTTTCATTTTCATAGATAATACTTTTTTTTTGCTGGAACACTTTACTGCCTATGTTAATAACTTAAGATATGAGATAGTACACTAATTTAGATTTACTAGGCAACCATTGTCATTTTTCAATAAATATCTTAGCAACACAACTCTAAATTGATTTAAACTTTCACTATTTGTATTCATATTTTATCCTGTAAATGGGACTTAATCGCGTACTATTTTATTCTCTACTTACGATATTTCGGCCGTAATGCAACAGCCGTGGTCACGAGTAAACTGATGAGCACTGAACAATATCACTCACAGCTTCATAGTGTCACCGTCTCATAGCCGCGCGTGTTTTTCGAACTACCCGCGGTTGATCAACATTATTTTTATTGAAAACATTAAGGTCCCGACACATAACATACAACAACACACGTCGGATGTTTTGAGCAGCTTTTTTATTGACTTCGTTATTTTGTTTCTGTTTCTGATTATTTGGCTTTTGGTGGCCTTTGTACTTTTTAATGAAGTTTTTTTTGTTACTGATGCTACACATAAATTACAAAATTACTTTTTAAATCCTTCTAAATACAGCGGCTAATTATCTGTAAAACAGAATAAAAGAAATAAGAGCAGGTGAAATTGACATCTAATGGATTGAATTTTCCATACTGAAGATATGGACATCCTGTGTCCGTATTAGCAAGAACATAGGTTGCAAGTGCAACGGCCGTGTTCATGAGTAGACTGATGCTGATGTCTCGTAGCCGCGCGGGTTTTTCGAACTACCCACGGTTGATCTACATTATTTTTATTCAAAACATTAAGGTCCCTACACTCACCACACAACAACACACGTCGGTTGTTGTGAGCAGCTACGAGACGGTGACACTACAAAGCATCAGTCTACATCAGCGGTCGGCAACCTTTTGACAGCCAAGGGCCACAATGCGGCGAAATAAATTAAAGTCGGGCCACACTTGTAATATTTACCCTAATGGCTTCTAGGGTAAATATTACAAGGGTAGGGTAAATATTACAATATACCTACGTATAATTGGCCATGTTATATAGAAAAAATGAAAATGGGCGGAGAGAAGCGTGATCTTAAGGCTGAATCTATACTATATTCCGTATATTGTACGGTCAAGCGCTAAACGTTCATGAATTTATAACTTAATTTCAAGACATTCACGGGCCGCAAGTAAGACGTCGGCGGGCCGCGGGTTGCTGACCGCTAGTCTACATGTAGGATCAAAGAGAATATAATCACTACGTGTGTAGGATGTTGACAAAATTTTATATGGAACTATTTCGGAACCATTTGCAATATTTCGAAAAAAGAATTATCAAACCGCAACGTGGTACATAAAATAGTTGGTGTTTGTTTTTGCAGTTTTCCTGACAGGAGTAGATTCATATAAAAAAAATCATAGACAACGTATGTCGGCTTAGTTAGTCTCATCTATATATATAAAAATCAATTGCTGTTCGTTAGTCTAGAGAACGGCGGAATCGATTTCGCTAATTTTGGTTTTGAATTATTTGTTCAAGTCCGAGGAAGGTTTAAAAGATAAGAAAAAGGAAAAAAACTTGCGAGAAAACTAAGAAAAACAACATACTTTTTCCCATACAAACTGAACGGGTGAAACGAAGTTCACCGGGTATTTTCCTCAATATCTCTGGGTTCCATTATCAGATTCAGACTTGATGGCACCTTGGAAGTATGCTCTTCCAAACAAAATCGGTTCAGAAATGACGGTGCAATCGATCATCATATATTAAAAAATATAGAAATCGAACATACAATGTTCTTGTTCTCCTAAGTCGGATAAAAATATATCCCCATTTCCCTTGGTTATCGCGTCATACGTGAACGGATGGAACGTTTCGCTAATTTATGAAACTTAATCAAAATTCATAATAAGAATGACGTCTATCGAGTCAGCCCGTGTTAAATAAATTACAATACGTATTATTGGAGGTGAATCACTTTTGAATTACCCGATGTCATAGCTCTGTAAAAAACTTCAAACTTGGATTGTTTTTTCCGCAACAGCAAATTGAGTAGGTATAGTCCCCGAGCCCATTTCTCTGAACGAGTCAAAATCAGACAATAAAATGTCACATTGGAAGCGAAGAGGAACCGCTCATCGTTGACCATAAGGATTATAAGCACAATATACTCATGCTAGATTGGTTGGTGGCAACGACGATGCAAGATGGTACATCTTACATAAGCTATGAATAGTTCAATGATGTGAAAGTCGGAGATCTTCCCTACGGTATTCGCCTTTGTGATAGTCAAATAGTCAAATATTTTTATTCAACATAGGATAAAAAAATATCTCTCGTTGAAAGTCACAACAAGTCAATAATAATTAAAATTAATATTATGAAAAACTAATGTCAACAACAATAACAAATAATACTCATTAACAAACATTGCAATTAGATGATATTAAGAAAAACAATTGTCAACAACAATAATAAATAATATTCATTAACAAACATTGCAATTAGATAATATTATTAAAAACTCATGTCTACAACAATAATAAAATAACATTCATTAACGAACAAAAAGATATAAACTTAAAAAATAACTTGAAATATATACATTTTTAAATTAATTAAAAGAAAAACAAAACAACAAAATGATAATATTGTGACGAGATGTTTGGAGCCTGTAATTCGTAAAAATGGTATTAAGTATTATGTCTAAATATCCTTGTCATCGATGTAGTCACTGATTTTGTAATATGCTTTTTCCATAAGTTTTCTCTTAATTACGCTTTTAAATTGCGTATCAGGGAGGTCTGTTATTTCCTTAGGAATTTTGTTGTAAAAACGAACACCGTTTCCTAGAAATGATTTTCTTGTAGTTTGTAATCTAAACCGGGGTGGCAACAAGTGATTTTTGTGACTCGACTTAATATGATATGGATGTAAATTTTTGTAATTGTTTATATTTTCCTTCACATTAACTATATTTTTGTAAATGTACAGACATGGCAGAGCCAATACATTGATTTTCTTAAATAGTTCGCGAATGGAGTCTCTTGGCTTAAGATTGTAATTGGATCTAATAGCTCTTTTCTGTATAATAAATATAGAATTAAGACTAGCAGCTGATCCCCAGAGCAATACTCCATAGCTCATAATGCTATGAAAGTACGCAAAGTGTACTAAGCGGGCTATGGCAACATTCGTCATTGATCTTATTTTTTTAATCGCAAAAGTAGCTGAACTCAATGATATGGTGAATCGTCGGTGATCGCCTTTGTGATCTAGCGGTTCGAGATTATTATTATTATTCACGAGGTTCCCGTTCGATTTCTGGTTATGCCAAGTAAAAGAAAGTGCTTATTTTCTTCAATATCAATACTCTAATAGAATTAACAAATGTTGTCTAGCTTATAATCTATAACCTATCCAATAGGTATAGCGGGGCTTAGTGTCTTCAGCTAGTCGCGGGTGCTTCTCCGCCCAGCTTTCGAGGATAGGAGCGTAGAAATACTTGTTTCTCTGTGATATAAAAGAGGGAAATAAAATAGTTATTAGAGTTTAGGATTCTTAGTGCTTTTAATACAGCTCATATTATATGTACGGTTGGGTATACATCAAAATTCTCTCTAGAGATTAAACTGCTCTGAGCTACGAGAAATTATTTGAGCGAAATACATTAACAACCTGACTTACTCTCATGAATTTATTAAGTAAATGGAATAAAAGTAACCAACTACTTTTTACGGATACATACATACATTAATATACCTACATTAAAAGCATGTAACAATAATTAAAAATCATAAAATATACTTAATTAAAAATAAAAAGATTCGCAAATAACTTCAGGGTGTTGCTTTTGACTGTCACATTTATCTGTCGGTGTGCGCGCGCATCGTAAAAATTCACTCTCATCATTTTTCCCAATCGCGCCAAAAGAAGTATAACTTCAAAAATTGTGACAAGCAGCGGTCGCTCAGAGCGTCAAATACAAAGAGACGACGTCTTTTATTACGTGAAACTGTTCTCCTTTTTTTATAATATGGATTTCAATCATTTTTCACGACTTATTTAAGCAATGTCCGGTACATAAGTAATTATTATAAAGTTATAGTAGAAAGAATAGAAAATAAAACTTATATTTTTTATTTAATAAATGGTATATTTCAGCAGAAGCGTTGTTGGACGGTTATATTTACGATTTACGAAACGAAACGATTTACGATTTACAAAAGATGGACTTTGAAAGCAAGCGTCTAACATGAGCCGCAAGCTATGGCCGCAAGACAATGTAATTGACATTACTGTCAATGGTGGCAGAGCGACAGATTAAGATTATGAATGAAAGAAATGAGGCAGGGATTTTACTATTAGTACAAAAATCTACAATTTGTAAGCAATACGACTCGTTTCTTCGGGCAATTGTGTATGTGACAACTTACACAAATTTAGAGACACTGTAGTCTAAAGTCTATACTCAACTTTTGTGCGTTTGATATTTAAAAAAATATAGTAGTACTATTTAAATTATGTGCTTCGGCTATATTCGTCAAGCTTCGGAAATCAGAATATATTTTAATTTTTAAATATATCTGTATAGATTGGTTATTACACATAATTAATCATTTCGCTTAAATTTAGATAAGATCAGTCAATTTAAAAATAAAAGCATAAAGTGTAAAGCCGAATCGCATAATTTAAATAGGTACTAGAAGTTACTATAAGTATTAAATTAATTATTATTGAATTTTTACTATTAATTTAATACTCAAAGATTTGCACGGCCTTTTCAACCCACTTGAATGAAGAAGCGAGCAAAGCTTCGAACTTTGAGCTACTTTGATATATACTCGTGTTAGTCCAGGTCCCTATGTAGAAAAGAACATCTGCCTTCCTGCCTAACAGCTCGTAATAGGTGAGCATAAGTTAAATGGGTAACTACCAACAGGAACTGATCCGGTAGCCGGTTGCACAATAGGCCTAATTCCGAGGTATATGTCAGCATCGAACCTATACCACCTATGGTGTAAATAGCCCATGGTTGTCTCTTACCATCAGCAGAACGCGGCGGTGAACATATTCGCTGTACAATATAAAAACGAACAATTAAAAAAGTATAGGAACCTACATAATATGTTGAAGTGTCCTCAAATGTTGTTAGTTAAAAAGAAAAAATATTCCTCACATGCGGGCTCAAACAGGCCAGATGTGTACCTATTGCACTCAAAACTTAAGTTTCTGTGAACAGTTGAATCAAATGTAACTAAGTACATTTCTAGGTTTAATTATGATCTCTTCTAATGTACAGTATCTTGATGACCAAGTTTAGCTAACTTTTTTAGAAAATGTTTTTTTTAATGAATCCTAGCTAGATTTATTGCCCAAAAAACCCCTGCACAGTAAATTTCATGAAAACGTTTAGCACCTTTTCCGAGATTTAGAAAATTAAACAGATAAATAAGAAAGTCGTATCAAAATTAATGTCGCTTATTTTGAAGAATGTTTTTTTCTTACCTGTGACACGATTTGAACTTGCACCTCTTCTTCTCTTGCTGATGAATGCTCGAACCATTTGAGTAACCGAGTCTAACAATCTGTGAGTCTGTGTCAGTAGAGTACATGTTGTGATGTGTCTAGATTAGTAAAATTTGACGAAATGATAAACATACAAAACTAGCCGACCTGGCGTACTTTGTATCACTTGACAATAATTATTAATTGACGTTTTTATGGATTAAATCATTGTTTGTCACATTATTCCTGCAATTTACTGGTTCTCTTCATAAGAACCCTTTTCTGACAATGTAGGTTACATAGCAAAAAAAAATAATTTTCTTAGTTGGGGGGGCTTTCATTGGTAGGTAGCTGATGTAATGAAGAGCTGAGGCTACTTTTATTTAAGAAAAAAATAAATAACAACAATTTTATTTAAAGCCGGCTATGTCGTGTTAAAAGTATTTTTTTATTGGACCAGGTGTTACTTTGCGCAAAATCCATTATGAATAAGCATTACTGTTATAAGCAAAATTAAGGCTTATTCTATATCAATTCAATTATTCTATATAGTAATTCAGCTCTCCCGTGTTATAGGGCCATATACGCTAAAATACGTCAGTAGTTTACTGTTTTTTTCATACAAAGCAATCATGGATCTTGGTGACAAAAATACACAAGATTAACATGAATATGCTTTACTAGGCTAGTGTTTCCAAAACACGATTCACTTCACTTTGCTCGATAGAAAAAAATTAACCCTTTTTTGAAAGCAAAACGCAAATGTCTACTTCAAATATGAAAATATCGACACCAGATTTAACGTAAACATAGATAAGTACTATACCTAAAAGATAAGTGTTTCAGTTTTTATACCTTTTTTCAAATTACTTTTATAGTGCTAAAAATAGTGATTTGTCGCTTAAGACGTTTACTTTAGCGCTATTGTTCATAGTAATCATGGAACTGGGGAGCGCGGTGATTGGCTCTTCTGGCTGACTGAGTATGGGGCCTTAAACCCTTAAAGTTCGGGATCTTATATAGCATAGTCTGCTTTCCAGTCAACTTCACGTGTGCCTGATTTCGTCATGGTTGATTGAATCCACGTTTACATTACAAACTACCTGTATCCCAATTACAACCATTTTGCGTAAAATTCAACAAAAAAGTTCTTTAGTTAATTTAAAATATTAGCCTAATTACACCTTATTACAACATCTACCTGACAGTGGAAATATCGTCAGCATTGTTCCAGGCTCCAGCCGCTTCAGAAATTAGTTGGAAGTTACATACAGACCAAAATAAGAACTGACAAAAATTGTAAAAAATGTTATTTTGGTATATGCACCGTATGTGAATTCATAAGCATGTAGTAACAACTGATTTAACACTACAAATAGAGACTTCATCTTTATTTATTTGTATAGAACTTATCATCCGAACCGGAACACGTCAACGGCAAGCGCTGACGTTATGGCGGCAGAAATGGGTAATTTGGTGGTACCAATCCGGGCGAGTCTCTGCGAGACGCTACCACCTAGTCAAATGTCAGTGTTAGTAACAGTAAGCTTATGGTCACCTTTTACGAGCTGACTGGCACAGAAGGGCAAAGGGCACAGGTCTATTCTGCAAAGGAGGCCGGACCAACACGAGGAAAAAGACCATGAAAAGAACATTTTTAGATATTAATATTTTTTGCCTTATACGCCTCGTCTTCTTGCCTTGCCTTATAAGCCGTATGTACCAAATCATTAATATAAGAACACAAAAATGTTTTAAAAAGGAATTTTATCAAGTGCTAAGGATATGAAACGATCATATAGAAGCCATATGTATAGCTTAAACTTCGACAACAAAAATCAAAAGCAACGAAACACGATCCACACTGAACCGAAAATTTCTCACAAAATCCCTCGAAACACACAAAAGCTGTGAAAAAGTTGATCGATTAGGGTAAGCGTAGACTTCTTGCGGGTGGTACCCCCCACCCCCTACCCCACCGGCCCGCGGCCGTGAACTGGAACTTCGGAAACTTCTGTATTGTGTTTACATTGAACTTTGTTATGTGGGTTAAAGTTTAGCTCGAGTTCAGTGTGTGTTTCACTAGATTGCCAAGTTGAAACTTCCACGCATCGATTTTCATCTGGAGTTTCAAGGTTTTCTGACGAGGTCATGTGTCGGTTAACTTTAAATGGTGATAAGGTGATATGCCAATCCTTTCTTTCGTTCTTGAAGGGGCAAAAGAGCAGGCGCACGGTGCCCATCACAACATTCATACACACAACATTTTGTGCTTCAGATAGGCAACGAAGATGGATTTCCTAATAGAAGGGAATAGGTACTTCATGTAAAGTCAGCAAAACTGAGAGGTACTTAGTTGCCTGGGACCTAAAGCCTCTTCTTTTAAATAAGAATACCGGCCGAAACTAGCTAAAAATAGTTTTTAATTCAAATTTAAACACGTCTTGATCTATGATTATTCTCGTATATAAGCATAGGTCCTGTATAGGTATATTTATTATACTCTTTGTATAGAAGTTAGACGTGTCTGTGTCCACAGTCTGTGTCTATCTCCATGCAGATTTTTTTGATTGAAAGCTGATGTCAAAATGAACAACAATCTTTGTGAACAACCATTTTTATCACAACAGCTTTCAACTAAGTAGTAGGTTTTGATGGTTTTGTCGGGGGTTCTTGAATTTTAGTGATGTAATACATTATTGTCATCAGGGATATTAGTCACTGTCATTAAAGCAGCTGGAAAAATAAGTTGCTAGAAGTAACGTAAATCGTTTAAGGTCTCTATAAATTACAAGCTTTCAATGCTATTTTTGATAGCATGACAAATAAAACCCAAAAAATGTCGTCAATTCACAATATTATGAAACCATTTAAGAGGGCCGAAGGACCAAAATATTATGTAGTTTTGTGGTAAAATCTAGAAATTTAGAAGTTATGCGTGATGACAATATAAGGAAAATAAGAAAGGTTGGTTCACTCATGTGGAAAGAAGAACAGATGAAAGATTTGACAAATAAATATAGGTACAATGAGAATATGAACAGATGTTTGTACCCAGGAAGACGTGTTTGTAAAAAAGAGTGATAAATGTAGAAAAAGCTTGGTAGGTTTGTTGGAATCGTAACACTTGCCATCAAAGGTTGGCACTAGATACCTGCTCACTTCACTAGGGGCTTGATACGAAGATGTATACGTATATGTGTGTATATAATGATACTATGCTGTGTGTGTTATCTTAAAATCATATTCTTCGATTACTTCATCAATAGATAATCATCCCACGCAGACGTTCAAAAGGATTTGCTGTTTTCTTTTATTATGAAAATGACAAAAGAATTGCGTTACGTTTTGTAGAATTTGAAAATAAACTGAACGGATTCCCTGATGGTGGTAGAGACACGTTGCATACGGCCTCATAAGGTGGTAATAATCCGATGCCAATCTGAGTTATGTGTTAAACCAGCTTTGACATTTAAGAAAATGGCAAAGTGATGTGAGCGAAGATCCTCGGTAAGGAGTGAATCCACAACAAACAAACATACTCTTAAAATTACATGTAGATTATGTCTTATTTTCTTAAGAATAATTTAGTTTAGTTTTGGTTAGACAGTGATGTGAAACTAGAGTTAGTTCAGCCCTTTCAACGTACCTACGTCACAGTTTAGACCCCGCGCGGCGGAGCTTCACTGGCAGAGGCAGACTGAAATTCAATTTTGCGATTCCATAATCTTTTTTTTTATTTCATACTGTTTTAGTAACTAATGTTTGAAATTATTCAGCCACGAGTTTGAGCATTAATTTGTAAAGGCCTTATATATTTATAGAGCTCATTATTATAACAGCTCATCTATTTAGATAAAAGTTTTAAAGGGTCAATTAAATGCGTATCTGAAATTATGTTTTATGTAGACTAGCGAATGCATGCGATTTCAAATGCATTTTGACGCTTCGCCGCGCTGCCGCCTTATGTCTTGGAGACCGATGTCTGTGGTTGTAGCATTATTTCTCAGTAAGCTCCGGGATAATTATCCAATAACATACAGAACCATATTTTTTCTCTTACTTAGACAAGTAACCCCGTTACCCCGTGTTGGTCCGGGCTCCTTTCTAGAATAGACCATTTGCCTTCCTTGCCAGGCAGCTCGTAAAAGGCGAGCATGAGCTCACCGTCACTAACACCGTGACATCTGACTAGGTGGTAGAGCTTAGCAGCGACCCGCCCGGATTGGTACCACCGCCTTACCTATTCCTGCCGCCATAACGTCATGTCGTGTTCCAGTTCTGAGGGCAAGTTAGCCGGTAAAATTACTTTTGCTCGAGGCCTAACATCCCGGCGTCAGGTTGGGAACGCACTATTACCTTTGGTGTCTCTAGGCGGCGTGAATTTCTTAACATCAGGAAATCCGTCTGCTTGTTTGCCTTCCAATATCATAAAATAAAAATTATAAAAAAAATAAAAGTAGTAATTAATACAAGTAGGTTTATCTTTCTTGTCTTAATAAGTCTTCGCTGTAGTCCAGTACAATTTACAAACACATGATGTAAATGAAAAGTAAGGAAGTAACTATTTTGACGCCTGTGTGTTAGGCAGAGGTACTACAACGACGACACGCTTAGCCGAAGGTACTTAGTCATGTGATGGGCGGCAAAACCTATTACCAACCGGGCACATATCCCATACCGGGCAAAGTTGTCTTTTTATTAGGTGTTAGGACTATTGTGCAAGTATCGATTTCCCTACCCCCCAAACCAGGAATTACCAGGAATTGGTAAGACGATAGATCCCTATCCGTGCAAGTTGCTGTACAGCGCCCTACCACTAGTTGATTTTTGGTGCTATATACGAGCTATCTGACAGGAAGGCATATGATTTGAACGGCCGTGAAGATTGTAATTGCAATTGGGTAGGGTCTATGATAACACGTTATCTAACTTTTTCAATATCGTTTAATTTTTAACCAATTAGTTGCCACTTGTCAACTAATATCGTCGAGTAATCTTTTCAAACAGTCTTCATGGTTCACGGTACTATTAGTTGAAATTATTATTTGATAAAAATATTGTTTTGAAATATTACAAACGGTATAGATAAGATTATATGCGGGCACAATCCTTCAGGCAAGGTTCGGGTGTTTTATACCGTAAGGCGGATATCACACTACGCAGAACACGTGCGGTGTGCGGCGCAGTGTGCGGCGCAGTGTGATATCCGCCTAAACTCTAAAGCCCTTCACACACGTAGCTATAAAATATATGAATATGAACTATAGCAAGACATATTACAATATATTTTCTATATAAATACAAAAAAAGCGACCGCACACGCAACTCTAATATATATTTCTATGACGCCACCAACGAATATAATTATTATCGCATATTAATACATAATATTACTAAACTTGTTATAACTTGGCAATATATTATAGCGCGGCATATTAATATATATTATAGCTACGTGTGTGACGGGCTTAAGACCCAAGCTCAGAGGCACCCACACAACCCTTTGTGACGTCTTATTTCTATTTCTCTTCTCCTGCTCTTTCTTATTTGTATTTATTTTGTATTTTTTTTACGTTAAGTTGCACTTTCTAGGGCCGGCTAAGACCCTTAGTCCATGCTGCCACGTCTTCCGTATTAATTAATTATTATACAGTCATTAGTCACTATTCACAAAGTCACGTCAGGGTCTTGAGTAAAGCGGTGGTCACTTTACACAAGCTCACTTTAGGAGATTTGGCAGCAGCGAGGAAATTCCCGATACACTAATTTCTTCATGATTATTTTATTTGTGCACTTTCACTGAACAAAGTTGAAGTAATTCCTACCTAAACTAACTAATTTTACTCATAATTTACATTATATTCAATAATTGTGAAAAAATTACGACCATCTTCATTCACGATGGCGCCAAAACTAATATTTTTTTTTTCCTAGTTTGTCCCTTTCTGGGACCGGCTAAGACCTTTTGGCCATGCTGCTATGTAATAAGTATTAATTTAGTCTTATTAACAGTCATAAGTCACTATATAAAAAGTCATGTCAGGGTCTTGGGTAAAGCGGTGGTTTCATTACTCAAGCTCATCCAGTAAGATTTAGTGGCAGCGAGGAAATACACGATACCCTTAAATTACTTCACGATTATTTCATTCTGCACTTTCACTGAACGAAATTAATCTAATTCCCACCTAAATTAACTAATTTCACTCAATATAAACACGAAATTCAATAATTATGAAAAACTTACGACCATCTTCTTTCATGATTGTGCCAAAACTCCCGTAAATTTTTTTATAGGGTAATTTGCCCCTTTCTGGGGCCAGCTAAGACCTTTGTGTGTGTGCGTGTGTGTGACGTACATGTGTGTATATATTCCTAATAATTATGAAATCAAAATGTTTGCTTTTCAATTACTTTTCTTAAATGACTTCGATATACAACAACAGGTCAAACGTAGTTTATGCTGGACATTGTTCGTATCAGAACTCCAGGTTACGTTCAAATCAAATAGATCTTAACCGCGCGTTTAAATACACAAGAACGTGAAACGTCTTCTGTGTTCCCAGATTATCACGTCAATATACCGACGCTGTTTACTGAATCTATTATTTGGTGGCAAGTTTAAAATACGAAAAACATCTTTGGGGAAAATACTAAAATCATTTTTTTATCGTTTTATCAATTTATTGGTGGTATTTTTTGCTGTGCATCAACTTGTCTGGGGATCCACTGCCTTACATATTCCTGCCGCCATAATGACTCTGTCATGTTCTGAGGAGTTACCATGAGCTCTTAAAACAGTATTATTTCAGTAATACTAATTGTCATCGGAGAAAGACAACCTTATGACATATATCATAAAGTTATTTATAAAGACGGATATTTAGCGTGATGGAAATAATAGTGCTATAAGCGTTCATGGTAGGGCCCCTAGTCCGGAGTATAGGGTAGGTGGTGACTTGCGCAATAGGCCTACCGACCCGGCCTCAGGACAGCGACACACCTCTCTTGCCATCAGGCGAGCCACGTCCCTGCTAGCTGATCTCTCGCATAAAAAAAACAGTTTACCGATTTAGTATTATATGCCCAACTCCTGGTTCTCAACTACCTTCACATCAATTTTCAACGAAACCGGTTCAGCCGTTTTTGAATTATAAATAGTGGGACTAACACGATTCTCTTTTTATACATAGATTATGCTATGTTATGATACGGTTCAAAACTGTTACTTTCAAATTATTTATCTGAACATGTGATTGCTGAGTAAGAAATAAGACTAACATAATATAAAAAAGAGAATTTTGTTGCAATACTTACCTACTTTGTACGGGGGAAAATATTGCTTTATACTATGTAGTGATTTCCAAAAATTGTATAAAAATTGAGGTTAAGATCTCTTAAATAGATGATAGATATTTATTTAATTTTTAAGCACTAAAATTATTTAACCATTTAGGGTGCACTAATGTTTTTCAATATTCTCCCAGCAACCTTTTTAAATTAATAAACATTTTATGTAAACGCTTTACAATTCTTATCGTATTCGAATCACTTAATGTCAATATCAGGCAGGTTTAAAAAACCGAAATTGAGAAACTTATTAAAAAAACTGAGGGAGTTTTGGCGCCATCGTGAATGAAGATGGTCGTATTTTTTTATAATTATTGATTTTCGTGTTTATATTGAGTGAAATTAGTTAATTTAGGTGGGAATTAGTTTAGTTTTGTTCAGTGAACGTGCATAAATGATGATTATTTCAAGACCCTGACGTGACTTTGTAAATGGTGACTAATGACCGTATAAGGATAATTAATACGGAAGATATGTGACTAATGACTGTATAAGAATTAATTAATACGGAAGACGTGGCAGCATGGCCAAAAGGTCTTAGCCGGCCCCAAAAAGGGTCAAATTAACTTACAAAAAAATAAGAGTTTTGGCGCCATCGTGAATGAAGATGGTCGTATTTTTTCATAATTATTGATTTTCGTGTTTATATTGAGTGAAATTAGTTAATTTAGGTGGGAATTACTTCAATTTTGTTCAGTGAAAGTGCACAATTGAAATAATCTTGAAGAAATTAGTGTATCGTGAATTTCCTCGCTGCCGCCAAATCTCCCAAAGTGAGCTTTTGTAAAGTGATCGGCGCTTTACTCAAGAGCCTGACGTGACTTTGTAAATAGTGACTAATGACTGTATAAGAATAATTAACGGAAGACATGTGACTAACGATGAAATAATTAATACGGACGACGTGGCAGCATGGCCTAAAGGTCTTAGCCGGCCCCAGAAAGGGGCAAATTAACTTAAAAAAAACAAAAAAATAAAACCTTTTCTAGTTTTTGACTGAAACGATGAATACGGAGTTTTTGCGCCATCGAGAGAAAAGACGGTCGAAGTTTTTTCATAATTATTGAATTTCGTGTTAATATTGAGTGAAATTAGTCAATTTTGGTGGCATTTTGTACAATTTTGTTCAGTGAAAGAGCACAAATGAAATAATCATTAAGAAATTAGCGTATCGTGTATTTCCTCGTTGACGTCAAATCTCATTACAGAGCTTGTGTAATGAGCCACCGCTTTACTCAAGAGCCTGACATGATTTCCTAACGACTTATGACTGTTGACTAATTATAATTAATTGAAATTGATATAAAATTCGATGCAAATTTCTACTTGACTAATGGCTAAATACTAACGTGAAGGCCAAAACCTAAAGAAAGAAAAAGAAAGAACGATGAATACATAATACACTAATTTCTTTATTAATACTATATTTATGTACTAAAATACAACCAACATTGGCAAATTTTACTTAAAACATACACGAAAATCAATAATTATGAAAAAAAAACTGCGAACATCTTCTCTCTCGATGACCTGATGCGTTCCCGACTCTAAAAGAAGATATTAATAGGCCTTTTAATAGATCCCTCGTCATATTTTAAGGGGAAAATATTCAGGTAGTGAGTTTCATAGTTTGGTAGTAAGAACTAAAAAACCTAGCTATACCTCACTGTCGAAGAACTCAACATGTCCAGGTGTTGTTAATTTAATAAATGCGAAAGTTTCAATGTATGTTTATTTGTTTGTTACTATTTCACACAAAAACTGAACTGCTTTTTATGAAATTTGGCACACACATAAAGAAAACATTTGAATAGGATAGTTGTATCCCGAAAAAATTAACCACGCGGGCAAAGCCGTAGGCAACAGCTAGTGTGATATAAGGGATTACCATTGTTTTAAAACTTAAATGGCGAAAACGTGCCTCAAAAATTAAGTAAAATTCTACACCTTACAAAATATTGCTCGTTTGACGTTTGGCAGTTTAATGTAGGTTAAAGCCAGATGTTAAGTTGCGCTAGGTTGCGCTCTAAAGGGAATCCAAGAATATATATTTAATATAAAGAGTTTCTATGTCTAAAACTCCATCTTTTTTGTCTAAGCAATTTGGACTTTAGGTTTTGAAATATCGACTTTCAAGATGCGCCTTATATATTTAGAAATAGGAGTGTTTAGGTAGCACCACACCTGTTTTGGGTTTTCTTATCATTTGGGCTCTGATAACAACTTGATAAAATAAATTCACATACGATGACGAGCGATATGAGTAACAAATCCTTCGCCAAAACATGGGAACTTTACTACTAAACCATAGTTACTAAGTTGTCCTACGTAAACAAGTAAAATAATGGCGAAAAAGATGAATCCGTATAACAGTTTAGGTTTTAATTATTACAAACCAAAAAAAAAACAATTAAAAAAATAACAAGCGGCAAGTCTTTAAAAACTTAACTGTATTGTAGGTTAGAGCAGTTTGGAACAACTTTCATATAAAAAAATAAGTTTTGCTATGTTTTTTATTCGCCTAAATCATATGACACTAGTTGCCTTGTTTCTGAATGCCTTTAGACCTCAGATAAAGTAGGGATACTTTATCTGAGCTTTAGACTTACTTTCAAATTAAACGGGTTATACCTATGTGTCAAATGTCATGTGTCAATTTAAGCTAAACTTCATACAAAACGCGGGTTTACTACGTATCTCTGGAAGCCCCGCCTCTTATTACGTAGTATTTATATACTCTTTTGGGTTAGAGTGTAAACTATACATTGATACTTACATAAAATATTAACCTAACAAACAAAATAATAGGTTACACATTTCTCTTACTACATCTATAGCAAAACAAAAATCTGAAAACACCAAACATAACATGTTATAAAATCTTAAAAATCCTATTATTACATTATACCTTATATATTATAAGACTAAATCTGATTATTACAGATTAGATTTGAAATTTGAAGACTAAAATGATAAAAAAAATATTTCCAGCCTATTAAGGCAACGAACAAATCTGTCGCTGTGGTAAGTAAGATACAACTATAGCCTCCAGACGCCATGGATACTTTGTAATTCTGTAGACTGCCATACCCCCCGGATCGGAAAAAAAATATTTCTTTATGGATAAAATAACTACGTTGAAAAACCGACTTCAAAACTAAAAAGTAAAAAATAATAAAAAAATAATATTAATTATATGTATACTATCTATTATTTATATGTGCTATTTACTAATAGCCAATAGGTTTGAAGTCGGTGGCAAGCCTTAAACTAAGTTAAGTAGGTAAGTACTAAAATGGATTAGCACCGATATTTTTTACTTTTTAGTTTTGAAGTCTTTTTTTAACTTTGTTTATTGCTGACATGATTTAATTTATTCAAAACAAACATTGTGATAGGTGAAAGTAGATAAAAATGCTCATAAAATAAAAACTGATGGACATTTCTGAATCAAACTTTTATGGGACCAATTTGAAACTATTCCGGTTAAAACAAAAAAAATAATCACGTTATTCGTTTCAGAAAACTCGGAGAAATCGGTGTACATACATAAAAAATATACCGGCCGAATTGAGAACCTCCTCCTTTTTTTCAATTCGGTTAATTAAGTATTAATAGGTTAGGCTGATGATAGGTTGATCCCTATGACAAGTTGATGCACAGCATTCTACCGCCGTTCTCTTTATTAATGCTCAATTTTGCTTATGCTCACC
>NJDD01000752.1:152308-169519 GCA_002245505.1 Calephelis nemesis
AGTAAAATATAATGAAGTATTATTTGGAGTTCCCCAAATTACGTATAAAAGCCAGCAATAAAATACAAAATCAATGTTTGGGTTCGGGACTTCTAATCTATTGTTTTTGTCTTGTACACATGTAATGAATTAATACTTTCATAAAACTTTCTAAGTAACACAGCTGTGTACGTTATTTTTGTTCCTTGTCGACACAGAACACGATTACTTTATCGAGGATCATTCGATTCATTGTTCGAGCTTGTAATATTATTTTCAAAGCTGGCATTTGTAGTTACTGTAACGTAGTGGCTTAGCTACCACCCACCACTATGTTAACAGAAAAATAAACAAACAGACAAACCAGTAAAATGGAATCCTATTAATATAAAAGAATTGAAAGAAATAAAAATATAAACCAAAACACTAAAAAAAATAAAATCTAAAAATATTTAGCTCGACCAATATACAATTGGCCAGACCTTTATTCCTTGTTATTCATGCGTTACATTGTATATTTTTTTTTATTTTGTAAAACTTGAATTTTGAATTGCCTACGAAAAATTCCTGTTTAAATCATGACTTGAAAACATGTTTAAGTATTCGGAAAGCTGTGTGTATTGTATACCTTTTTAAACACCAACAGCATCTTATTCTGTCAGCAAAATCGTGATTGTTAATCCGTTAGGCATATTCCAATTTTGATGTTGCAAGTATAAACTTACTTAATAGATTTACGGCCAATATTAATAACCTATCTACAGATAGGGCTTCTAGAGATTTGTTGCTAAGATATGTTTGTGAATTATTGAAAATAAGAGTGGTTACCATGCAACTGATCTAAAATAGCTCAATCTCTTATCTTGGATAGGTTATTAATGTTGGTTGTTGGAAGTAGGCTGGTATCACAGCTTGAACATCTTTCGCGTTCTTTTTTTCCGTCTGGAAATCCGTTGAACCCTTGCCTTCCATTTATTTTAAAAATATTTTATAATGTTTTATGCTATTTCTAGTAAGTAATCAAAAATGTTTTTATTTATTTCAGATTGATATATAACACAAGTGCAAATGTAAATATTTTAAATGGTGAATGTTCCAGTATTGAACTTTAAATATTGGGTTTTGGAGGGAAAAGTGTGAACTGAGTAAATATAGTGTTCATGGGCAAGATTATAAGAAACTAAGGCCAACAAGAAGCGATACTAATGTAAACAATATCGGTTTAAGTTTTAAAAAGGGTAGTTTGAAAATGTGTGTAACCGAATCTATTACATACTAGGTTAAAAATCATACAACTACAATATTAATCTGAAGATTGATGATGTTAAGAAAACCGCCTAAGTTTGATATTTTATTTCTGATGTTTAACCAATTTTTAATTATTGATTTTATGCCTCTTCACGCCCACATCTCTGAAGAGGTAGGTAGGGGTACTACCAGGGCATCCACAACTTGTCGATGACACTGAGTCCCACATTGTGATAGGCGGCAAACCTATCTTCAATCGGGCACATATCTAATCCAGAGCAACTTTTATTTTATTATTTGATTAAAATTAAAAAACACATTTTCTTTTGGTTGCCACGTTAACCGGGTCCGTTGCTCGGACCGCCGCTGGACCATACAGAACGCCTGATTATTTTAACACATACAAATATTGATTAGTTACATAATGCTACAGTATTGTAATTTTAAAACATGCTGTATAATCCTATTAATATTATAAATGCGAAAGTTTGTATGTATGGATGTATGGATGTTTGTTATTCTTTCACGCAAAAACTACAAAGCCGATTACGATGAAATTTGGTATGTAGGTAGCTGAAGACCCAGAATAACATATAGGCTACTTTTTATCCCGGAGTTCCCGCGGGATTGGGACTTACGCGGGTGAAACCGCGGGGCGCAGCTAGTTAAATAATATAATTGTGAGCACTACTTTAAATGTACAAACTTAAATTAACCAACCTCTACCATTGGCATGAGGTTTTAACGATTGAACGTCATTTAACAACCATAAACATCTAAAATTGTAAAAAAATGTATTATTGTCAGTCCACAGTTTTGTATATAGATAACGAAATAAAGAAAGCTTGTACGTATACCATGTAAATATCTGTGATAAAACTACTCTCTATGTCTCTCTAGCAAGAAGCGCTATCGAATCACCATCTCTAGCAAACGTCAATTCCAATAGTTATTTCTATTTCGTTCATTTTCACGGTAAGCGCATAAATTGTTCTTTTTCATCGTTTGAAAATAATGAAAGTATTTACGTTATCTTTTGCTTGCGATTATAAACGCTCAAATTGCTTAAGTAAATTTTTGACAATTACTGCCCTATATACTGCCCTATGTTTTACAAATGCTGAATAATGTGGGAAGTTTTCAATAACATTTTTTTTACAAATTTTAAAGAAAAAAAACACCTTAGGTAGGATTTGAACCTGCATTTTTCCGTTTTAGGCCGACGAATGCCCTAACTATTAAATTTACTGAGGATTTAACTCATGTGGAGAAGTCGTTAAAAATTCCTTGCCATTTGTTTCTTACCGTTGACGCAGGTAGTTATGTACGTAATTCTGCATGACTATCAAATGAAATTAACTTTTTAATAATTTTAAAAGTTCGCTATCACATTGAATATTTAGAAACTCAAATGGTTTAGCATTTGTGGGTTTGAGACGAAAGGGTGCAGTTTCAAATCCTGTCTGAGGTGAATTTTTTCTTTAAAATTTGTAGACATTTGTCCGAAGCGTTTGGGAAAGTGCTAAAATTAAATGTAAATAATTTAACTTAGTTAAAATATTTTAACTTAGTTTCGCTTTTTGTTGGCCTTACTTTAGTCTGCCTCGCACAACTGTATAGATTATAAGCTCTATGACCAATAGCGTTTTAAAGATCTAATTCGTGACTTCATAAATTTTAATGTTCCTTGTGAAAACTGTGCTATTAGTTTTCTTATTGAAAAAGTTGTTCAAAGTAAATTAAGCTCTGCTATACCTTTGATTCTATTGTTGTTTTGTTACGTGAATTAAGCTTCTGGTAAGCTTTTATTTTGTACCCATAACATGAAGTTTACGCAAATTTTGCTTGGGCAAATACAAATTCTATGTATTTTTTAGACATAATTGCTTTACACGATGAGAGTAGATGTTTTTTTCTTTCGTTGTACAAAAGGGATAGATTATTCCTTTTGCTTTTTCTGTTAGAAATCTTAAGTTGATAACTGTCGAAGTAAATTTTGACAATTCTCGTGAGACTTCCTTCAACAATTTGAAAGTGCGAAAATTTTAATGCTAAGGGTACTATGGTAATAGGACGCACAAGGCTTAGTCATATTTTAAGACTTTTTTTACTTTGTTTGACACATAGAAGCCACAGCTATAGAGGCAACCCAGGTTTCGTCATTATTACGATAATGAATTTGTTTGATAATTATTGGCTAAATATCGGTTACTTATTAGACGATAAGATATTCGTGGTTATTTATGACTTAATTAATTACTATTTTTATAATTTTTGACTTAACAACGTCAAACCAGTGAAACCACATTTTATTACTATCCAAATTATATTTTATTAAGATCACTCATGATAATAATTATCAAGGAATATTTACGTTTGATAATAATTATAACTTCAAATAATAACAACAACCTTCATGTATTAAATTATAATTTAGTGAATAAAATATATATTTAACATGAATAAATATTAAATTGATCTCTATATTAATATTTGTCACAATAATCATATGGCAGCGATTCTCATTTTCAAAAAAATACGTTCTTTGTATTTAAAGCATTTATTTAACGGGCAGGCGAAAGTTGTTTTTCGCGCGTAACTTCAGCTTTATAAAAAAACAGGAGCCGCATGCTAAGACCCTGCTCTCCTGATGGTAAGAAACAACTGGTGCATACAAACACCATAGGTGTTTCATCATGGCTATGTTAATACCGGAATCGAAGAAGAAAATAAGGCAAGAATATATAAGGCGATAGTATCATTTAAGGTGAACTGCTGTTCAATATTATTATTGCTGCTGAACTTAGTATGACTGACTGCACTAGTGGAATCCAGAAACGGTCAGCGGGTAGATAATATGGTCGTCATATCTCAACGCAGAAAAAATGTTATTTTCATTCGAAGTGCAATAAACGAAATGATCTAGGCTATATAACATTCAATAAAATTAATGTGGTGATTATGATTATGAGACGTCATTATCAACGATGATATTTTAGAAGTATCATATAGGGTTTTATCAAAAAGATACATAATTATTAGATTTGATAAATGTCGTGATAATCTAACGATTTATAATTTTAATCTTTAATATTGACTAATATCTATGTTAATGCGAAAGGTATATTTATCGAGATTAATAATATCAATAATAGTTATCACTTCAAATCAGTATGAATAATATTGGTATGTATGGCGCAGTCGGGTTTTATGCGAACAAGCTTTTAAGTTTCTAAGGAACATTCTTTGTGTTTGTGTGCCAATGTTGCGTTCCAGTTCAAAGGGAAAATGATTGAATCGCTGCTATTTTAAAAGTGTATTATTATAAGTATTATATTGTCATATCTAGACCCCGTCGTATTTGGCTACGGATATTGAATGAGCGAAGCATCTAGTTATTTATGTGGCTGTGCGTAAAATTATCTGAAAGTCGTAGTGTAATTTGAAATGTTTTTAATTGCAATTATAGTGCATATTTTTTCTTACTTTAAAACTTGAAAAAAAACAATATGAAATATTTTTAAACAAGCATAAAAATTCCAAGGGTTCAAATTCGTATACTATTTTTTTGTTCTATAATAATTTCATTGACATTACGATTTTATTATCTGTGTCAGGATGTTAGTGGTATACCATTTAATATTAATAACTTTTCTATTCTAAGCCAAAAACGACGATGTTTAGTGTAACTCTTATGTACATAGTTCTATACTTTAACTTCGAGTATGAACAAATATCGACAACTTGAAAGTAGATTATACCACAACCGTCGAGTCTGGCGGAACAACTCTTTTCCTCCTGTATCAAACCGCCCACTAAACAGAATGCACTAGCAAGTCGAGGTACGGTCTCCTGGGAGACAGCTTTGTAGTTGACTTTGTAGGGAACAGTCCAGTCCATCTAAATAATGATATCTCAGGCAGAGCACTCTGGTCACCAATGAAGTCTGGTACAGTTGTAAAAACCAAAAGTTTAGCAACACGTTAAGCACTTAAACAAGGTATATGATGCAAAGTGAAATAAGAGTTTATGACACTCCTAAACTCATATCGGCGGCCAAGATTTATTAAACGTTTTATTAGTTACAAATTACAAGGACATACCTTTAGAATTGTTAATAAAATCAAAAGGCAATTGCGGGTTGCGATGACTATGAAATTTCCCTATAAGTGGGGAAAAATACGCCTGATATCAGAAGGCTCGACTTAATTTCTGAACAGGGTCAACTTTTGTGTGATGGACATTGACATCAGTTTTCCTGTTTATACAATTATTTGCTTTATCTTTTTAATAATATCGTTGACTGGGACACATAATGCAAGCATATTAGCATATGACCGCCTCGTTGGTCGTTGGCGTACACGCCTAACTGCATCGACTTACCGCGATGCTCGGGTTCGATTCCCGACGGGGGCAGACATTTGTGTGATGAACATTTAGATGTCTGCATTTCCGGGTCTGGACGTTTATTAAATTTATTCTGGTATCTATTTAGGTATTTCTATGTATTAGTATCGTTGACTAACACCCATAACACAAGCATTTTGCTTACTTTGGGGTTAGATTCAATTTGTGTGAGTTGTCCAGAGATATTTTATATTTTATTTATTTATTTTATATTATTTGTTTGTTCTGGGATTTAATCAGTTTATGTAATTTGTACACTGATAATTGTTATTCCTATAACAAAATTTCGTTTTAACTTTCGAATAGTCGGTAGATGTTCATGCTAGAGGTTTCGTTACTCTCGCGTCACGTAGTCTCTAAGTTCAAGTGCCTGAAATTGTGATACAATCTTTTCCTCTGTCTTATATAAATGCACAAATTGTAAATAGATAATGTTTACACAAGGCCAATAGGACAATCTATAGGTAATTGGCATATCTATAATCTCAAAAAGACTAAATGCTGTCCATTAATACGAATCTGGGTGCGGGTGGTAATATTCAAATATAATTCATAAGGTGATAAACCTAATAATATCCATGTAAACAATATTTTTTGGCGAACTCATAATGTTGTAACAAATCAGAAATGTCATACGTCCTGTTGGATTGTCTTATTGGTTTGTATATATTTAAGCGTTCATACATGCGATTGTTGTGCCTATATTTATGTTCTCTTTCATTTTATTTATTATGTAACAAGGTCAAATCAATTCTAGAAAAGGCAACAAAATCTCGTGTATGAACGTTATATTATGACTGATAGTTGTAATCTGTATAAAATATTGTAAATCAAAATGACACATGAATTAAGGCAAATGAACACGTAAAATTGTTTAGTGTGTTCATTTTTACTACTAGGTTTTTATCATGTTTTTGCGCACTTTTAAATGTTCACAAGTGTTTATTTGTAACTTCTGTGTATGTTTGGATGAATTCATGAATTTTAAAGCCGTTATCCCCAATTAAGCTCAAATTTGGCATATGGAACTTTGGCAGCAATGTATAGCACATGGTAGCATTCACCTGACATGATGATGGAGACGCTCAATGACTACGAATTATCATATTTTGTCATTTGCCACTTCTTGCTAAAGTATTTTAGTTTTCAAACCCCCTGGTAGCCATAGCCTTATAAACAAAAGCTTGTCACAAAAAAACGTAATAATATTTTTTTTGTTATTGTCTTTAAATACGAGTCAATTTTTTTATATTGCAAAAATGTGTTTCTTCACGGTTATTTTTAATGTAAGAATAGGGTATTTGGCTACTTTTTAATAGAAACATTGGTGAAAGAATACTGCTATTTAAAAAAAAATCTCGAGATATGTTAATTTCAAAATTTCAGTCTTGACCTTACCCAAAAAACGCTTCATACTAAGAGCGTACACGCGTGTGACGTAATATGCCTGGACTGTGTATGAATGCGCTTGAATTTTGTTCGATATTAAAAGTTGCGTTCACGGGAGTGGTTTTATAACAAAAGTGGCTTTAAATTGCATGGGTAATTGATTGGTCATAATGTTATTTAATATATACTTTTAAAACGGATTCACCCATACAACTTTGAATGATCTTGAAACAAAATATGAATTCTGATATATTTAAAAATGAGTTCGCACATCTTTTTTACTACCCTTAATGCATGCACTAAGCACATATTATTTCAAATCAAACATCAATCAAATACCCTATTTTTATTTATACTGAAAGACATGAATAAATTTTAATTTATTTAATATTATTTATATTTCAATTACTATTACGTTGGGTAGTCACAATTTTATAAAATAATACAAAACATTTTGCAACATGCGCGGCATTTCGTTGTTTTTTAAAATTGTGAAACATTTTATCATAATCACAGGATGTGTGCTAAAATGAAGAAATTTTAATACTTGGCATATTTGAAGCTTTTAAATAATAGTCAAATTCAAAGAAACATTCTATGTTACGGCCGTCGTTTGTAGGATTACGGTCATTGGCTCCTACATGTTAGGGAATCGTCATTGATATAAAAAAACCCGAGATACAGAATTTTCGGATTCGCTAAACCGTCCGCTAAAATAGAGAGCACAATGCGTTCGTTGCAAATAATTTCGTGTCTCTCATATTATTACATACGCACGTACATTGCTCTGTAAATACAATCATAAGTCAAGCGATTAAGGTTGGATTTACAAAAATGTAAGTTTGTCTCACAACTACAGCTATGTATTTGTTATTAATGTCAGTTTTGATTGTCAGTTTATTTGAGACTGTGCTTTTTGGTTTTTTGTATTAATGGGAAGCGCTTAAAACGTATTTATTTTTTATAAAAAGTATCTTCAGGCGCATACCTCCGAACAGGTAGGCAGAGGGTCAACCAGGGCATCCACGAATAACCGAAGATACTAAGTTTCACAGTGTGGTAGATGGCAAGCCTATCACCACCGCCCACATTATCAATCCCTGGCAACGTTATTTTTTGTTAGAAAATTAAAAATACACATTTCTTATCTTTTATTGTTGCCAGACCACAGAGGTGACAACTTTTTTTAAGCTTGTACAAATATATCTTGTATCTATGGTTGTATCTTCTCCATAATAGTTCGAGCGATTATTATAGAATTTCTAAAGTATATATTTAAGAATAAGTCTTAAATCATACTTATGCCGCAAGAAAATCCAGGTATATGTTGACAGAACGTTTGCCGGGCTAGATGGTATTTTATAAAATTAATTTGAAACAGTTTCTTTTAACGACATGACACATTGTGGGACTTTTGTCTTAGGCTAGTCGCGGGTGTCCTGGTTGCTCTGCCTACTACTTCGGAGATATGGGTGTGATTATACTTTTGCAAGTGCCAATGAAAAGTGTAAATTGGATATGTGCTTACATTTAAATATGTGTTGAATTGATCGTCAAAGCTTCAGATTTGCCAATTTGAATAAATATTTGTTTGAATAAATATTTTTAATTATTCATGAACTGATGAGTATTGAATTGAATTTGAATTTTAAATTATTTCGACACATAAATTGTTTATTATGTTTGTAAATAATAAGAAGAAACTAAAAATATGTTTTTATTTCCTAACTGTAAATTATTTATTCCTGTGAGTCAACTGACTCTTTTCCCTGCTTTAAAAATGGCGTTAAGGAAAATACAGTCACAACTATTGTAAATGTATGTATCCCAATGAGTTAACACTGGAAGAGCAGATCCCTTACCATGAGTTTGTGCTGCTTGCCATTTACGAAGATTAAATCATTTGTATCATAACTTTGAGCAGCACCTCTACTGTTGACTTGGAGAACTAGATTTCAGTCTAAAAACTCATGGTAAAGGTGTTATACCTTTTTCTATGGCTTCTTTGTTCTGCAATTGATCTTTGCTCCAGTGCAACAAATTGTACTTGCGTAGAACACGTTCAGTAAATAAGTATCGAAATCTATTCACTTCGTCAGAAAAAATAGTTCTCTTAGTTACTATTAGAGACGTTATATAAAGTTTTTATATGATTAACTTACGAAGACGCCACAGAGTTTAGCGCTGTAAACTCATGGTAAGGGCTCTGGGCATTTACCACGAGTTGCCACCAATTACGTTCCGTAATTTACGTATCGAAATCTACGGCGCTTTTGATCAAAAATTTACGTCTGTCAGTGGAGGAGCTGTTCAAAGATTTCTCACAAATAACTTACGGAGACGCTAGAGAGTATAGCGCTGTAAACTCATGGTAAAGGCTGCGAACTTTACCATGAGTTGTCACCAATACCATTAGTTGCTACAGATTACGTTCGGTAATTTACTTACCGAAATCTACAGCGATTTTAGTCAGAAAATTAACTTCTCGTTATCAGAGCCCTTACCATGAGTTTACGACTTGTCAAGTTTACTACAATCGCTATCGTCTCTGTAAATTACTTGTATGAAAACTTCGAACAGCGCCTCTATTGGTAACCAAGAGAAACACATTTTTTTTAGACCAAATCTGTCGTAGATTTCGACAAGTAACTTACCAAACGTATTCTATACCAACTCATGGTAAAGGCTCAGGAGAGGCCCTGCATTTAAATGATGTATAAACGTGATGTATAATGTGACGTTAGCGAATATAGTGCCTTAAACACATTGGCAAGGGCTCAGGAAGCATTGTATTAATTTTGCCCTTTACCCTTAAGAAATGGAGCAGAATTTTACGCATTTAAAAATGTTGTTTATGGAAAAATGGAGCGGAGTGGAGGGGTTATCGCAGCTGACAATAGTTCACGGCGATTCTGTAAACAGCTGATAAGAAACTGGCCGGGAGTAAACACGGTATACGCTGCGAAATGGCAGAGATAAAAAATGGTTTTTCTGGAGTCTCCCCACAGACTTTCTTCTGATCACTGTAACATGTTGTTGCTGCTGATGCGAAATCATCTGTTTTTTTGTTAACAAAATCCCCGCGTGTGATTAAAAGTTTTTTTTTATAATATAACTGACAGCAGGGGCAATATTGTATTTCCAGCATGAGGCTGAGATGTTTGTCTTTCGCCTTTTGTGTTAATAAATTTATCGACTACAACTACCCTCGAACTAAAATTACCACCAACACAGTGGTAATTCTGCCTCGCCCAAACTTATTTTAGGTGTATGCCATCTTTTCCAACGAAGAAAGGAGATGCAACGGTTTAGAGGTCAGATTGGCTGGAAATGTCATTTGTGGTGTTCTTAATCAATGTTATCCGAGTAATAGCCTAGAATTCTAGACCTGGCATGTAAAAATTATAACCGCACAAATTTTTATTACTATTATGAAAAGAAAATAGCGATAACTTATTTTTTTTAGAAAGTATGTAACAACAAAGTATTATCGCCTCTGTGGTCTAGCGGTCCGGGTGCTGGACTTGACTGTATATGGTCCCTATTTATGGTCCCTATATATTTAACTAGAAAATTGGATTTTTCCAATTTTCTAGTTAAAAAAATATGTTGGTCGAGATTGGAAATGTGCCCGGTTGGCGTTAGGCTTGCCACCTATCACATTGTGGGACTTAGTGTCTTCGGCTAGTCGTGGGTGCCCTGGTTGTGCCACTGCCTACCTGTTCGGGGATATGGGCGTGAAGATACTTTTTTTTAAAGTATGTAACAAGTTTAATACCAATTAACAGAACGAGAACTTGCTATCCGGTCAAGTGGTTGTCACACCTCTGCCATGATGTGTATGTTTTTTGTATGTTTAATCTTTTTACCTACTGAACCTTTGTTTATATAATCTCCTTAGACAAAAAGGTTGTCTGGCAGAGATCGCTTTGTTTGACGAAAAGACCGCCTTTTGTGTACTATAAACTATAATAATATGCTCTTGTCAATACTTAATTGTACCATTTTGTAATAAGTTTAATTGTCCACAATAAAGAGTTTATTCATTTATGGTTTTCTATCACTAAAAGTTTAATATGATCTCTATGTCACCTGATGGAATGTTAAGAAAGGGTCATCAAAGGTTTAATTATACTAAGGCAAACAAAACGGTGCTTATTCACTCCTTTCTTTTAAATTCTTAACCTGTAATGATCCGGTAGGCAGAGGCACAACCTGAAAACAAAGAGGCACCCATGACTAGCCAAAAACACTAAGTCCCACAATATGATATGTGGCAAGCCTATATTTTCTAAGGATTCCTTTTCTTAGTTTTTTTTCTTGGTTTTTATTTTTTTTATTAGTTTAAATGTTCTTAGTCAGCCTTCCAGACCTCTGTGTCTGTCCAAATCTGCTGGGTGGAATAGACTGTCTGCTATCCTGCCAAGAACTTCTTAAGAGACAGGAAAAGGTAAAATATGCCACTACCAACAAGACCAGTGGTAGAAGAGTGTTTTGCTGTATCTTATCCAGGTAGGGATTCACCGCCTTACTTATTTCTGCTGTCGTAATGAATGTGTCATGTTCCGGTCTGACTTCGGTCATGGGCTAGGGAGGCACTTGCAACATCCATGCTGTCTATAGCGCTACAATCGTCTTTTATCATCAGGAAAGCCTTGAAGCCTTTGTTTTTTTCCTGACTGGGTAAGTTTTCTAATGCTGGTACGTAAACCTTTAAAAATAAAGGTTAAAACCTTTAAAAGTACCTAAGTAAGCTAACTGGCTACTTTAGCCTCTGCCTACTTCTTAGAAGATATGGGCGTATACTTTTTTTACGTATTAATACAATTTATACGGAAAATGACATCAATACAATTACTTACAAGTACTTATTATTGTACAACACAACTTTTTTTTCACGCACATATTTTTTTCTTATTTTGTACCTACCATCAAGAAATATATCTAACTTCTATACTAGAAAACTAATAGAACTATCCAGTAGTTTCCAGATGTTCCAAGACAGGAGCAATAGAACAGTTGTCGCTATCTGACTTGTAAATAATTATTACGACTTGTAAACAATTCTGGGAGAGCAGACTGCGCGTCAATCGCTCTAGAGACTTCGAGAAATTTCAAGTTTGGTATCCATGTCATTTATCACCAATCTGGAACTATGAAAAATGATTTCACACCAAGTGACTATATTGAGCTTGTATTTAAAGGTGACAATCCACGATACAAAAACATTTAATTAAGTAAAAAAAGTGAGCCATCACGCGATGCCTGGGAGGTGTGAAACATCGTGTCTGCACCAGTACAAAATGCTTAAAATGCAAGATTATTACAGGAGCTAAATATGTAAAACTAAAAATCGGTGCTACCATTTTTTACTGAAAATTGTGACTTAATTTTATAAACATTTGTTTAAATTCACAGAAAAACGTGACTACCCGTCTCCATACTGTACTCTAGTCTCTATGGGCGCCGGCTGCAGGCTGCAAGAGGGTTCAACTGCACCCCGCTGTCCGGAAAGAAAGTAGACTGTCACTGTTCTGTGCAGCGCGGCGGCGCCGGCGACGGTTGTTCGATACAAGCCGAGTGATTTATTTTATACTAGCTGTCCCGGCGAACTTCGTTTCACTCGTTCAGTATGAGAAATAATAAAGTACTATTTTTCCCATTTTCCCTGCAACTTTCCCGGTTTTTCTTTTCGTAAGAACCTTCTCCTGATCATAAGTAATACAATAATAAAAAAGTTAGCTAAATCGGTCCAGTCGTTCGGAAGTTATGCGCTTACCAACACATTTAGCGATTCATTTTTATATTATAGATTTGGACTTGGATTATAATCGTAACTCGAGGCTTGCACTAACGTACATATTCTTAGGCTTGTTCTTTGTGTAAAATGTGATACAGAAAATTTTACCCTTCACATTCATATCATGATTTTGTTATTTAATTCATATTTTAAAATTTGCCGTTCTTTAAAATTTGTTTGCCGCCCCCAAAAATTTTCCACCCTGGGCAGCCGCCCGGTCCGCCCACCCCTGGGGCCGGCCCTGCTATTCTCTACTACTTATGGACTATATACATATACAAACCGCCTCGTTGGTCGATTGGGTAGCGTACACGCCTAACTACATCGAAACCGCGAGGGTCGGGTTCGATTCCCGATGGGGGCAGACATTTGTGTGACGAACATTTAGATGTCTGCATTTCCGGGTCTGGGTGCTTATTAAATTTATTCAGGTATCTATTTAAGTATTTCAATGTAATAGAATCGTTGACTAACACCCATAATACAAGCATATAATTTGCTTACTTTGGGGTTAGATTCAATTTGTGTTATGTAACTTGTCCAGTGAAATTTAAGAGCTAAAACGAAGACGACCATGATCATCATTTCGTCTTTCCATTTAAAAAAAAGTATCTTCACGCCCATATTACTAAACTACATTTACTTTTTGTTGCCCGATCCGGGAATCGAACCTCGTGAAGTCAAGTCCAATACCTGGACCGCTAGATCACAAAGGCGATTATTATTCTATTATATTATTAGGAATTCTTATTATTTGTTATTCCTTAGGTTAGGTTTCCTAACTTTTCCTAACGAGCAGTAACGAGCTTATTAAATTTATTCAGGTATCTATTTAAGTATTTCAATGTAATAGAATCGTTGACTAACACCCATAATACAAGCATATAATTTGCTTTGGGGTTAGATTCAATTTGTGTAATATTTATTATTATTATTGAATTTATTTGTAACTAAATGTTAATAATCCTCCAGTACTGTGGTCAAAATTACCTAAAATAATATATAAGTATGATTCCAATTTCCAATTCTCACGATATATCGAAATTCAAAAGTAACCCTACTGGTTGTGCCTCTGTCTACCTCTTCGGGGATATGTACGTGAAGATATTTTGTGTTTTACAGACAAACGTAAATAGATAGGCTATTTTGTAATTATATATAAACCGCAAAAAAAAAACTCCGGTTCTTTTTCTGAATGGCTTTTTCTAATACTGGTACGTTTAACCCTTAAAAATGAGTAAGCTTAAGGCTTAAAACAGAGTAGATTTACTCTCAAAACTGGAACATGATAGTGACGAGATTTGTTAAGCTGCGGCCGGTAGGATTATGAATGCCTATTCGATCGAGATATCTCAGAAATATTTTATCAGAATTGTTTAATTAATTGTAATCGTTTATCTCATTGAACTATCAGCAAACTGCCATCATATCTAGACGTAAAAATGTTTTGGGTAAGTAATATCTAATGTTATCATCATGGGTGTAATAAGTCTGTCGTCCATACATTCCCCTCCTTTTTATATAATATTGAAAAACATACACATCTACACACATGACTTAACTCCAAGTCCCTTACGGGGTAGACAGAGAGAGGTGTCGAAAAACTTTAAGAGACTGTTTCAAAGCTATTAAACGCGCGATTGTGTATGTAGATGTGTGTGTGCGTGTGTAAGTGTATGTGTGTAGGTGTGCGTATGCGTAGGAGTCCGCGTGCGTGTGTGGGTTTGTCTGTCTGTGGCATTGTCACTTTTAAACGGGTGGACCGATTTCGATTCGTTTTTTTTGAACTGACATGATCGATACGGTTTTTAGATACTTTGCATGAAGAGTTAGAAGGTGGGTAAAGTAAGATAGGGAACACGATAAGAGAGACAAGGGATGTTATAGGTGCGACGCTATCTAAAGGCTGAAGTGTTAGGCCAATTGTGTAAGTCTACCGGCTACCCTAGGTACTTTCCAAGCCGGAACATGACGGAATCATTTTTGGGGCAGGAGTAGGTAAGTTTGTCGATCCCTACCCGGGCAAGTTGCACTCTACCACCAGTCTTGATGGTAATGACCTATATTTTAACCTTTGCTCGCCTTCCACAGCATCAGCAGCAGAAATTGCTAAGTAGGTTTCATCTTACTATCTGTGAATCTGCAGGCTGGTTATTGGGATATTATAATACAATTTCCAGCCCGTCAAAACAGGTTGGAAAATGTAAACAATGTCTTGGCACAAACAAGCTGTAAAGTCAGTTTTATGGGAGTGCGACGGGTGTGTCGACTCGAGCCTCTTGGCCGTTGGGTGTGTTGCCAGTGCTGGTGTCAGAGGCTATCGCGCCAGTGGAGTGACGCGCGCGGCTCGTGATGGACGGCAGTTACTGTCCAACTGTGTTAGCAGCTGCTAGTGTTCTCGTCGAATAAATTATCTTATTGCCCTTGACGCTATTTCGACTCGTTTGTGACACTCGCAAGGAACCACGTGTAAGTGTTTTTGTATTTTTCTTACATCGTTCTTGTTATTAGCAGGACTGCATATTATTAAAAAAAAAATTAAACCAAATAAGAGAAAAGGATATTTAAAAAAAGTTAACAAAAATTATTGCAGGAATCTTTATCTTGAAAGTTTTCGTAGAGCTTTCGTGTTCGAGATAAAGTTATTTATTTTAGTGAATTTATTCAGAAGTTCATAGTTAAATAAATATTCAAAAATCAATTGTTACTTCCACACGTCGTAAATAAAAAACATAATTTCGAATATCTTAATTTTTATCTTAAATTGTCCTTTTCGATACTCCTCTCTTGTTAACGGCTTGGTTATCATCAGCTTCTAGTCTGACATTTTTTTTCTGTTTTAAATGCTCGAGTAGTTTTTTTAAGGTTGTTTAAAAATATTGATAAATAAATATAGCATTTATTTATAGATTAACAAACACGAAGTCGTAACTGCTCTGACGACATTCCACTATTTTAATAATATTTGATGAGGTCGGGCTAGCGCAAATAATTCCTCCGACATTTACTCGTCAAGTATGGTATTTACAATAACAACGATTACACAATTTAATTTAATCACTGATGTAAATGACATATAATGGGAGGCCTAAGATTGTCCCTTGTGTAACACCGAAACTACGCATAAAAAATTTAAAATGTTACCTAATGTTGTTTTTAATATTAAACTTATTTTAATCTTATAAAAATATAGTTCCATTTAATGAAGTTGAATGTTTTACTAAACTTAGGAATTTATTAGCTAGCGGAATTGAAATTTGCCTACTTTGTAAAAATAAGTTTCTTTTTGCGAGATTCGCAAATTTTGATACAGCAGCCAATTACCAGAATGAAAATGAACACAATATTATGTTCTTAATCAGTAAATATTTTTGACGTGACAAATTGATCTTAATAGGTCCTATTAAATGCAGAACTCGTCGCGCACCATCGTCATTTTATGTCGTAGGTAGGTAGGTATAATAGATTCGCTACAAACCTTATTACTTAAGTTGTTTACTACGATTTTCTTAGTATTGTGTGATTCCTTTTTCAAAACTAAAAAATTTGTTCAATGAAAATATTTTTCGTCGCTTCAAAGCATTTCTTGTATTTTTTACTTTTTGCTGCTGAACATTATTTTTTTATTTAGAATTCATGCACTATGGTATACAAAGGTGGACTTAATGCTACATGGCATTCTCTACCAGTCAACCTAACTTTGTTTGAAAGAATAATTAAATGGGGTGCATAGAAAATAATATTTACTAAACATTTAGGACTTACCTAATATTAATTTGTTATGACTTGTAATTGGGACCACTAAATTATTATTAGGCCATGTTCATCAAATCGCTGCAATAGGTCGAGAATTTTTTGACAAAAATCTTTTACAAATATGTAATTATCTATTATTTTTGTTAATGTGACGTTTTATACTGTATTACTTAATGTGTTTTTATTACTGTCGGCGTGTATATTTTATTCATGTAGACCAAATCAATTCACTACAAACCATGTGACGTTCATATTATTCTGCTTCTTAACATTTTTCCTGTTATGTTAATCCGTGATAACAATTTTAGACTTTTGATTAGTTTATGTTATGAAATATATAATAGTCAAAGAAATATAATATAATGTTAAATCGTACAAACACCTATAATATTGTCAACCATTATTTTTTGTTATTCTCTGAACTTTTCTTTAGGTTTGAAAGAACGGAATATACCTACCTACCTACCTATCTTTACGGTTTTAATTTATAAAAGGTTATCTTGCTACTGCAAAGGCTACTGCGTTTTACCTACTGTGGTATTAGGTACTAACGGCCAATGTTAATTATCAATCCTAATCCAAAACTCGCTGTCCAAGATTGATATTTTGATCCATTTTTATGTTATCGCTTG
>NJDD01000752.1:182838-203165 GCA_002245505.1 Calephelis nemesis
TTGTTCAGTGAAATAGCACAAATGAAATAATCGTTAAGAAATTAGCGTATCGTGTATTTCCCCGTTGCCGCCAAATCTCATTAAAGAGCTTGTGTAATGAGCCACCGCATTACCCAAGAGCCTGACATGACTTCCTGACGACTTATGACTGATGACTAATTATAATTAATTGAAATTGGTATAAAATTCGATGCAAAATTTCTACTTGACTAATGGCTAAATACTAACGTGAAGGCCAAAACCCAAAGAAAGAAAGAAAGAAGTTTCACTTTAAAAAAACCTTTTTATTTTACAAAAATAGCTGAAAACCTAATATTATTTTACCTAGCCCTTTTCGTAAAATAAAAACAAACATTACAAAGTGCCAGTTTACAATCTGAGGTTATTTTGACTTTATTGAGAAAAAAGTTGGTTGCAGTTTTTCATGGTTGGTGAAGATTGAGTTTTTAGGCTAATTTTGTACAATTTTGTTCATTTAAAGTGCATAAGCGAAATATTTATAAGGAAAATAGTGATTTGTGTATTTCCTCGTTGCTGCTAAATATAATTATAATATGAACGTAAGTAAAGTTAGCCACCACTCAACCTAAGATCACAAGACTTTCTATGACGACTTTTGACTTTTGCTTAAGTTACTAATTATATGAATTGAAAATGAACAAAAGAAAAACATACATTATGTTCCTAATTCACGAGAGGATCTGCTTAATATGGTCCAAAAGGTCTTAAGAAAAGGACTAATTAATATAAATAGTTATAAAAAAGTAGTACTGGGGCAAATTAAAGTCGAATTTATAATAATTTTAAATAAAATTTCTTTATGTTAAATCATCGCAGTGCGTAAAGATGAAAGTCTTCGACCAGTGTGTGTTACCGGTGATGACATAATATGGAACTGAGACCTGGCCGTTAAATGTGGGCCTCTTAAATAAGCTTATTTAGTTCTTTCGTAACTCAGTAATCCCCAAGAGAACGACAGTAAACGACATAGTCCAGAGAGTTAGCAAGCTGAAGTGGCAATGGGTAGGCCACATCGCTCGCAGAACCGACAACCGCTGGGGACTAAAAGTTCTCGAGTGGCGGCCCCGTACCGGAGGACGTAGTGTTGGACGTGTGTAGACTAAGTTTTTGAACTTGGTAATTTTGAAAAATATGTACCTAACTGATTCTAGTTTATATATAACTAGACATTGTTCGCGGCTACGCACGTGTATTAAAGATATTACTCTTACGGGAACATCCATCCCTCTTTTTCAGTCGAGAATTAAAAATAACTTGTACCTACTTAATAGGTCAAAATTGTTAATCAAGCTAGTCGTCTAAATATAGACTTGCAGTTTCTTTGCAAGTCCTATAGTAGTGAATCTTTAATGAAGATGGACAGGCGTCGGAGGGGGAAGGAACCGACAAATGATTTTCTTTGTCGGCCGGTCAAATCCATTAGCGGCAAGGATATAGTGTGCATTCATAACTTTATTCGTTCCAATGTGTAGAGAAAGTCATGTGACAGTTTTTTTTGTAATGTTGGAAGGAAAACGAACAGTCTTGTATCAGAAGAGGGATACCAAAGCTGACTAATGCCCGGTTCCTATATTCAAAAAACGAGTCGTTTTGATTACGGATGGTAGTATTTTGTACGCTTAGTAAGATTACTAACAACGGTTGCTCGTTTCCGACTATTGATTCTAAACATTTTTTGAAAATATTGGTAACGCCCCGTTACTTTTGAACAAACTACGAATGGTTTAGCTGACGGATTACGATTCGTTGATTATAGGAACCGGGCAAATGGTGTGATGCATCCTACTCTCCAGACCGAATTCGTCGGTTCAAATCTTAAATATCTGTTTTATTAGCGATCCCCTTGTATTTAATATACATTTTGGAAGACTAAAGGCATAAGGATTTCCGGAATACATGCCTCTTGTATACACCATAGATGTTAATTCTGCACCGTAAATAACTGGTTTCCCTTTCATGGCCGGTTCCTATAATCAACGAATCGTAATCCGTCAGCTTAACCATTCGTAGTTTGTTTTTCAAATTTCCAAAGTAACGGAGCGTTACCAATATTTTCAAAAAAATGTTTAGAATCAATAGTCGGAAACGAGCAACCGTTGTTAGTAATCTTAATCCGTAATCAAAACGACTCGTTTTTTGAATATAGGAACCGAGCATTACTCGCTATCCCTCGATATCGTTCGTTATTATTCGATAAGATGACAAGCATTTCTTTGTCAGTCTTACAAAAGCGGAATAATTCCATAACCTTATGTTTTGATCATGTGATTGGGACCTCGCATCCCGACATCAAAATACTATTCCTAATTTTAACTCCTATTTCTTTGAAATTTATTATTTATGTAAATCAGTTGTCGACAGCATCATCCGTTAACTAAAACATTTTCGGGTTCAAGTTTACTGACATTATAAATAGAAGACTTAGCGAAGCCATACCTCTGACGTTTGATTGATCATCCATCTCCCAGCTTGACGGGTTGAATAAACTCAAAAGTGACTGATCGCTTTCATAAATAATAATATTAGTAAAAAAAAATAATTTACGCATTTTACAAAACCGTAGAATTATCTGTAAACCTAATTAGTTCTATTTCCACGCGGCCTTTATGAATTAGGAACATTAAAATCTGAGAAAAATAAGTTTGATCTTATTGCAAAAACGTTTTCAGTTTTAAATGAACTTAGGTTGTGTGGTAGTCAGCCTATGTTTTTTTGTAATAAAAAAAACGTGTGAGTTTTGGCGCCATCGTGAAAGAAGGTGGTCGTAAGTTTTTCGTGATTATTGAACTTCTTGTAAATTATGAGACAAATAAGTTTATTTAAATGGCAATTATTTTAATTTATACAACTAAAGTGCACGAGTGAAATATTTAAGATGAAATCAGTGTATTGTGTATTTCGTGATTGCCGCCAAATCTCATAAAATGAGTTAAAGCCCTATATAAAATATGTACAATGGGTTAGCAATAAATTAGTCATTTTGGTGGCATTTTGTACAATTTTGTTCAGTGAAAGTGCACAAATGAAATAATCATGAAGAAATTAGTGTATCGTGTAATTCCTCGCTGTCGCCATCTCACTATATGAGCTTGAGTATAGTGACTTATAACTGTTGATAAGTCTAAATTATAAACATGCTAACTTACTTTTGTAACGGTTATTGTTTGCCAAATAAGAAGGCTAGGATAGTAAAATGTCTTTTTCTTTGGGACGCAAGAAAAGAACAAACCGCCATACATACTAAGTACCTACATACTTTCGAATACTTTGCACACCGCAAAATATGCGAAACTTTCAATCACTCAATTAATCATTTATTTGAGTAAAATGTTGTACAAGTATCATTGCTGGTTTATATTACATAATATGTTTACACTTTTTTTGTGTCTTTTGTTTTCGTTGTAATTATTTTTTAATTATATTTTTAATTAGTTTCAATTATAATTGAAACAGCAATAATCACGATGAATACTTTAAAAAAGTTAAGTATTTCTGATGTTTAAAACGTGGTACTGAAGAAAACTAGTTGAAATCCACTTTTCGGGTCCTATAGTATAGGAATAGGTATTATAACGTAGTGATTATATTCTCTTTGATAGGTATATAACCTGTCATACACGGTATTTGTAAACATAACGTTAAACATTTTTCCTGTTTGGCGGCCAGCCATGTAAAAAATGACCTACATTGCTTACGAGAGTAAAAACTGAGTATAGTTTTAACTCAGCGTTGAACGTGATGGAACCCTCAAATTAGATTTTAAGTTAAACTATTAATTACAAAAAATAAATAAATATCCCTGGACAAGTTACACAAATTGAATCTAACCCCAAAGTAAGCAATTATATAATTGTGTTATGGTTGTTAGTCAACGATACTCATACATAGAAATACTTAAATACATACTAGAATAAATTTAATAAACACCCAGACCCAGAAATGCCGACATCTTAATGATCATCACACAAATGCCTGCCCCCGTCGGGAATTCATCCCCAGCCTCGCGGTTGGTCAAATTATCACTTTCCGTTTGTATTTTTGCCTACTCATTCATGGTGATAGATTCATTAATTTGAAAATGTTCTTATACTGGACGAGCCGTGGCCCGCAGCGTTGCCCGCTTGGTGAATGGTCCCACAGGAATATTTTTCGGGATAAAAGCGATCCTATGTTTTTATCCAAGCTATACTCTATGTGTGTGCCGAGTTTCATTTATTTCCGAAACCGAATTTCACTTTAGCAGTTTTTGTGCGAAGAAGTAACAAACAAACATATAAATTTTCGCTCCAAGTAACTCTACATTCTGCCGTCTTGGGTAGAGCTTAATATATATATATCGAGGATTATAACAAGTACGTTTTCTTGTAAAATGTATCCTTGTAACATTTCTCCGACCTCAAGCCTTCTCCCGGCCGCGATATTGTGTAGGCTAGCTGTGATATTGTAATCAAGACCTACTTTACTGGGTCACGAGCATTTCATTTTAGTTATTTGCTTAACACTAATGAGCTATTTCCCTGATATTGGAAGATAAGGGAAATTTGGGAAAATATGGTATTCGTTTTTTGTATATTTAGACGAAATTATGTTAAAATCAAAGTCGGTTTTTTGAAGTTTTATTACGATTAAATTTTAGCATGCTATGTTTCATGTTGCACCTATACCAGTTCACGTTCGGAACTCCATTCTTGAAGTTGTTGATCAGTATGTATAGCTAGGTCAAGCTGTTTAGTTAGGTAAATCCAACTTCAAGAAAGAGGTTGATCGCCGAATCCAACTCGGATCGGCGTTTGGGAAGTTAAATTCTTTCTTCTTGTCCAAATTACCGCAGAGCCCAAAGTCGAAAGTCTTCGAACAGTGTGTGTTACCAGTGATTACATATGGAACTGAGACTTGGCTGTTAAATGTGGGCCTCTTAAATAAGCTCAGAGTCGCTCAGCGTGCTATGGAGAGAGCTATGCTCGGTGTTTCTCTGCGAGATATGATCCGTAATTCGGTGATCCGCAAGAGAACGAGAGTAACCGACATAGTCCAGAGGGTCAGCAGGCTAAAGTGGCAATGGGCAGACCACATTGCTCGCAGAACCGACAACCGATAGGGAAGAAAGGTTCTCGAGTGACGGTCCACACCGGAGGACGTAGTGTTGGACGACCTCCCACTCGGTGGACTGATGATGTGGTCAAAGTCGCGGGGAGTCGCTGGTTACAAGCGGCTGATGACCGTGCCTTGTGGTGCTCTTTGGGGGAGTCCTATGTCCAGCAGTGGACGTCCTCCGGCTGATGATGTTTCAATTTAAATGCGAACGTTTACATGTTTGTATATACACGGTTACATCTACAGCACCGTCCAAATTTTGAGAAATATTTCGAACTCGATATCTAAGCTGATTCCTGTGGATGGGGTAAATAGCACATGGGTATAGATGTCTAGCTCCGAATAAAATTTTGGAAGCTTTGCCTATAATGTTTTTGCTAATGGTTGGAGTATTTTCAATCAACGTATAACAAAGCTTAAATAAAATATCAAAGCTGAGCCCTTACCATTAGTTTACAGCGCTAAACTTGCTAGCGTTTTCGTAATTTATTTATTTGTATAAAAACATGGATATGTGTGATAAAAACCGATTTGTGAAAACTTATATATATTATTAACTTACATAATCTGTAAAAAAGTAGGACTATTTGTTTTGGGAACGTATATAATATACATAAAATAACGACGAGAAGTATTCGACTACATAGATGAATGGAAGTCAGTTTCTGTATGTATTTTTTTTTAAATTTAATTAAAGCGAACACGCCCAAAGATTTTAAGGGTGCATCACTTTTCTGTGTTCTGGACATTGTGAGTTAGGTAACTTTACCCTAGAGAGGAACACAACAAACGGTATAATTTAAATTGTGTAATGAAAATCTAATAAAACCAAATGCTGAACATGTCAACATTAATCATAATAGCTATTAATCGTAATCCCTTTGAGAAAATTTAATTTTTATTTATGAGACTTTACGTTCAGGTAATTTGTTTTTTAATTTTTAATTTTACTCTTGTTTATACAACTTCGCATTTAAAAGTCTACTGGTATTGTCTACTTCCAATTGAACTCTACATACTGTAGCGTCGGTTTGTTTGTCATTAATACTGTGACTAAAACTAGGTTTTAGATAAATGCAATGACATTTGCGATGTGACACCTTGTTACCTATTCCTTACCTATTTGATTATCTACTGCTGTCTTCGCTCTACGTTAGTGCTTTCCGTTATTGTTTCTTAATTTTGTCTCAACTAAACTTAACACACCAATCTTAGGTTAACAACGCACCATTTTCGCTTACATCGTTTTTAGTCATCATGAAATTTAAAACCGCCTTTGTGATCTAGCAATTCAGGTGTTTTACTCGACTGCATCCCGGGTCGGGCAACAAAAAAAAATTGGCTTTCTAATGTGGCCGGTTGGCTCACTTGGCTTGGCTTGCCACTTATCACATTGTGGGACTTAGTGTCTTCAGCTAGTCGTGGGAGCCCTGGTTGTGCCTCTGCCTCTCTCTTGGAGGATATGGGCGTGAAGATACTTTTTCTTCTTTTATGAAATTAGACTGAAATCTAAGAGAATGAAAAAAAGATGAGCGTTAAGACCCAAGTTTATACAGTTTTCCATTTGTAGTATCTATTAGTAATCCTCTTATATACCTAATATTGTATGTATAGTTATACATTTAGATAAATAATAACAATAAACAAAAAATACATAAGATTAGCAAAAATTTCTCGGCCTCCGACAGTCGGTATCGTCCCGAAATAATCTCCCACTGTATTTATACGCCTACTACGTAATGTTGCGTTGGCGCCTGCGCAGCTTGGTTGACTATCCGTTTTTATAATACGCCACACTCATATTTTCATCCGTTATGGTCCCAAGTTCCTTTAGATTACAGGCAAAATGTTTTTGTCATCTGTAACATCGTTATAATGGTCCCCAATTGGATAGTAGGGTAGCCAGTAAACTTCCAATCCCGGGACATGCGTAGGTACTCTATTAACACAATCCCGAGCAACATTTTTATTGGAAAAAACCACTTTTTTTTGTTGCCCGACCCGAGAATCGAACCCAGACCTTATGAAGTCAAGTCTAATACCTGGACCGCTAAACCACAAAGGCGATTAAACAGAACAGAGAAAATGTTTTTTAAACAGATTTTTATCGTTTTATGGCATTAATAAAAGACATTTGCTTGTGTTATCTTCTTGGTTTGTGTAAATATTTTGACGTACCATTGTGATATACTAATCTAAAGAGAAATCTATTTATTAAAATAAAACTAAATCTGCGCTTGTAATAGTTTTTAACATTGCTACTTTTTTAATAAAGGATACGAAGCCCAAAACGAGAGTTATTAAAATTTTTTTTGATGGTTTTGTTTTTCTGTTCACTCGTCATGTAAAGACCAGTACTAAAGAAACTGATTTATAGTAAATTTGTTGTAGTAGTAGCTCATATTAATAGTAATAATATAATAATAATAGTCAACATTTAGGATATGTCTTTTACTCCAAAAAAATATTTCGTTCCAATCACTAACCACGAAAATTCATTTCACCTTGTGTACGAAGTCGCGTGCAACAGCTGGTATAATATAAATATTTCAAGATAATGACTTTAGTTAATCATTTTTAAAGTAACGAATTTCAGATAGAGAAGTCGGAAGGTCCGATATACGCAAAAATCCGAAAAATAATAACTTGGGATACTTTATGGTTTTTGTAATTGTTATATTATTGAATCGAAATAACTTAAGTGCCATAAAATTGCAAAACCCGCCACGTTGCTATGCTTTTTTTAAGATAAATTGATAGATAAATATCCTTGGACAGTTTACACATATTGATCCAACCCCAAAGTAAGCAAATTATTTGCTTGTGTTATGGCTGTTAGTCAACGATTATAATACATAGAAATACTTAAATAGAAAAAGATTAAAATGAATTCAATATTAAGTATAAATTATTAGGAGTTCTGTAGGTAGCTACTACGTATCAATAGAGCCGTTTAAAATGAATTCAATTATCTAAATTATGAAAAGTTGTATAGATATATGTACGAATATATAGAGCCGTGTCCCCAAACACGGTCGTATCGGAAATATCATTTTTTATGTGATAAGATAGCAATAAGGCACACGGATTTCCCATTGGTAATCGATAACCGAGGCCTATAGACACCAAAGATGTTGTAGGTGTGTCGTTGTCTTGTGGCCAATGCGTTAGGTAGGCCAATTGCGCAAGTCTACTGGCTACCCTACTCTCCGGACTGGAACATGATACTGCCATTATGGTGGCAGGAATAGGTAAGACCCCTACTAGGACTTGTTGTAGCACGGCACTATGGCACCAGTTGTGTTGTTGGTTGTGACCCATTTTATCATTGCTAGCCTTTTAGGAGCTGCCTGGCAGGAAAGCCGATGGTCTACTCTATACAGGAGACCGGGGCCAACATAGGTCATTTTAATTTGGCGCTTTTTTTTTCCTATAACATTATTTCTCATTATTCCTCTTGCTAGTGATAAGGTTATTGCATATCTACGCTACTAAATTAAATTAATTAATCTCCGTGCACTTAGTATTATCGCTTTAACTCAAGGGTCAATAAAATCTCGATTGGTTAATGATCAGGGTACAACATGTGTCGGGGCTATCAGAGAGATAACTTATCACCGACCTTTCGCTATCATGTCGCAAGAGGCCACACAGTCTATCTGTCAAGTGCAAGATTCTGAATTCAGCTGATTGCTTTACATTAATTTTACTGACAACAATAGAGCTCGCTTTTGTATTCTGTCTGGGGTTCTTTGTAGGGTAATTAGAAGCCCAACCATTCCAGCACCAAATTTAGCACCCCATCTTTAAGTCAATAGCTTGAAAAACGAAAGAAAAGACTGAAAAAGAGCGGCAACCATAAAAAATCAGTGCAACTCTGAAAGTAGCAAATTAATAGAATAATCTATCGTGTTACTTGCAATCACATTTATTGTTTTTCTTTAAATTTGGTAGTCATATATATAGCAATAACTGAGATACACTTATTTTAAACGTTTTATTCATATTTTAAAGCATAAAGACCAAAAAATCTTCCAAACCATTACATTTTATGACTAAAATTCGCCATCTTTCTTGACATTTGAATTTAGAATCATTGCCATATGAAAACGTTGTAAATAATACGTGGTATACTTTCTTTTGACAGACTCTTAACGTAAAGCAGTCACCATGATATAAATAAATAAAAATAAATATCTCAGGACAAATCAACTCCAAAGTAAGCAAATTATATGCTTGTGTTAAGGGTGTTAATCCGCTGTACTAATACATAGGAATACTGATACAGATACCGGAATAACTATAATAAGCACCCAGACCTGGAAATACAGACGTTGATGAACCTCAGAAAACAAGTAGGTAAACTTGGTCCGGGCCCTTAAGCAGAGTAGACCATCTGCCTTCCTGCGGGCAGGCTTACGGTCACTAACACCGCGGTTTCTAACTAGATGGTAGAGTTCTGCAGCGACTCGCCCAGATTGGTACCACCACCTAACCTATTCCTTCTGCCATAACGTCAACGCTTACCGTTGACGTGTTCCAGCTTAAAGGGTAAGGTAGCCGGTAAAGTTACTTTTTTTGGGGGCCTAACATCCTGGCTTCAGGTTGGCAACGCACCATTTCCACCTTTGTTGTCTCTAGGTGGCGTAAATTTCTTACCTTCAGGAAATCCGTTGGCATGTTTGACTTCCAATATCATAAAAAAACTGCTCCCGTTAGGAATCGAGCCTGAGCCTCGAGTTTGGTCGGTGGAATAAGGCATGTACGCTAACCATAAGGTAGATTCGAAATTCGCCATCATTTGGTAAATTTCGTCATAACTGACGTAGAAAAGAAAAATTAATATGAACTTACGTAAACAATATACTTATTATCCGAATTTATTAGACTAATTTTTGATATGGCTTATCGTCGCTGGGGATCAGGTTCTAATCAACGGCGGCGGCTGATACCAGCTGTATCTTACGATAACTTAAATTCACCAGCCATGACTCAAGCACTTTCAAACTTATAAGGATGTCGCCCCTGTTGTCTAGTGGTTCAGTTGTCGAACTTGACTACGTGAGGTCCCGGGTTCGAATCCCGGGACCCGGCAACTAATATGAAATTGTGTTTTCCGATTTTCTAATAAAAAACACTGCTGGTTATGTGCCCGGTTGGCGATAGGCTTGCCACCTATCACATTTTGGGAATTAGTATCTTCGGCTAGTAGTGGGTGCCCTGGTTGTGCCTCTGCCTGCCTCTTCGGGCATATGGGCGTGAAGATACTTACTTACTTACTTTTAAGGATGTGATAACCCCACCGCCAATTACTGGAGTAATCTACTCTAAATTCCAATATAGTATTTGAATTGCCTCTATAGCCTTAACTACATGAGGTCTCGGGTTCGTTTTCCGGATCCGGCCACTTAATATTTGTTTTTCAACTCTCTGAAGAAATACCCTGAAACTAGATAAATGTCCAGTTGACGATAGATTTGCGGTTTGTCACCTATCACATCGTTGAGCTAAGTACGAGAAGTTAGTGTATATTTACAGAGGTTATACTCTGGTAATACCTTCGAATAGTCGTGGGTGCCCTGGTTGTACTTCTGCATACCTTGTCGGATATAGCGTGACGATACTTACGTAGCTATACCTATTGGTGAAGTCACTGTAAGTGGTAGAGTTTTACAAATTTCCATTGGAGTTTGTATCACCTTTAAAGCCTATCTCCAACACGTCATTTCTCGTTATTGTTGTTTTCCACCCTGGATATTAGTTTCGCTGATAAACTTTCTAGTGCCTGTATTACCATTTTTGGTGTCTAATATCTACATTATTTTCACTTGATGGAAATCTAACTTTTAAGAGATTAAGAACCATCTCGATCACATTAGCTTTCAAACAAAAAATACGCATCAAAATCTGTCTATCTGTGCGAAATTTAAATACAATTATTGCCTCTGTGGTGTAGCGGTTCTTTTGTCGGACTTGACTACATGAGGTCCCGGGTTCGATTCCTGGGTCGGGCAAAGAAAATGAAAAAAACATTGCTCAGGATTGGATACGTGCCCGGTTGGCGATAGGCTTGCCATCTATCACATTGAGGGACTTAGTGTCTTCGGCTAGTCGTGGGTGGGATGGTTTTGCCTCTGCCTCGGCACACCTTCTCTCTTCTCTTAATATAAGTCTCTTAAATAAGATACTTTTTTTTTTAATTAAATAAAATTGCTAAAAATGCAAATTTCAATACTAATTCTTCAAAGCCAACAAAATAACCGTATTATAAATTAAAAAACAATCAACATTTTTTCTATCAGTAATTGTTCCAGTAATGTACATACAAATGCCACAAATCTCTATTACTAGGAATTGGGTGAAAAATAAAAATATCTCTACCGTTAGTACTGAACATATTAGAAACTAGCTGTTTTACGCAGCTTCGCATGCATTACATGTTTTACTGCACCGATTATGATGAAACAAAGCCTATGTCACTCAGGGTAATGTAGCGTTCTAAGGGTGAAAGAATTTTTGAAATCATTTCAGTAGTTTCGGAGCCTAATCATTTCAAACAAACAAAAAAGTAAAACATTTCCTTTTTATAACAGTATAGATATAAATTTAAGGCTGCCGAAGTACGTGTACATTTTCAAGGAAAATAAATAATAATATTTATCACGGTCTTCCTCTATGAATTGGAGGCTTACATAATATTAAAGATAACATTATCAGAGATTCGACGCCCCTGTGTGGCGTACTTATATTTTGTGGGGCTTTGTTTGAGTAGTATAAACTGTTTGTTTAACTGTTTAAATAGGACTTAAAAAAAGTATCTTTACGCTCATATCCCCGAAGAGGTAGGCAGAGGCACAACCTGGGCACCTACGACCAGCCAAAGATACTCACAGTGTGATAGGGGGAAAACCTATCGCCAACCGAGCACATATTCCATCCCCGGTAACTTTTTTTTAAGTTAGAAAATTGGAAAAACGCAATTTCCTTTTAGTTTCCATATTCTCTTATGTTTCTCTTCTGTTTGCAAGACCCGGGAGTCGAACTTGGGACTGGATAGCTAGACCTCGGAGGTGTTATTAGGATAAGATAGGCTACAGGAATTTAACATGATTTCAAAATCTAATTGCAACAATATTTTTTCCACGTTGTGATGTGCTAATGATTGACCAAATATATAAAAAAAATATAAGTTTTACAATTTCATAATATTTTTTTATGTCTACCCCGAACTATTACCGTTTTCAAGCTTTGCAATTCAGAAGGAAAATGGAAAAACTCTCCGGCAAACAAGACTTCTGAATAAAATTTAATATGGGACTGCCACAAAATTATGACCTAACTATTAAAAAAGAATTATCCTAACTAGTTTTTTAAAGTAAAAAAAGTATCTTCGCGCCCATAATATATATCCCCGAAGAGGTAGGCAAAGGCACAAACAGGGCACCCACGACTAGCCGAAGACACTAAGTCCACAATGTGATAGGTGGCAAGCCTATCGCCAACCAGACACATCTCCAATCCCGACCAACATTTTTTTTATTAGAAAATTGAAAAAATCCAATTTTCTTTTTGTTGGCCGACCCGGAATTCGAACCCGAGACCTCATGCTGTCAAGTCCAACACCCGGACCGAATAATTGTGTGACAAGCGTACAAAAATAAATAATCAACGAACTGTAAATCGTCAGTATAAACCATTGGTAGTTTGCCTAAAAGTAACGGAGGGTTACTCGTACTTAAACAAAATGTTTGGAGCTAACAATCGCAAACAAACGACTGTAGTTAGATTTTGTACTATCTTTTCTTATGTTATTGGAAGGCAATCAATCAGACGATTTTCCTGATGGTGCGAAATTCACACCACCTAGAGACACCAAAGGTGGTAATGGTGCGCTACCAACCTGAGGCCGGTGTGTCAGGCCTCGAGCAAAAGTACTTACTTACCGGCTACCTTATCCTATCTACCGGAACACGTCTACGGCAAGTACTGACGATATGGCGGCTGGAATCGATACGACTGTGGTACCAATCCGGGCGAGTCGAAAAAGCAACCACTCGTAAGCAAAACGACTCGTTTCTCGAATATAGGAACTGAGCCTTAGTCGATCAAAACTTGGTCGAGCAGTTGTTGAAATTAGGTATAGCAAAAAAACTTCTAGAAGGGAATCGGTAATCGCCATGTTGACGCGTTTTGGTACAATGTCAGAGGTCGATCCTCGACCTTCAGTTTATTTGAATGTAATGTTTTGATCGCGGCCAATACCAGATCGCACTTCATTTGTTATCGACATATACACAGAGTTGGCAAATAATTTCTACAAATATTATAAAGGCGAAGGCGATATTATACACATACCTATCCGCCTCTGTGGTCCCGCGATCCGAATGGACTAGACTCCATGAGGTCCTGGGTTGGTTACGATTTTTTAATTTTCCATTTAAAACAATGTTACCCGTGATTGAATTGCCTCTGTGGTTTAGCGGTTCAGTTGTCGGACTTGACTGCATAAGGTCCCGGGTTCGATTCTCAGGTCGGGCAACAAAAAGAAAATTGGGTTTTTCCTATTTTCTAATTAAAAAAAAACGTTGCTCGGGATTGGATTGGGGAATGTTGCCCGGTTGGCAATAGGCTTGCCACCTATCACGTTGTGGGACTTAGTGTCTTTGGCTAGTCTTAAGTGCCCTCGTTGTGCCTCTGCCTACCTTTTCGAGGATATGGGCGTGAAGATACTTTTTGGATAGGATATATTGTGAAGTTAAGCGTGTACTCTTACCCCTCGATCAATGAGACAATCAACTGTGCTTCAGTTATAAAACCTCATCTACCTTAGATCATTAATTCTAAAAGCTCGAAGACACCACTCGATATATTTTCACAACCGAAAAACTAGATCGTTGAACTCTAAATATAATTTCTATGCTAAACATCTGGTAATTAAATTACGATGTTTACAAATAATTATCGCAATAGACACTGATTACCTTTTTGGTCTAGTGGTCCGGTGTGGGTGTTGACTACATAAAATCCCGGGTTCGATTCCAGGTAGGGCATTTCAAAGTGTTTTTCTTCAGTTTTAATGAAACCGACGTTGCCCGTGATTAGATAAATGCCCGGTTGGTAATAGGCCACGGATCTCTCTAGTTGTATTGCCTACCTCTTTAAAAATACGACACGTGAAAATACCTTAAAGAATTATTTCAAATATTTTTTATTTTAGCAAAATTTTGGTACACTAGCTTCTGTTCGCGACTCCGTCGTATCATAAAGCTGAAAAATTAATTTTTATTTTTTGTACGTACTTTTCCAGGATAAAAAGTATCCCATTTTATGCCCAGGATAATAAGGTATAATTTTACCAAGTTTCATCAAAATCGAGCTGTTAGTTTTCAATGATGGCTGAACATACAGACAGACAGACAAAATTTTTTTTAATCACATGTTTGGGTTTGGTATCGATCCAGTAACACCCCCTGCTATTTATTTTTTCAATATTTTCAATGTACAGAATTGACCCTTCGACAGATTTATTATATGTATAGATCTATTTATGTATTAGGTAACTTTTTACCAAACATATCTCGCATTTTTTAAAATTTATTAAATCTCTTCTCCGAGAAGTTCAAAGCCAAGGGATAAAATATAACTAAATGGCTTCAACCGTGTGTCGTAGTTTGTTTGTTTGTTTGTGCGTTCCCTTATCACATCAACACCAATCTCTACAAATATTTATACAGAGGTCGGCATGAAATATATGTTTATAGGTTGTTTGGGCGTGGCTGACATGTTTGTATACTTGTGTATACTGGGCTATGTTTGTCACATATTCACAAATTTTTACGGCGCATTTGAATAAACCTGTCTTTATTCGTTACCGCATAAAGTCCCTCACATCAATAGAGATCAAACTCAACCGGTAAACTTATCTATGTAAGTTTAGTAAAACCGTTTATATACGTAACGTACCATTTACATCTTAGGTATATAAACAATCAATATTTCGTATTATCAAGAAATGCACCGTGTTAAAACCCTCGCAAATTTATGAGTAACATTTATTAGCATCAATTAAAACCATTCAAGTCTAATCAAACTGCGAATCATATCGCACTAAGGAATGTAACTTTGTTATCGATAGTTCTGAAACCACTATAAATCGATTAATGAAAAATCGAACTAGTACTTATAAATAATCGATTTTGAGAAGATTATATTATAATTGATGCATAAAAATACACTATAAATTCTCATAAATCTATTGTGTTATTGCTATTAATTATTTGGATTTAAAAGATATCCGATATACTTGAGTTATAATTGACATTATTAACTGCTGGCACTAGATACAATTTCATTGGTAATATTTTCACAAAACACTTAGGTAGGTATACTGTTCCATATGTCAATAAAAGGTTATGTCAAAAAGCTTATTATAAGATTGAGGAATATTTTGCTGACAATTCAGTTTGGACAACATGTTAAATTTAAATATTTATATCCTATTTTATTTTTTATTAATTACTGTTATAACGGGATTTCAGAATTAGATTTAATTATTATTTCAATGTTATTCTCCATTTCTTTATTGACATTTTTAATTTGTTTTTGACATACATATTTTTTTAATTTTTACCTACAAAAATATTATAATGTTTATATTTTTCAAATTGTAATAATGTGTTATTTCATAATTTATGTTATGTTATTATTAAGTAAGTTTTAAAAAAATGTACTCAGATACTTATTTTGAATAAAAATGAATTGAAAGAATATAAATTTAATAAAATTAGGCTACCGATTTGTACTTATTACAGTTCTGACGATGTTGTAATAAGCGAAATTGGTAGATCTTATTAAATTTTAAGTGGAAGGGTATATGTGTTTTTCTAAAATATACTTAATTTTATTATATTTTAGATATTAAAATTAAAAATATTAGATTAAAAATAGTGTACGACCTGCCAATGTTAATTATGCAACAATACTGCTTAGTTGAAGAGAACTACATTTTCCTACATTTTCTTAAATAAATTTCAATATATTAACATAATCGATGACAGTGAGTCATTTATCGATTTTCCCATCTCTAAGTGTGCACGTTTTACGCCTTACGCCTCATAATCCTACGTTGTAAATTATAAACTACAATGTTGGTCCAACGTTACCGCCAACGTTTGCACGTTACGGTGCAAATGTTGGTGATGGCGAAGAGGAGTGGCAATGGGCGCGCCGCGACGTCACAGACTCTACAATGTATCTGCGCACGCGCAAGTGCATACAGAAATAACTGTATAATGTAATACCGCAATATTTCGGATTGCGCCTTGATATCGTCGGAAGTCAGTGTCATTGCTATTTTATTTATATTATTCAAGATAATATTGTACAATTAATTAAGCCCAGTAAAACTACAAAAACCCGACCTGAAAATGTAGATAAGATTCCTTCATGGATCTACTTCAATTTTATTAATATACCATTAGTAGTTTTGAGTAATATTGCATACATTTGACCGCCTCGTTGGTCGAGTGGCTAGCGTACACGCTTAACTATATCGACCAAAACGCGAGGCTCGGGTTCGATTCCCGACGGGGGCAGGCATTTGTGTGATGAACATTTAGATGTCTGCATTTCCGGGTCTGAGTGTTTATTAAACATATTCGGGTCTATTAATATCTATTTAAGTATTTCTATGTATTAGAATCGTTCACTAACACCCATAACACAAGCATATAATTTGCTTACTTTCGGGTTAGATTCAATTCGTGTTATTTGTCCAGGGTTATTTATTTATTTATTTATTTTCTTAAATATTTGTTAAGGCCCCATACTTAGTCAGCCAGAAGAGCCAATCGCCGCACTCCCCCGTTTCATGATTACTATGAAATATTGCGCTCTAAAGTAAATGTCTTTTTGACACTATAAAAGTAATTTGAAAAAGAGTATAAACACTTATCTTTTAGGTATAGTACTTATCTATGTTTATGTTAAATCTGGTGTCGATAAAAAGCTTTCTAGGGTAATAAAGGGTTAACTTTTTGATTTTGTTTCTATCGAGCAAAGTGAAATGAATCGTGTTTTGGTCTAGTCTTATGAAGCATATTAATGTCACTAAGATCCATGATTGCTTTGTATAAAAAAAACATTATACTGCTGACGTATTTTAGCATACATGAGCCCTTAAGTAAGTTTTTAAATTCATGGTTTTTAAGTTTAACTTAAAAACCATGAATCCTTACATGATAAAATTAATATGGGAACGCTACATATGATCTATCTTTCCGAAAAAGAACCATCAAAATCAAATCATTATTAGCTGAGAGATCGCGTAACAAATATACAAAAACATACAGTCGAATCACAAACCTCTTTTTTAAGTCGGTTAAAATATCTGTCACTGTCTGATTTAGATATCAATTTATTTATTATCGATTTCGTCGACATTTCTGTCTCAATGATACATGTGTGTTCACAAACGAATTTTCTCTTTTTAACTTTTTTTTTAAATTTCATTAGAAATTTTTGTCTCTATATTGCCTATTACATTGTTATAACTAGCTGAAAACCAGTAGAGTAAAGTTACCAATAGTCCATGGTCCAATAGTCCAATAGTCGACGATATAGAGTCGACGTGCAACATTAAAGTCTAGTCTTTTTCGTTGATACGTAGAAATAAACAATTAAAGGAAGCGGTAATATCTGGTTATAGCTGGTCCCTACGATAACACTTGCGCTTGCGCACTTCATTTAATAATGTTCAAATATTAGAACAGATAATTCATATCAAACCGAATCAGTCAAAGTATTTGCTACTAGCTGTTGCCCGCGGCTTTGCTCGCGTGGTTAATGGTCCCGAAAGAACATTTTTTCGGCATAAAAACTACGAAAATCGGTTGAGCAGCTTTTGCGTGAAGGAGTAACAAAACAAAAAAAACGCATTCTATTAATATGCCTTTTTTCTATTAGTAACATATCATAACGTTGCAAGGGTAGCAAATATTTAATTTTTGTTTTTGAATAGGTATATAGATAGTAGAGCTTTCACGGTGCACAAAAAAGTAGAAGCAGGAACTATTTCCTGCAGGCAGGCATATTTAGGTGCACCAACTAAATTAATTATATATGTTTAGTAGTTTCTGAGTAATTTGCTTTTAGACACACAGACGTACAACGAATCAACTTTGTTATCATATACGGTAACTCCCGATCTTGAAACAGGGGTGTTGTAAGTTTGACATATCTGTATGTGTGAGTGAGTGCGTATCTGTGGTATCATAATTTATAAACAAGCTGATTTCGATGCGGATTTTTTATGGTTGGACGTAATAGAGATCGATCTAGTTACGTACGGATAGATTTTGTCGAGGTTAATTGATAAAGTTTGGTTAAGTAAAAAATTTATTTCAGAAGGGATAAAATAATGTAAGGATGAATGCATCATATTTATAAAGCAAAATTATCATATAGCAAAACATAATAAAAAACAATTATCAACAAAAGACGAGTAGTCTTTCGGTGCAGAAATGTCGTTGAGACAACAATAAAAATAAAATGTATGATTTAAATCTATTATATATGTATCTATATGTACCACTTTTTGTATATTCACCTTCTGGTTGTAAATGTCTTGATACTGAATGGTGTCATTATTTTAAAATTATGGTAATTTCGTGACCGTGGAAAAAGATAAGTGAAATATAAATTTTACAGCTTAGGAACGTGCATATTGTATCGACATAGATCCTTATATATTCGTGATTTTAAGCCTGCAGCGTAACAGATGTAAAATAAGCCTTTATTTTGCTAACTCCGCGTAAGTAGTGTAACTGTTGTGGCAAATAATCCTCCAAACCACACAAAACAGAATGTGACAAGCCTAACTGACGTTCGCACCACCCACCTCCGCGACCAGAACACGAATAACACGTCCTTTACATGTGACAACCCTACCTAAAGTTCCCACCTCCCACCACCGCGACAGATCACAAATAGAGTCCGAACACGGGAAACAAAACCACTTGTCACGTCCTTCGCCAACTTTGTCGAAGAACTCACCACAGAGAACACCCAATCGCACTCGACGTACGTTTCGCCTCGACACCGAGCCATCCTCGGGAAATCGACCGTACCGTACAAACGACGACACACGATTCAATGAAATGCCTGTAGCGTAAGTAGATATGTATCTCACTTCGAACTAGGAAACGACGGTGGTGAGCACTGACGTTTTGAAGTTATGGAAACAGGATTAGATATTACTGACCCGGGCCATCCACTGTAGGACTCTACAACTAGCGACTAACTGCATAATCCTGTAATGCGGAACAAAGTGGGCGGTAGGGTTGTTACATTCTAATGCTGATATTTTTCCCCAGATATATCGTTAAGGTTACAAAGTTCCTTTATACTAAATATTAGAACTCATAGATTGTAGAGTTCTAGTACAAGTTAGCGATATTCTTCGCTTTACTTATTTCTGTTGCTCTATCATAGGTGTTTCTTATTATCTTGGTCGCGTTTAGACAGAAGGGAATAAAATACGAGTATGTTACAGGATAAATGTCTCTGTTTCAAAATTCATCAGTAATATATGTAGTGATTTTCTTAAAAGTAAAAAGTTATTTAATTTTTTGTTATAACTGTCAAGAATGTTTTAAACAATATTTACGTAATTTGAGCGCACGTCACGATTTATTGATTATTTTTTTCGAAATAAAGCAAATTAATCCGATTTGGTACCACGTAAATTTTATCAACATCCTACTAGTAGTTTTTGAAAGAGAACCTTAAAATCAGATCTTCTTTTCAATTAAGAATCATAAAATCTTAAAAACGTACTTATATATTATTAAGTGTAACAAAAAAACCACTTACCGGATCTTCGTCAACCTTAAACAAAACTTGCCAGGATGCATCTGCTTACAAACAAAAAGATAATTCAGTTAGTACAAAATCATAAATTTAACTTCCTCCTTTACATAAGTCGGTCAAAGAGGAATATACTACTTTGTACAGCAACATTAAAAAGTTTCATATATTGCTTACTGTGGATATGTACTAAGACCTAAGCAATTTAAAATAGGACACAAGGTTTGACAAATCAGAGGGTTAAAGAAACCCTTAGGATGCTATAGAAATTATTATAAAAAAATATTATAACGCCAGTATCCATGAAGCGGTTAACAGAGGCACAACCACCCACGACTAGCCGAAGG
>NJDD01000752.1:210844-232071 GCA_002245505.1 Calephelis nemesis
GCCGTCGTGGCAAGTTTGCTGTTATAAAGAAAAGAAAAAAAAATTGTTTGCGGAATACAAGTGTTACAAAGATGTTACAAAATTATTTAGGCGTATCTACATATTCTACCAACTTGTGGTGTGCAAATGTTTTAATAATTATTAAATAAATTAGTTATTTTAATTATTTAATTATTAGCTATTTAAACACTGTTTATAGTATTAATTACGTGATTATTTATTAATACCGGTGTTTAACCGTTAGACTCTTTTGCAGACTACTAACTGACACGGCAAACGTTGTTTTAGAATATTATTTTTTCTTAGAGATTAATTAAGTCGAAGGAAATAAATATATTGGGGAAGGCCATCTTTATCAACTTAGGGGATGAAATATAAATAACAATCTAATCTTAGACCTATTCATGCATATAAAATTTCATCAAAATCGGTTCAACCGTTTCGGAGAAGTATGGTAACAAATACTGTGATACGAAATTTATAAATATAGATTATGCGTCCCGTTGTTTGTCCACGTTGCGCTCTTAAACTACTTACCCGAATTTAATCAAAAATGCACACCGTGTGCAGTTTGATTCAGTTTGAATGATAGTTTAGCTTACATTTCAAGCTGTCGAAGCCGCGTCCAGCTCATAGCTGCTAGTTATAACAGAAAATAAGATTTTTCTTTGTTTGCAAGCATACGTTATTAGCTAAAACACAGACAATGTTTCATAAGGTAAAATGGCGGCGTCCCACAAACAAGTGTATCTTGACACATTGGGAGACTGTCAACGCTCGTTCAATTGACGAACTGCTACTGATTGATGTTATGTAACGTTGACCTTATTGTACCAATCAAGTACTATTTTGGTACCAATGGTACCATATACAATACGTTCGTTAAAAAGTTCATTTTTATGTACAAAATAACTGAAATTCAGGATTGTTAATAGGTGGTAGAGTTTCGCAGCGACTCGCCCGGATTGGTACCACCGCCTTACCTATTCCTGTCGCCATAACGTCATGACGTGTTCCGGTCCGGAGGGTAAGGTAGCCGGTTAACTTACTTTTGCTCGAGGCCTAACATCCTGACCTCAGGTTGGCAACGCATCATTAACATCTTTGGTGTCTCTAGGCGGCGTGAATTTCTTACCATCAGGAAATCCGCCTGCTTGTTTGCCTTCCTATAACATTAAAAAAAATAATGTTGTGTAACACAACAGTCAAGCGATGGTAAACATGGTAAAAGCATACGATTGCTTGCGTAACACTATTTATTTGATACATAGCAATCGATGGCGTTTTGATTGCTAATTGCTATTTTTTACATGATAGCCGTGTTAACATTGCTAAGAAAGAAAAGAAAAGAAAAGATATTTATTTGCGGAATATGTGTTGAAGTTGTTACAAATTTATTTAAGCTTTCCAACATATTCTACCACATTGTGGTGTGCAAATATTTTAAAAAACTGATTATTTAGTTATATACACAATGTTTAAATATTCATTCAACAAATAGTTTTATTCTTATAACAATTTAAATTATAACTTACAAACAATTTTAAAATGTTAATATTTTTAACCCTGTCTACCGTAAACTACCAATAATACAACTATCAAACGCGTGATAGTTAAACAGTAGGAGTTTTTGTTAAATATTCTAATGTTTACTAATTAATACTTTTCAAGTTTAATTAGGTGAGATGAGCAAATATTAGAAAAATTAAAATGAGTGGAGTCGGAAGAATGAAGTCTGTAAAGTCGTTCTTAAGTTATTGCGAGACCAAATAAAGGCGAGAATTATTTACTCGTTACATTCTCATTTTTACAGATGTCCTTAAATACAATCATCGTAGCGTTGCTCCCGGTTTCTTCCTCGTTTACTTACTTAGGGAAGGGGGGGGGGNNGGGGGGGGGGGGGGGGTTATAATCCTATGTTTGTACTCAGCCCTTTATTTCAAATATTATCAAAATCGGTAGTTTTAAGAGTAGCAGGCAGACGTGCAGACTTTCGTGTTTATAATATCACTAGCAGTTTGCGCGCGACTTAGTCTGCGTAGAATGTACATGCATACAAACTTTCGTCCCCTATGTAGTCCTCAGGGGGTAATTATTATAAAAAATAGTATATGTTGGAACTCGGTTCCTTAGGCATGTGCATATCAAATTTCATCAAAATCGGCTTCAAGCTAAGAAGCCGTGGAACAGCAACAGACAGACTTTCGCGTTTATAATATTAAGTGTGGATATTAGTATCGATTGCTATGGAAGTATGGATATGATTTTTTTAAAAACTCCTTTAATGCAGAAATGCCAGGAAGACTTTTTCCCCGCATTATTAGATTAGCCTAAAGCCTTTGTACACACATTTTTACAATTGCCTACCCCCTAGGTTTGTTTTTATCAAATACTGCACCAAGTTCATAAATCCATATAATTTAGTTATCATAGATAAATTTGCACTATATTACACAGTTGTAAAGATATTTGTCGTCGGTTAACTGATATTCTAAGACATTTATTATGTTATATTGACATACACTACTAAGGCTGTTAGCTCGTAAAATGTGTACTTAAGATACCATTGTTATAAACACTTGTTTTCTTTATATTGCGTTTATCCGACTAAAGCAGGGCCGTATTTAAAGGGAGGAAAGCGCCGAGACCTCAACAAACGTAGTCCCCACACTAGAGACATCGTAAAAAAAACCTCCAAATTGCGACTAGTAAACATGTTTTAACTAGAATTTTTCACTGTTTTGCCATTATCTACAATATTTCGTACAAACACCAGTAAAACAGATTGAGATACTCCTAATACTCCTAAATATTAATAGAAAAAACTCGACTGAAAAAATTTACAATTTGAATTTGCCTCGAGGCCTCTAAATCTGGCCCTGGACTAAAGAGATTTTCAAGTGTATACAATTTTAAATGACGTTATGTTATTATATTAGCGGCACGTTATCATAGACGGTTTGACGTTTGTATTGCCTCTGTAAAAATTGTATTTTCGATATTTATTGGTCTGAGGAGACGAGGTAGAGGCATTTCGCGAGTCTATCCGATTAGTGCCATGGTTCCACCTTTACCTGTATCAAAAACGTGTGTTTATCTTATATATAAAATTCTCGAGTCGCGAACGTGAGTTAGCATTTGTCATTAAAGATTTTCATGCAGTAAAAGATACGGTAAATGTTGACCCGGACTATAAGCATCTACTAGGTATACAAAATTTTGTAAACATCCGTTTATTACTTCTTGCGTGAAAATGAACAGAGAAATCGACAAACCGACAAAAAAAATAATAACCGTCGCTTTGGATTCTGTATAATAGATACAAAAAAGTATCTTTACGCTCGTATCCCCAAATAGGCAGGCAGAGACAACTAGAGCACCAACGACTAGCTGAAGGCTTTTTTGGGCCTCTGCTTGCCGCTTCGGGGATACGGGCGTCAAGATATATTTTGAGTTGACCGACCAGGGAATCTAACCGGGGGCTATTCCCCGGTAAGGCGAGTTGAATCCCCAAACTCAGTCCTAAACTATTAAATTAACTACTTCATCTTGATAAGACAAACTTTCCACGATGCCTGCGTCACTTCGAGTCGGGAGTCCGTATGGGGTGGTTCCACCCCCCCATTATCATCGTTACAATCGCCACCCTACATGTTAATTTGGCAACCGATTTATTGTAATGATGTCACATGATGGTCATACACGTCATGTTATTTTTGGATTTTGTTTATCCTAAGACATATGAGAAAAAATAAAGGTAAAAAATAAATGAAAATCTCAAATAGATACATTATTAACAAAGAAGAAAAATCGCCTGAAATACTCATATGATTTGAGCCTGCAGTTTTTCTTTCAGTCTTTCACTGACTCACGGGAGCTTTCATCAGCGAGAGGTGAAAGAATGCAGATTCAAATCCTGTCTGAAAGAGTAATTTTCTTTTTTTTAAATTTGTAAAAAGTAACCCAAAGCAAGGTTTTCTTTGAGTTAAGATGACAGAAATGTTCTTCAGTGTATTATGATTCGACGTATTAGGTACGAAATAGTACACTTGTATATTATATCATATTATACATAAATGTTATACAAAGTCGAAGAAAAAAATAGCTATGAAAATATCCCTCGACTAATTACACTAATTGAATTAACCCTCAAAGTAAGCAAAGTGTGGTTTAAGTGTTAAAATAGCAAATACTTATAGATAAATATTTATATATTAAATTTAATAACAATACCCAAACTTAGAAATGTAGAAATCTTAATGTTACAAGTGCCTGCATTCGGCTTCCGTTGGGAATTGAACCCGAGTCACGCGGTAGGTCGGTGACGCTTGGCGTATATGCTAGTCCCTAGACCAATTATACTAAATACATACTTATTATTTATACCATATTAGATAGAGATAATCCGCAAAAAGAAGCATCAATTAAACATTTAAATAGTTGACAATAATTGCAAAACCTTGGCTTACTGCAACTATAAAAACAGTTTTGGGAAAAGTTACTGAACTCCTCTGAAATTTTGTAATTCAACCTCCATTATATAATAATTCTTCCAGTTGCTCAAACAAAATGATCGATTAAGATTACTAAAGCGGTAATTTAAAGAATGATTGACGACGTCGATGGCTTAATAGATCGAGCTTTCTAGCTTTAATGAGCAACTGTAAGGTAATCTCAATTGCATGTAAATTTAAATTGAAATCGGATTTGTCATTTTACGTACTCATAAAATAACGACACGATAAAATAATTTATTGGTGTGTTCAAAAGTACAAAAATAAAGTCGAGATTTAAAAGTAACCCTACAAGTTGGTGTCCTATTTTATGGGTGAACAATCATATATAGTAACTGGGATATTGTTCATAGTTTTGTTTATCAAAACTTTTACTCTTACAGGTTGAGTCCCACCTATCCGGATTAGTCCTATGCGGTGCGACATTGAGGCGCGTTGCAGAGGTATTCACGCGGGAGATAGAGAATGGATTGCGGGAGAAACCATCCAGCTTGCAGATGGAAAACACATATGTACCTGAACTACCCGATGGCACCGGTACGTATTCTGCTTTTCTTATGAAAAAGTAAAGTGTCTTCATGCCCATATCCCCGAAGGGATAGGCAGAGGCACAACCAGGGCACCCACGACAACCGAAGACACAATGTAATACGTTTTAAGTCTATTGCCAACCGGGCACATATCCAACCCCGGGCAAAGTTATTTTTATTAGAAAATACACATTTTCTAATTTTTTTCTTGCCGGACTCGGCGATCGGACCCGAGACCTTAAGAAGTCAAGTCCGACGCCAAACCGCTAGACCACATAGTTGTCTTATGTGGCATAGGAGTTATGTTTTTTCGCAGTAATAGTGTACGTACTGCGGGAATAAGTACTGAATCTTCAATAGCCTAACGTTTTCGTCTTACCTAAAATTTCGGTTTTTGTATCAGCAAAGAGTTATCATTAAAGGAAACAAGGAACGGAGTGAAATCGTGTAGTCTGTAAACGGTGAATACGTACGTATCTGAACTGACTGAATTACCTGAAAGAAACTATCTTATTGAAGTTATACTTCTTTTGGCGCTTTAGGAAAAAATGATGAGGGTAAATTTTTACGATGCGCGCGCACACCGTCACGAAAAACCGACATGATGAAGTTAGCTATAGATAACATTTTAGTTTTTCAAAAAAAGGTACCAACAAAGTAAAAGTAAGGACATCTACGTATGTTTGCGTGAGAACTGACAATTGTCATTTTGTCATTTTGTCTACAAATGTAAAATAAGGCAAAAGATAAAAATTTTAAAAAGATTTTTATCTTATTACGCCGAAGAAGTATAACTTCTAACGCGTGTACATAAGTACACACACAATTTTTTTTAATGTAAATGCCATCGTCTTGAGATCGCGATTTACCTTTAAAGGATAGCGACCACTGTTGACAGTGCGGAGCGTGTCAGGTCGGGGCGTATCGCATTGCAAAACATACTGCGGCGGGCCGGGCCTCATCGCATCGGCGGCTTTCTATTACTCAGCGTCAAAGAGTAGAGTAAAAAAATAGAGAGACGACTAGACGTTAAAATCGTCTAGTCTGGAAAGCGGTGCCTCTAGTAGTTGTCATACAAAACTTTATCGTTATAATGCCAATAGTGGTCTATTTTTAATAGTGATATCGTGATCTTCGGTTACTGCAGGTCGCATTGGGGACAGCGCGGTGCCTCGCGGAAATCCGCGCCAATGAGCCCCGGCACAGTGGGCGTTCCATACAAAATGTATGAAAGCGATCTAGACGGATTATTGCGCTGCGATGCGCCACGTCCCGGCCCGTCCAAATGGGCGCTATCCTTTAGGAGGAGCTTTACATTTTACCCATAGAATGATGAGTAATAATAGAGTAATTGTATTTCCAGAGGAGGGAGTGTTCCTGGCGCTAGACCTGGGTGGAACCAACTTCCGCGTGTTGTTGCTGGAGCTGCATGCGGGGGAGCTAGTGCGAGAAGATGTCAAACAATATCACATCAGGTTCGTACAACTGACGCAGGGGATTTTTAGTAGCACTACAATGAGCACTTGATTATCACCAGCTTAGACATATTTCTCGTCTTTATAGTTATAGGTGATAAACGAGCTGATTAATTTATACATACATATCTTCATGCCAAGTCCTTTACGCGGTAGGCAGAGAGTATCGAGTGTCAAATGTCACAATCCTGAAAAACCTGCCTATCAATCTTTCATCTGTCATTCATTCCATATGCTATATAATAAGTATCTTCACGCTCTTATCCCTGAAGAGGTAGGCAGAGGTACAACCAAGGAACCCACGACTAGCCACAGACACTAAGTCCCACAATGTGATAGGTGGTAAGTGCTATGTAATTGTCTGACTGTTTTACCAAATTGGTTTCAAGGAGGTCAAATTATGGACAAAACGCGTATCATGTAACTAACTTGTAATAACAATATGATTTCAGTGATGAACTTCGGTTAGGACCTGGTGAAGACTTGTTCAACTTCCTAGCAGATTGTGTACAGGACTTTGTACAGTCAGAAGGATTAGAGAAAGAAGAAATGTCCCTAGGTAAGTTTACAAAACCTTTATAAATATTACTCATATATTTGGATTTTTTGTAAACATACATATAAACGCTGCTTTTCATCTTTGCAACCTTTTAACCATTGATTATATTTTCCCAGGTTTCACATTCTCGTTCCCCATGAAGCAGCACTCGATATGTTCCGGCGAGCTGATCACGTGGACGAAAAGTTTCAAGTGCGGTGGAATGGAAGGTGTGGATATAGCAGCATTGCTGCAGCGGTGTCTCCACCAGAGGAACCTGAAAGTCACCGTCCAAGTGTTGCTGAATGATACCACTGGCACACTTGTGGCTGGGGCGAGACTAGATCCAACTGTCGCGGTTAGTACAGATAGCTCTAATACAAGTTAGTTTCGTGAATTTTGTCCCTCAACTTGTTAGCAACTCCTCTTTAGTTATTCATCGACAAATGATGATACGGGTGAGAGGAGAAGTAGGGGCCCTCGAAAAAGGATAGAGCAGCCTTCCTGAAGTGAAGATGAAGTAAAAACGGGTGTGTCGTTAATATAACAATGATAGGACCTCCATTCAGATGAATTAAAATCTTCTAAGGATTTGGAGACGTAGATAATTCTTTGCCAAATACGGTAAGGCATTTTTTCGTAGTTAACTATCTACTTATATTAGGTTGTTTATTTTTATTCAAAGTAAGTCCGTATTGCTATATCATGTATCATTCAAATTTTTTTAAGTAGATGTGACATGAAGAGGCATATTTCGTCTTGATAAACTTTTTGACTAGTTGTTTTTCATATTTGACATTACTATAATATTGCAGGCCAAAGCGAAAAAGCACGTGGCTCCCCTGATACCAATAGATCATCGTAGTCTATATACACCATAGATGTTATAGGTGTGTATATCCTGTGGCCGGGATATAAGGCAAGTGGCTACACTGCACTATATCAATGATCATGATCAATTGTCGGTAATAACCCATTTAGCCTTTGAAGTGAGCTCTTAAGAGCTACCAGGCAGGACAAAAGGTAGTTTATTCTACACAGAGGACCTGGATCAACATGGAGAAATCCTTCTGTATATTTTGTTGGTGATGCGTTATTGTTTGATCGGGTCTTTCACTCAATTTTATCATAGCAACTTTTAGGTAAAATGGACTCCAGAGAAGACTATGTGAAATATAATCTATGCGAAATCTGATCGTTGAAATGATTGTAATAAACAGATTGGAGTGATCCTCGGCACGGGGTCCAACGGGTGCTACATGGAGCGCGCCCAGCGGGTGCAGCACTGGGAGACGGCGGCGGGGCGGGGCGGGGACGTGGCCGTCGACATCGAGTGGGGCGCCTTCGGGGACAACGGCTGTCTCGACTTTTTGAGGACCGACTTCGATGACGAAGTCGATGCTAACTCGCTATTGGCAACTTCCTTCACGTAAGTAATCAGGATTTTTATTTGACTTATAGTAAAAGGTAATTTGGCTGCAAATCTTAAAAAAAAAATAGTAGACATCTTTTATTGTGTGCGTGTGTATATCACTGAACTCCTTGCAAACGACTGGATCGACTTTAATTATTTTTTTTTTGTTAGTTCAACGGGATTCAGGAATAGTTTAGATTCACAATGTGGTCCACTAGAAAATGTTTTTTAATTAATTTTAATTTATAAGTCGTCGTTGATTTTGGGAAAACATTGGATCCGGCAGACTACGCCATCATCGGAGCATCAAATATTATGTAGCAGCTGTTAATGTAAAGCGATACGAAGTTTGGTGGGTCGGCTAGTAAATATATCTAAATACAAGCTGAAATGAGATATTTTTCCCGTGTTGGTTCGGGCTCCTTTGCAGAATAGACCATCTGCCTTTCTCGCCACGCATCTCGTAAAAGGCGAGCATAGGCTTATCATCACTAACACCGTGACATCTGACTAAGTGGTAGAGTTTCGCAGCGACTCGCCCGGATTGGTACCACAGTCTTACCTATTCTTGCCACCATAACGTCATGACGTGTCCCGGTTCGGATGGTAAGGTAGCCTGTAAACTTACTTTTGCTCGAGGCCTAACATCTTGACCTCAGGTTAGCAACGCACCATTACCGTCTTTGGTGTCTCTAGGCGGCGTATTTCTTACCTTCATAACATAAAAAAAATTAGGATAGAAATAAATGGCAAGGGAGCTGATACTTAATAGCTGATGAAGCATAGTTGTTATGGTTGAAAGATACATCTTTATTACCGCCTCTGGGGTTTAGTGATCAGGCGGCCTGATACTTTTTCTTATACGGTTTTAAATCCCCGGGTCGGGCACCAAATAGTATGTGTATTACCAATTTTTTAATAAAAATAACGTGGATTGAATACGTTTCTGGTTGGTGATAAGCTTGCCATTGCACATTGTGGGACTTACTGTCTTCGGTTAGTCGTGGATGTCCTGTCCTGATTGTGTTTTTTTAGTGATGATCAGTAGGTATAGTATACATCAAATAGCTGTCAAATGGCGTGTTTTGTATTGGTTATCTCAATAATTGTTTTTCTTTTGGTCACTGGAGACAGCAAATATAAAACTGGGAGAAAATGCATACCAACACTAAGTTCGCTCTTGTACATATGTCTTAGGATTAAAAATCTCTAGATATAAATGATGCCGTAACCTTTATTACAGATTCGAGAAGTACATCGGTGGAAAATACCTGGGTTCGCTCATGGAAGAGGTTCTGCGGTCACTGGCTCGAGAGGGGCTGTTCCCTGCAGCACCAGCTCGGAACTCGCTGGAGACCGCACACGTCAGTCTTTTCGAAGAGTGAGTAATATTTTTTACAAATGTCGTAATTGATACATGTGGAGCTATGGACACTACGGGAAGAGCTGGTTATCAAATTCTTGGGACCTTGAACAATTATTACCTCTGGGGTGTTATTCGGTGATAACTTTCACTACATGAGGTCCTGAGTTCAATTTCTGGTCGAGCAATTTAAAACTTTATTCTTTTTCAAATAAAAAAAATCGATGCCCCGATTGGATGTTTGCACGTATACCAGTGTGGTAACAGGTACCGCTGCCTACCTCTTCGGGGGTACGCTTGTGAAGATATTTATTAATGTTGAACAACAAAGATTGTTATATTTGGATGCTAAACGCGGTGTCTCGAAAGTCAGACGAGAAACAAAGACCGTCCACCTGCAGTTTTTAATTATAACTACCTAGATGGTGTGTTATTTAGAATTTTAGTAAGCATTTAGCTTGCAATGAGTATGGCTTAGTAATTAGCGGCAAGCAGGTGTAGTATCCAAATCTTAGTTGTAGGCGATCGATGAAGTGGAATTGGGTATATACGTCTTAAACACCGAGAAGGCAGCATCCTAGGATGGTATTCCGGCTTGTTCTAGTATTGTGAATTTGACCAAATAAATTGAAAGATGTAAAAATAAATTTGAGGAGTGGAATAACAAAAGTATCTTTACGCCCGTATCTTCGATCAGGTACAACCAGTTCACACGCGATAAAACGAAAACAATAATTCCTAAACAGCAATTTTGTTTCGCAACGACATTGTTCTTACTCAAAATGGAAAAATACTTCTTTTTTGTTGGCTGACCTCATGAAGGCCAACACAGGTTGGTTAGATCGAGTGAAACAGCAGGCTAATTATGTGATTTCCTTCAGGGAGGCGGGTGTGGGCGCGTGGGCCGGCACGGCGGCGGCTCTGGCGGCAGCGTGTGGGTGCGCCGTGTCGTGGCCAGACGTCGCCGTGGCGCAGCAGGTCGCGCACATCATATCCAACCGGGCCGCCCAACTCGTTTCTGTCTGTACGTATATGCATATACAATAATATACGTACATATAGTATATATATACATACATAGTATTAATTTCCGAAAATGAAACGAAACATTTTATTAAGGTAGATGTTAAAAAAGATTTTAAAAATTATTTAGGCATTCCAATAAGAAGCAAATGTTCCTCGACATAGTGTGTGCAAATCTATATCTATATGTAAAAGAAAGTTGTGTAAGTTACACTATTTATAACTCAACAACGGCTAAACTGATTTGGCTGAAAATTTATAGGAAGGTACCTTAGAATCAGTAGACGGACATTAGGACTAGGATACTATAACGAAACTAGGAAATCCACAAATCACTATTGGAATATGTGGCTAAATTACGAATACCGTTTGCAGATCTCAAATGAGCTAGAAATTTCAATAGGGTGGGATGCAGTTATAATAAACTTAATACCTTTTTTAACTTGCAGGTATAGCGACGTTACTTCGGCGAATGGACCGTGAATTCGTATCCGTGGCAGTGGACGGTTCAGTGTTTAAGAGGCATCCACGCATAAGAGACCTAATGGAGAAGTACATCACATTATTGGCACCCCATCATAAGGTAATGTTGGAAACGTCATGGTTTCAGCTCTATATTCCATCAATTGCTTTGACTTTAGTCTTATGCGTGAAGAGGAGTGAAGTTGCACATACGAATGTCTTTGACTTTAAATGTTGGTGCCTTTTACTTTTTTCGGTGATATGTTGCCCTATTCATAGCAGCCGTGTGGAATTGTTCAGATCCGTCTACTGTCTTTTCTATGAGTGGCTTGTCCTTTGTCATTTTAGCTACAATTAGCTACCACTGCCTATATGTGCAATGGAGGCATTAATTTACAAAAAATATAACATACTGAATTTAGATGGAATATTTTATCATAGATACACTTCTTTACAACCTGATTCCTGTACGAGGGAGGCATTTGATCTGCATTTCTATATATCTTTTATTTAAGTCAGTCCTATCGCTTTTACCAGTTAGTATGTTTTGTCGAAACCTACCCGCTTTGAATTTCACCAGCCGACTTGCCAGTAAGTAATGGATGATCCGCAATGTGTTGGATGGCTACTTTTTTCAATATCTACAACCATATTACAACAAATAGTTCATTTGGTTTAGGGTTAATCTATTTCGTTTGTCATAGTATTAGCTGAAATATGAGAAAGGCGTGAAACCGTTTATCGTGTTTTAGTTTGGAAAATATGCTGATCAGTAAATTTACGCCAGTTTCAAATTCCATCGCAAAGTTTAGCAAGGCATCTTTAAAATATCTGGTGCTAAGTATTCCATCAGAAAATCCGACTGCTTGTTTGCCTTATTACATGACGTGACGTGTTCCGGTTCGGAGGGTAAGATAGCCGATATTCCTACTTTTGGTCGCGGCCTTACGTCGTGGCCTAAGGTTGGCAACGCACCATTACTACCTTTGAAGTATCTCCTTTTTTTCATACCATCAGGCAATTCATCTGCTTGTTTGCCTTCCAATATTATAAAAAAACATATAGTTTTTTTGTACACTTAGTACAAAGGTTAAAGTGATTGTACTTGTGCTCCAGTTTAAGCTGCTGGCGGCGGAGGACGGCAGCGGCAAAGGCAGCGCCCTCACGGCTGCCATCGCAAAGCGCGTCGCCGCCCGCGCCTCCTAGGGACCGCCTTGACCTCGCCTAGAGAGAGGGATGACTGACTTTGAAGCCTCAACCATCATCTCACCTTTTCTACGTGATTCCATTAGCTGTATAGTAATGTCGTATGTTCACTAGTTTGGTTTAGACCTGCTGTTACTCTAGACAGCTAAAGAAATTTAAAAATTCATCTTACTTTTTTATAACACTGTATACAATTTAATTCTCAACGGATAAGAAGCTACTTAGTTAGAAACATGTCACTGCTTAGTTAAACAGGGGTCTAACTTTTTGTGGTAAGGTAAAAATCTTTTTACAAGCCGTATTTCTAGCAAATCGTATACAAATCTTTTGTGGAGTTAAATAATATTAAGCAGCATCACAACTATCATTTGCAAGCTGAGACTGCAATATCAACGGTCTACGTAAATTGCTGCAAATGTCGTGCAGCATTGTGCTGTGTTGACGGCACAAGTAATTTCAGACAAGAATTGTCTAAAAACTATTTCGTCCACTTAAATTTTTAATTCGTTTATGTGACAAAAATGAAAAAGCAATTTATTTCTATTATCTTGAGACCAACCAAGTAAAAGCAAACATAAACGCTATTTGTCGTTTACAAAACAATATAAAGACCCTTTTGCATTTTGTTCTGTATTTGGTAAATTTTTATAAAAATCTGGCCTTAAATTCGTAACTTTTAACTTACGTAAAGTCAAAATTATATGAATATTTAATACTCATTGTGACGATGTTGTGGATACTCAAAGTTATGCAAAAATATTTTTTTAGCATAATTTTTAAGTGATATATCAGTGAAATGCATTTAAGTGTATCATAAATCTAACACTAAGAGGTAATATATATATTTATTTATTAGAGTTTTAACTCTTGCTGACATTTTTTTATCGAAAGTTTTGCTTTTTACATTAATTGTTGAAATTTCTGTTTATGTTAATAATTTGATCATGAGTTTATCGTTATTTTGATAGTATATTATAGAGAAATTTAAAAACTTTTGATTAAAAAAAAATCAGGGTAATTAAAAAGGGACGGTGTTATAATGGTTTCTACCTAAATTAGTTGATCATTGATGTTTTAGTATGAAATTAGACTTCATATCAATTTAGCATAAGGACCAAATTTGTGATTGAGATCATGCAGGAAAAAGAGTGAATGAGACATAAAGAATAAAAGAGAAAGATATGTGTGCTCAAGTGTTGCATGTAATGCATTTTAGATATAAATGTACATAATTGTAAGTAACTATAATCGTGCCATACTCACTAGATTCTAAGGTTTAATAGTGCAGTTACTCAATAGAGTATTTTATTAATATTACAATATGCACTTTCGTAAGTGAATGATGACTTTAATATATTCAATTTAATATTTTGATATTTAATATATTATTGATTTAAATAGTATTTTGTTATTTGTTAAATATTCAGATAAATTAAATATTTTACTGTATTTTTTTAGAATAATGGCAACAGAATAACATATTTGTCAATATTATTCAGATCACTAACCGTTGAAGAAACATTATGTTTTGAGGGGCTACATTTATACTAGTTCAGTGGTGACGCAACTAACATACGGTGATGAAAAATAACATACTTGTAAATTAAATAGGTGGAGGGTTCTAAAGTTACTCATAAATAGATTATTTATATTTCTATAGTTTAACTACTTACTTCTTAGATGGTACATCATACGGCCTAGCTTACGGTAAAAAAAACTTTTTTCTCTAATGTAGGGATGTAATATGTCATTATTTCAATACATTCTGTACAGGAAGAAAAAGGTTTGCTGGAGTTTTGTAGTTATAATGCTAACCGGTTGTATCTTGTACATACAATTTTGTTAAATTTAAGGGTCGTCTACGAAAACTGACAGAAATATAATTCGTCAAAGTTGTTGTTTAAGTATTTTATTACATTATTTCAATGCATGATTTTATTATATCAATGCACCTAATGTGAAAACATGAGATATATTTTTTTTACTTTTGTCATTCCCTATCTATTTAATTTTCAAATATTCTCTTCTTTAATGTTTTAACTAAATCGGTTTTCTGGAAGTAGCACGTACTTTGCGCTTGCTTGAGCCACTGGCGTTAACTTAGCATTTTAAAAGATTTTACTTATTTATATCATAGGATGTTTGGTTGCTCTTTAGTCAGAAAAAATGGTTGTGCCACCACTGGTCTCCTAGTGAGATAGCCATTAAAGATATTCTTTAATAGACAAAACTGTCTACATATTTTGTTACTGTTTTACTGTTTATTTATTTGACTACATAATACAATTATTTAAACATAAGTTACATAAATTTATTTTGAACAGATCTTTATTTTATTGTGTACCGATTTACATTTTAAATCATAAAAGTTTTTTGGTAAAGTTTTAGGATATATTGTAAATATTTCGGGGCTGGGTATAATAACTAGAAATATAAGTAAGCCACAGTACATACTCTCCAGAGTAGTATATACTACCAGGTATCTCTTGTGTTTTTCATTTGCATGAGGAAAAATTACATTTATATTAAATACTAGCTGCTCCGGTGAACTTCATTCCATCCTTTCAGTTCGTATGAGAGAAATCAAAATGTCGATTTTCCTAGTTTCCTCTCATTCGAACGGGGTAAAAAGTGTCCTGTGCAGGTCTCCTACTTCTAAGCTATCTCCTTTTAAATTTTTAGCAGAATCGGTTCAGCTGTTCTTGAGTTATGAATAGAGTAACTCACTAACACGACTTTCTTTTATGTGTAAGGATGTAATATACATATATGTTCTTCTCCCAAAAATATTAAAATTGTAATTTTTTTCTTACTTTAACGATTAAGAGCAGATTACAAAAATTTAAATAAACTAAAAAAATATCCTTTATAAATTACATCTATACCAACCTTAACATAATAATCATTTTTTTAATATTATCTTCATCACAATTAAATAATTAAACTTCAGGTTTTTTTATTAGGTATTATTTTTTGTAAATTAATAAAATGAAAATAACATATTATTAAAAACAAAGCCTACCTTATGTTCGTCCTGTAGTATACCGTACATTATTTGGTATTAATACAGAATATATTAGAAACGAAACATATATTAGCATTCACAGCTATTATTGAAGATTATTATTCCACGTGCAAATGAAATATACTACAATTATCAAAGAATTACTAAGTACGGGTTTTAGTATCATTTCTCGATATTTTTTACTTTGCCGCCAATTACGACCAGCATTGCAATTTAACAGTGCTGACCTTTCTGTTATTTGGTCATAGATTTTTTCGCTGCAAAACTCTACCACCTAATCAGATGTCACGGTGTTAATGGCGGTAATCCTATTTTGGTAATTTCTTAGGACTTTCTAAAATAGTTAATCTACTTTTGGTCTTTGATAATAATTGGTAGTGTTCAGATTTAAAACGTTCATAGTAAAGCAGAGTCAATCTAATAGATCACATTTGACAGTTAATCAAAATTTGACACTGTGTCTTTGCAATAATATTATTTCGTTGTTTAAAGATACAGTATTGCAGATTTGTTTGAACTGTTCATAAAAATACATATTTATTTTTTATTGTACTGACATTAAGATAATGCATTTTTTTGACAAGTATTCTCGTAGATTGACTTTTCTCAAATGTGATCTGTTATATGACACTGCTTAAGTTTGAAATATCCATGCGTGATCCCTTCACTGTTTTATTACAAGCTGGGAGGATATCTGGCGAACTCATAAAAGACTTAAATACTAATAAATGATGCCGATTCATTTCAGATGAACCTTTACATTTTTCTTTGTTCAAGATGTGTGGTATCCTGAATAAAAATATGTTAGGTATGTCTTAGATATATTAATATGACATGTTATATGCAAATGCATAATTTATCTCATTAAGTTTTAAATTTGTAAATGCGCAGCTAAAGTTATACTGGTGGTAATTCTCCTGAGTACTAAAAGTTGTTTTAGGTGTATCTTCTTTTTATCGATGAAACGAAAACGAAAGATATGAAACATTTAAGAAATGTCACGCTAGTCTGGATTTTTAATCAACCATTTACGAGGTCTAAATTAAACGTCTAAAATGTCAATCAAGTACAAACTAATCTGACAGTACTATACGTGTTTTGTCTCTTTCTGTTACTTTCGTTATAAGAAGATAGCGATTTTAAACTAGTTTAGTAATCGCTCCGCAGAATTGCCACCATTAAATTATTTTTAATGTTATATAATTATTTAAAAGTTTACAATAAACCAAATGAAATATAAATATTCTATTTTATTCCCACAATAGATCCGTTTCGGAGAATAATTCGCTATCGCGTAGATAATTTTTAGCATTGTGAAAGGTACGGTGCGTCAAATAGGTCATTACCTGCAAGACCACTGGTGGTAGTGTGATGTGCAGCAATTTGTCCGGGTAGTGATTTACCGGCTCAGACCTGCCGCCGTAATAAAGCTGCCATGTTCCGGTACGAAGGGTAAGATAGTCTTTGTGTGATGTAGATGGCAAATTTAGTTTTGAATATGCTCAAAACTGACGCGCCATATCGTCTTTGAATGCAATGCCAACGCTTTTATTCTCAAAAATGATACTGCAGGTGTTTTACTTCAAAAAATAACAATCATATCATAGATGTCTATTAAATTTATACTGGTATTTATTTAGGTATTTCTATGTATTAGTATCATTAACCACATAATTTGCTTACTGTGGGGTAAGATAAATAAATTTGTGTAATTTGTACAGGGATGTTTATTTAATTTATACAATATTTTGACCGAAATGAATGACGTTTCATAAAGTGTCACTAATTTGACGACACACTTATTTCGACGTTTTGATACAAGTTAGACTAAGAAATCACGGGGCGGTTTTTCCCCGCCCTCACAGCGGCTGCGGGATCGCAGTTTCTGTAGAATGTAGATTTATATGCAAAAAGTAAGATCACATTTCACGACGAGTCTTACACCCGCAGTGGACGCGGGTGTTAGCGGTTCCCGCGGCAGAGGTCGCCCGCCCATAGAGTCGTACAAGTTTGCGAGCGATGATTTCATCCGCGACTTTCTTAGGCTGAGTGCAATAAACACTAAGTAATATTAAAAATCGTGTAATAAATAAACAGTGATGGTCAACAGAAGGAGATGTTGTCTTCATCATCGTTATAATGATAACCGTTGGTGCGTGACCAACTTCCTCGGTCTCCCTTCGTCAGTTTACCTCCACCTTCTCCCTGGCCTTGCGTAGGATACTTTGCAGCTCCGAAGCGGAAGTTGTTTTGTACTGCATGGACATGAGCGGCCAATATGGAACAAAATATTGTTGATTATTCATTCGGCAAATATTTATTAGCTTTCAGCTTAGGAACACAAAAAGAAGATACCTTAAGGCCAAGTACACACAGCCTTAAACTTTTCTATAGAGCCTCCAATTCAGCTGTACAGCTGTATATTATAACTTGAATAGCTTGTACGTTACTCCCTAACGGCCAATATCAATAACCTATCCAATATAAGAGATAGTAGTACTATTTTAGAACAGTTACCAGGCCGCCATTGCTATTTTTCAATAATTAAAAAAAATATATTAGTAACAAAACTCGAGTAAGCCTATCTCTATCTCTCGATAGGTTATCAATATTGCCCATAATACTTCCTTATATCAACACCAAGATTAACAGTGGCCTGGAGTAGCTTTCGTCATCGGTCCCATAAAGAATTCGAGTTGTTACAGGAATGTTAAAAAATTGGTACTTTCATACTGAATGCTTTCTTTTACTCGATTTTCAGAACCCAGGCTATTAAGGAAAGGTTGAGGGAAAGATATGCTATTCGCTTGCTGTAGTGGGTTTTTACTGACGAAGTTTCCAGTTAGTACACTTACCCCGGAGACGTTCCTCTGTACAAGCACCTGGCTATAGAGTCGTTTACCCTCATCAGGTCCCAGCAGGCGCTCCAACTGTTCACGGGAGAGCTTGAACAGTTGGTGACCGGGTACGCGTAGCTGTTTCCGTGCCTGTGCGCTGAACCCTTTTGCTTCTAACCACTCTGCCACTTCATCTGGGTTAGATTTCTGTGAATCGTGAAGTGATTACTTTAATTAACTTCCAAACCTTTTCATTATTTTAACCCACTTCCAAATATTTTTGTCACAAATAAAGTAAACAAATGCTATACATTAAAAGGGAAGGTCAGGATGTTGCTATTTTCGTGTTTTTATAAAGTGTTTGTATTTACTTGCTAATCATTGTATGGAAGCAGGTAAAAATATATGTTTTAATGACAGGAACAAAAGGAATTTGCAGCTGATGAAGATAAAAAGTATCCAATAACCTTCCTCAGAATGTATTAACTACCAGCCAAATTTTGTTACGATCGATTCAGTAGTTTAGGCGTAAATCGCGGTCATGAGACAAACAAAAATTCTAAAAATGCTGAAATTTCTGCTGCCTTTTTTAGGCGCCTGGCGTTAGAAATATACTCATTGTACGAAATTCACTCTCCTACTGTTTTATGGTAAGTTTTAGTTTATAGTAGTTTTCCCTGTGTTGATCTGGGTTTCTTGTGTAGAATACATCAACAGCTTTGCTGCCAGGCAGATGGTAAGATGCAAGCAAAGTCTAAATGTGTCACTAACAACAAGACCACTGGTGGTACATTGTCGTGCTGCTATTCGTCCTCCTTACCAATTCCTGTCGCCATAATGACAGGATCATGTTCCGGCCCGGAGGGTAAGGTAACTGGTAGACTTGCACAATAGCCCTGACACCTCGGCCACAAGATAGCGACGCACCTACAACATCTATGGTGTATAGACACCATGGATACCTATAGAGGCCAGGGTTATCTTTTACCATAAGAAGAACTGTAGGCTTGTTCGCTATCATATTCCATAAAAAAGTATAGATTATTTGGTTAAGGCAATTGCATTGAATTTTAGTTTGTAATAAATAAATAAGATCATGAATACTTTTTGGAAGACCATAAACAAGTGCGAAGGCTACTTTTTATTCCGTGGGAGAGTTAAAGAAGTTTAAAACACGTGTCAGGCAACAGTCAAGCTGTAAACATTTTTACTAGTAGCGTGACTGTGAATTATAAGTAAATAAGTAAGTAAATACATTCGGGACAAGTTACATAAATTGAATCTAGCCCAAAAGTAAGCAAATTATATGCTTGTGTTATGGGTGTTAGTCAACGATACTGTTACATAGAAATACTGAAATAGATACCAGAATAAATTTAATAAACACCCAGACCCGGAAATGTAGACACCTAAATGTACATCACAGAAATGCCTGCCCCCGTCGGGAATCGAACTCGAGCCTCGCGGCTTGTCAGTGTAGTTAGGCGTGTACGCTAGCCACTCGACCAATGAGGCGGTCAATTTGTGGTATATTTCTGCAATGACTGGTCCTGATTGGTCCTACCATTGCGTTATACGTATTTCTGTCGCCATATAGTCAATGGTGTTAAATATTGTAGGCAGTTTGGATATATGATAAGTGTTAACAGCGTAATATTACGATGTTTAATGTCTACAGGTGATAACATTATTTCACTAATAGAAAATCCGTGTACATTGCCTTCTCACATGAAAAAATATTTTGTTGGTTCGGTTAAGTGGAAAGAATGACAGATGAAACTTGAAAGATTGACAAAACAGATTTACAATGTGAATGTAGATAATTGGAACCAAGGAGACTCAGGGTGGCATTTCACGTTTAAATTGATCGGATTTCATCCGAGGACATTTGGCACGCATAAAACTTACTTCTAACTGGTACCTCTCAAGAGCTACTGGTTTTGAACATAGGAACTGACCTGGTGAATGAAGATATCTGGTGTTTTCTTGATGTCGAGGAACTTTTGTTGAATCTGCGGGAGGATGGCTTTCAACTCGTCGTGGTAGGTGATCGTGCTGGTCACTGACTTTGTTGCTGATGATCAAAATTTGTTTTAATTTTTTTGTGAAATTATTATATTTTTCATCATCTGCTGGTAGAATAATCTAGTGCAATAAAAAGGGGATTATTGCACCAAGGAGTTCTTGCTTGAATGGATTTATATAGCATTGTAAACAGAGAAATAATAATACATACTTTATCGCCCACTATTATATATTATTTTGCCGCTATGGGGTAGCAGTCCGGCATCGGACTTGACTTCTTAAGGTCCGGGTTTGATCCGTTGGGCGGGCAATAAAAAAAGAAAACGTGCATTTTCAATTTTCTAACAAAAATAGTGCTGCCCGGAATTTGATATGTGGCTGGTTGGCGATAGGCTTATCACCTGTCATATTGTGGTAGTAATTGGTTTCGGCTAGTCTTGGGTGTATTCAGTATTAGAGTAGTACCAACAACCACGGAAGGATGGACGGATAATCACATTGAGTATGTGTGTGCGTGTGTATAATTTATTACACACACATATTTATTCGAGCCCCTTGGATCCCTTGCTATCAGCACATCCATCTGCTTCCTCGATTTATTGAGCAATAAAAATGATTAATTGCTTTGCAATAATAATTAATTTTTGTGCAATAATAATTACTTTCTGTTCAATAATATTTAGCTATAGTGCAGTAGTAACTACTTACTGTACTATAATAATTACGTACTGTCCAAACAATGCTATCGAACTTACATTTCATGGTGTCTGTCTTGGTGGGAACTGGCGCTATAAACGGTGCTGGTGGTGGTGGAG
>NJDD01000752.1:242746-255300 GCA_002245505.1 Calephelis nemesis
GGCGGGCGCCACTATGGTGTGCGGCACGTGCGCGGTCACTCCGCGACGGTTGCGGGCTTTCCACCACTTGCGGGAGTCATCCAGCACCTGCAAATTTACGTCTTAGGTTACACCTTCTACTATTGCAAGAGTTAGAGAAGAAAACTGATCATGAGATTATGGAGATAATGGATTTCTGCCAGGCTTAATGTACAACCCAATTGAGAATCCCACTTTTCACTGCCTTTCACTGCACTGAACATATCCATCGCATCTGTGGTCTAGTAGTCCTGCATCAAACTTGACAAGTTCAGGTCAGGCTTCGATGCCCGTGTAGGACAACACAAAAATAGAAAATGTATAATTTCAATTTTCTAATAAAAATGACGTTGCCCGGGATTGGATTGTGCCCGGACTTAGTGTCCGGCTAGTCTTTGGTGCTCTAGTTGTGCTTCTGCGTACCTCTTCAAGAATATGGGCATGAAGATACTTTTTTTTACTGCGTCTACTACTTCTCAAGCTCACTAATAAAGCTAACGTAAGCTCTAAGGCTGTGGTTTCACTGTCTACAGTTAGCAAAAAATTGATATTGCATTCTGACGTCGAGGTAGGTCCAGGAATTTCATGCTAATTTATATTCCAAAATTATAACAAAATACATTACCTCTAGATACTCTCCCCTAACTACGCTTAGCTCCTTGTCATTGTTAGCAGTGCGGGGATATGTGACGCGCACCACGCGTCCCCCCCTAGCCGCGACGCCCCGTGCCCACGCTTCGCCCAAGTCATCTGAAATAATACGTGCTTAACTACAAAAACTTTTTTCATATTTTGAGAACGATATAATTAGCGCATTTCCCGTGTTAATTATATTTTTGTAGATTACAAAACAAGGAATCGTTCTATAGTTAGGCCAACTTAACAGATCACATTTGACAAATGTCAATTTCTGTAATTACTTGTCAAAATAAAGCATAAAAATGCATGTAATTATTTTATTGTTATTTCAAAAAAGTAGTAGCATAGTATTAAGGAGTAACAAAACAGAAAAAACATTATGAATGAATTGGATTTACAGGAAGCCAAAAATCCCCTAATTTATCCAGCTCCGTGCAAAACACTTCACTAAACTATTTTATTAGCATCAAAATACACACACTACAAAAATGCATTATTTTGATATAAGCGCAATAAATGTTATGTATTTTAAAATGGAAAGGTTAAGCGAAGCTGCCACACTAGCTTGTACAATGAAATAATATTATTGAAAGATACAGTGTCATATTTCGTTGAAGTGTCAAATGAGATCAATTAAAATGATCTAACTTTAGACCAGGCTTGAACTCACGTGCGAGTTATTTTTAAATTTTATTTCACGAATCTTAAAAAAAAACATCAGGGTTCCGCGAAATTAATAATCTTTTGCAAGTCCTTCGAAACTGATGGATCGATTTATATGAATTAATGTCTTTACGTATATTTTACACCGATAGGTGATATAATATATAGAAAGAGGTTTACCGGCTCTGCTAGTATCTGTACTAATATTATTAATGGGAAAGTCTGTCTCACTGTTGCTTTTTCACGGCTAAACCGCTAAACTGAATTTGTTGAAATTTGATACGAATATAGCTATAGCTCCAAGTTTAAACATAGACTAGCTTTTTCTTCAAAAATCTATCCCAACGGGCTTTAATTGGGGATGAAAGTTTGTATGAAATTTATAACTATACTACACTGGCGAAGTCGCGGTCCAAGAACCAGTTTATTATAAGCCAGCTTTTGTTCTGATATAAATAACAACGCGTGCGATTTGTAAATATTTGATACTAGCTGCGCCCCGCGGTTTCGCCCGCGTAAGTCCCAATCCCGCGGGAACTCCGGGATAAAAAGTAGCCTATATGTTATTCTGGGTCTTCAGCTACCTACATACCAAATTTTATCGTAATCGGCTTTGTAGTTTTTGCGTGAAAGAGTAACAAACATCCATACAGCCATACATACCTTTCGCATTTATAATATTAATAGGATGTTAGATTGGATTTGGGTTCCCTAAAACAAAATATGAGTGTTCGTTGCTAAAAAAGTTGGGAGCCGCTGCTATGATAAACAAAGATAGTTACCATCATCTCTATGACTTCTATATGGTGGTTCTCTCTCCGGGGAAGACGCTGCGGATCCCGAGTCCTCACGCGTCAGAGTTCTGGTATTTCTGAAATTTTTATTTAATAAATTAGTTGTTTCGAGATTTTATGTCGATTTCCTAGTATTATAAGAGATAAGTATTTGTCGGGTAAGGATATAAAGACCACATCGCCTGCTCGTACTACAATACGCGATACTATGAGGTTCGTTTTTACATTACTAGCTGTTCCGGCGAACTTCTTTCATTTGACGTTATTGGTATGGATTCAGTTTTTTTATTTTCATATGTCGCTGTGTAAGGCTATTTAACTCAAAGCCGGAAAATATTAAATGACGAATTTCCACCAACCAACGCTTAAAAAACCACTGAGTGGCATATTACTAAAATATTTTTTTCTTATAATATTACTAAAAAAAACATAAAATAGGGTAAAAATTAAAACCGTTTGAAAAACCAAACGTGCAGAATATCGTTATGACTTATTAGACCAGGACATAGTGGCGCATTCGTTTGCAAAATTGTTATAATTCACATTTTTAAAAAAATAAGTATTCCTGATTATAAAAGTTTGAGATAACACTTGGTATCTTTTGATATTATTGTTTAAACAACGAAAAATTAAATTAGCAAGAAAAATGCATTTTTTGCAATAATTTTTTTTTAATATTCTTTACAATATTTTGAATGAAAAAAGTCCTTACACCCATTATCGTATCTCCAACCCATTAATTGTTATGAATTTTTTAAAATTGAAAATCACCAAAAATTCTGATTTTCTCGAATTAAATAATATACCATAAAAATTAAAATGCTATAATTTGTCATTTTTTATCCAATATTTAAACTATACTAAACAAAGTAACCTAAGTAGATTTGAAAAATTTTATTTTGTGATATGTTTTATTTACGTTATAACCATACGTTCAATTTCGTTTTTACTAAATTTCAATTTGGTTAAAATCCAGGTTAATTCAACAGTATGATTTTTCTTAAGATTTGAAATATATTTATATGGATATGTCTAGATTGAAATGAAATTGTGTTGAAAATAAAAAAAAGGAAATTATGTTAATGGAGGTATTCGAAGATAGTTGGGGTAGATTATTATGTACGGTATTATTGGTGACACATATGTTCCTTACTCGCAGCTGGGTAGCACACATCTAAGTTTACCTGGTAGGATAGGGCGCGTACTGTTCGCCGTATAGGTCCGGTTCGTCACGCTCGTAGTAAGGGCCCTCGGCTGCCGCGGGGCCTTCCTCCGGTGCCGCGCTCCCGCCCCCACCTCGTCGCGGGGACCTTACGAATACGACACACACACATACACAAGCTGGACAACACAAACATAAAATGCAACAACTACGTACAGAATATGAACCTTAAATACCCCCTACACCCCTCTATACTCACACAATCTATAATTTTTTAACATAAGCATAAAATATCCTAATACTAATATTATAATAGGTTAAGAAGAATATCTAAAATTATAAGTTAATCCAAACGTCGGTAAGTTACTCTTGTACGGCTAAATCACTAAAGAAATTTTGATTAAATTTGGCTTTGACAATTAAGTCATAGTCAGACTCGGTTACTTTTGTTACTTTTGATAAAAAATAAAGTTGTACGAAGGCGGAACCGCAAAAGGCAAAAAATGTTGAAATGAGGGTTTTACAACAATACAGAAAACATTACGATCCCAGTTTGCCAGTTTCTCATGCAGGAAACGTAGATGTTCCCTATTCACTACAAACACACATTTGTCATACAAAAAACATGTATTACCACATAACACACACGAAAACCTACATAGTTCCAGTTTATCACACATATAAAAAGCATTGCATTTCCCAGTTTGCTATACATAACATATTATGTACCATACCATCTAACATGAAAATATATATGACACAAATTTGATTCCCATATAAGTTGGAAAACCAACCTTCTGAGTGGTTGATCGTCCACTTGGTAGTCTGGTGACCAGCCGTCCATAAACACGGGGTGGTACGGCGGGATTGTGGTCTTCCATTGTTCCCTGGAAATCAATAAAATTATATTTTTTTATATTAGCGATCAGCATACGAACACTGGTCTCTTGACGGTAAGAAACAATCATTGCTTTTAGGCGCAATAGATGGCGCTGTCCAGTTAAGGGGTAATAGACCAATAGTGCAAGTCTACCGAAATATTTATTACCGAATTATTTATATTTGGGATGTTGAATCAGCAATAAATGTTCGAATAGTCGTTTCAGTAAACCTCAGCAAAGATTCATTAAGTGCATCGTTATATTTTTGGGTTTAGGGCAGGATTCTGTTGAATCAAGCAATTTTTGTGAAGGCACGCATTGTGTGAATATTCTACAGTTTGCAGCCTTGACAAGAGTAGGTTTCATTTAAAAAATGGCATGACATTGGCAACACGAATTTTATCAGGACATCTAGCATTTTACTAAATTCAATTTTATTTTTCAAACATGTAATTTTATAGTGTTATTAAGTTTAACCATATATGAGCAATCTTTTTCTGATGCAGTCTTTTTAATTAAAATACTAAAGTACTCCAGGACTCTGCCTGGTGTACCTACTTATTGTGATACAAACTATCAAATTGACTTTTACTGTAGTCTGTGTTTATTAATAAGACAGTTTCAGAACAAGATTGGTTAGTAAGTAAGTAAATATCTTCACGCCCATATCCCCGAAAAGGTAGCCAGAAGCACAAACAGGGCACCCACGAATAGCCGAAGACACTAAGTCCCACAATGTGATAGGTGGCTAGCGTATAGGTAACCGGGCACGTATCCAATCTCAAATAACATTTTCTTTTATTTGTTAGAAAATTGTAAAAACCATATTTTTTTTGTTGCCCGACCCAGGAATCCAACACGGGACCTCATGAAGTCAAGACCATCACCTGGACCGCTAGACCACAGAGGCGAGATTGGTTAAAGACGGTTAAACTTAAAAACATTATAACATTACATATATATAAGTATACAAATATATTCATGTCAAGTCAATTGCGAGGTAGGCAAAAACTATAAAATTGTCTATTAAATCTTAATACACCTACACAAATTACGTATCACGTTGTTTGGCTGTGGTGAACTACTAAACTACTAAACCGATTTCAATCAAATTTGCACACCGTGTACAGTTTGATCCAACTTGAAAGATAGGATAACTTACATCTAAATTTATGATAAAAAATTACCACCCTAGCGAAGCCGGGACAGGCAGCTAGTTGATTATAAATAATACCGGGTTGAACCTTGGAGTAATTAAGTCTCTTTATTAATAACGCGGTTAGTATCCAATTTTGTGTTAAGCTATCCGCCAAAAATCCAGTAACATTTCATACAAATTTCATTATCTTCACATCCTTCAGACGTCAAAATGAATAACGATAATTACATTCAAATCAGTGACTAACGCACAATCGTGAAAGGATGACTAAACAAATTACAATGAAATTATTCATGGTAATGAGTCTTTGTGGCATTCCTTATAAGTGCGATGTGTATTCAAGTCCTTTGAAATTCAAGCCATTGAAACAGTACATTCATAACTTACAAGGTGTAGTTTCGCGACGACTTGCTTCGATTAGTAGCAGGCAACTAGCTAACTATACAGCAAATAATATACTAAGCCCTTTTTTCTTTCTTTAGGTTTTGGCATTCATGTTAGTATTTTGCCATTAGTAAAGTTATTAACCAAAATCTGGATTCAAATATAATTATTCATAATTCATGTCAGGGTCTTGGTTGGGTCTCATGTAGTGAAATTTGGTGGCAACGAGGAAATACACGATACGCTAATTTCTTCATGATTATTTCATTTGTGCACTTCCACTGAACACAATTGTACAAAATGCCACCAAAATTGATTAATTTCACTCAATTTAAACACGAAATTCTGTAATAATGAAAAAACTTCAACCATCTTTTCTCTCAATGGCGCCAAAAACTCTACTGAGTTTACGGCTTGTCAAGTTTACTCGCTACCGTCTCTGTAAATTATTTGTATGAAAACTTTGACCAACGATCTGTGATATTTTTATACCAAAAGTGTCACAGATTTTGACAAGTAACTCTCCGAACGTATAGATTACGTCAACTCATGGTAAAGGCTCTGTTGTATACTACAATAATGCACGTTGTCAACTTGAGTTTGAGATGATAAGTTGCATAAACAAGTTAACCGGCTACCTTGGCCTTTAAGGCGGAATACGACAATGGTGAACACTGATCTGTAGTTCCAGGAAAGTTGCTGGTGAGTTTACTAGCACAATAGACCTGAATCAAATCAGCAATGCGTCTTTGATTTGTATAAGCAGCATATCCTTCTTCATTAAGAAATGAAAAGTATTTTCACATACCTGGGTATTAACCAAGCATCGCCGAGTGAATGCCATAATTCTGTCTCCTTACTGGTGACGCAATTCGCCAGCAAATTGAGTGCGTCACGCGTCAGAAGTGGTTGTACGACTCGTGACGCTAGCCTGCCATCTGACGCATCCTGCGCAGCATCAACGACTAGAGCCAGTGGAGTGAACAGGAAATGCACCAACTCTGGGGCATTAGGGTCATGAATATGAGCTCGCAACCTTGCTAAAAGGTTAAAGGAAAGTTTGAACTTTTGTAAGACATCCACAAAATCTCGTTCTGGAGGTGGACGGGTTCTTAGGGCCAACATCCCCTCACCGGCCCCTGCACTTCTCTTCCCTCCTCTAGATCGTCTTCTCCTCTCCAATTCCCGTGATGCTGCAGCAGCGTGTTGTAAGCGGGCGATAAATTTCTCAATGTCATCAAAGCATCGATTCAAAATGGCGATGTCTTGTTCGTAAAGTCTCTCGGAGCCGGTGGAAGATGCGTCATCTCTTTCTCCACCAGATCCACCTCGCTCTCCCCTGCCCAGTTGGGCGGACATTTGCTGGAAAGAGATAAACGACATTTAGATTTAAGGTGCCGGTAGAGTAAAATAAAATAAAATTTTTGAGTTGCTTAGATTACGGATATTAATAATAGCTTATTTTCTGATTATATTCATATGATATATGCCATATATTAGTTCGAATGTCACAGAAACAGTTACAAAAAGCTTGCCTTATGTTTTGTCTTGCCTTGCCTTGTGCTTGATATACAAACTAATAAAAACATAGATTTAGCAAAACCATTATCATTAGCGTTAAGGTTAGTTAGTACAGAGCGTTTACCATGAATTGATACAGATTACGTTTTTTTTTTTTTTATGAAATTAGAAGGCAAACAAGCAGACGGATTTCCTGATGGTAACAAATTCCCGCCGCCTAGAGACACCAAAGATAGTAATGGTGCGTTGCCAACCAGAGGCCGGGATGTTAGGCCTCGAGCAAAAGTAAGTTTACCGGCTACCTTACCCTCCGAATCGGAACACGTCGTGACGTTATGGCGGCAGGAATAGGTAAGGCGGTGGTACCAATCCGGGCGAGTCGCAGCGAAACTCTACCACCTAGTCAGATGTCACGGTGTTAGTGACGGGAAGCCTATGTTCGCCTTTTACGAACTACCTGGCAAAGGAAGGCAGATGGTCTATTCTACAAAGGAGCCCGGACCAACACGGGGGCTACAAAGGAGCCCGGACCAACACGTACGTTCACGTACATATCAAAATCTATAATAGCGCTTTTGGTCTAAGAATTTAGTGATCTTAGTTACCAAGAGAGGCGCTGTTCATAGTTTTCATACAAATAACTAAGGTAGACGTATGCAGTAGTAAGCAGACGCGTATAGTAAACTTGAGAAGCCGTAAACTCATGGTAAGGGCTCTGGGGATGATTACGAAGATAAGGCATTATTTGTATGGCAAATGTAAAAATTCCAATATCTTTATTTATCGCCATAATATCAGCCAGCAGACAAATATCATAAATAAACCAATAAAGAATAAACAACTATAGCACAAGCACTTTAAATAGGTATACATATGATGTAAATAAAAATTATACTTGCTAGAATTTATTTAATTTAGTCTAACTTTCAATACCCATCGCAATTGTTCCAACATTTTCTTTAAAGATTTTTCAGTAATCCTAACATTAAAAAAATCAACATATCCCTAACACAAGCTATATATGATGCTAAGATCCATCTCGATCACATAAACTTTCAAACAACATAAAACACACACTCTCACACGAACATTTCACAGAAAATATAAAAACTTCATTAAAAATTTAAAAAAATAATAGAAAGTTTTATATTAAATTTCATGGCTAAAATGCAAATGTTTTGGCATAGACAAAAAAATATTGAAAACCACAGCCCCCCGACAAAAACTATCCTTGCTGTAGCTAAAACCCATCGTCGTCATCCATCAAGTCATCGGCTTCAGCTTTCAAACAAAAAAATGGAGCGAAATCGGTCCGTTTATTAAGGAGTTATGATGCCTCATAAATACACAAACATATACACGTCAAACTTGTAAGATCCCGTTTTTAATTGCGGAGGCTAAAAAGAGTCTGACACACATTGCACGGAAATAAAAATCACGATGCAAATACACTTACAGTAAGTACAGCTTCCCATTGTGCCTTTGTAAGTGTCTGATACATAGGCGCCATGCCACGGTCAGTGGAAGAGTGGCCTCTACCACCGAAATTATCGCCACTATCTGATAATATGTCGCGAGTAATCCTTCTGTGGGGATTACCTATCCATTTATATTTCTAACTAGTTAAGGTGCCGGCGACTCGATTAGATTTTACGAAAACTAGTCTAGTTTTATTATTACACAAGCTGTTCCGGATAACATCGTTCCCCCTGTTCAGTTTATATGGGAAAAATTAAAATGTTTTTCCTAGTTTTCTCGCTGTTGTAAGGGATGAAATGTATCCTGTGTCCTTTTCTCAATTCTAAGCTACCTTTCCATAAATTTTAATAATTACGTAGTTGTCGATCTTTCTTTGTTTTTAAATTGTAGTCTGCTGTGTTGTAACAAACCTATCTTTGTTTTATATACGCGCTATTATTTTTGCACCTTACCACCTAGTTATGGTTGATAACATTCATACAATAATATAATAATGTAAACTTTAGATTATTACCAGCCGCAATAAGAGTTGCTATATTCCGACGCTAAAAAGATAGCTAAAATAAGAAATATTTGATAAAATTTACGCCAAGTCCCTGATGCGGTAGGCAGAAAAGTATCGAGTGTAAAATTAATATTTCTTTTCATTATACAGATGGGTAAGTATGTTTAGTAATGTGGAGGAAATTTAGATTTGTATTTTTAAATAATTGTTGACGATCTGCTTTTAAATTAAACTACGTTCAGATGGTATTATCCTATTACTTCGTTACTTTATTACATACTTATTATCAAAAAAGCAAAAGACTATAGAAATACATAACAGGAATGTGATTCCCTCAAATTTCGTATAGATAAATAAGATCGAAGCTTAGTTGTATATTATAATAAACAAAAAAAATAACGACAGTTTGAGGGAGTTATTTTTCTATTCAGAATTATGTAATTTTTTTTTTATTAAGTCGCTAGTCGCCGCCACCTTAATGGTTTAGGCAACTTGTGTGACATCACCGTTTATTTATCGTAAAGTATGTAAATGTAAATTATTTTTCGTGTTTTGATAGCTTTCAGGGTCATTATTACTACATTCTTAACATATTTTCTCATGAAATAGCGTAAGACGGTGATTGGAGTTTCAAAAGCATCTATTATTAAATGTAAATAAAAAATACACACATTTAAAAATATATAATTAGTTATAATTCTAATAACTAATTGACAAGTTGACAGTTGTAATAATATAATTTAAGAGCAGTAAAAAATATTCATTTAAGCGTAGTAAAACCGACTTCTATTTTAATAAGTCATCTAGGTGCCTAATAATTAGGTATTTTCCTTAATTTCCTTGAGATTTTATCATCAGAATCAGATTTGGTGGCAAAAGGATGTAGGATTTGTCGAATAAAAATAATTATATGTTCAGAAATAAAGAAGAAATCGATTAACATACACAAAAATATAGGAACGGAACATGTAACATCCTCTTTTTCGAAATTGACTAAAATATGTTACTTAATCTCTTGTTTATAGAAAAATTGATCGCTTTTTCCTTTGGTCGAAGTTCAAATAATTTGCACTGTACCCTTACCGCATCAAGCGTGTATGACTGGAGCAATTTTGCTACTTTTTTGTTAAGTCAATGTCAAGAGAAGAAATTAGCAGAACTTAAGAGAATTTAAGAATTAAATATATATATAGATAAAAAAGGACGAAGTCTGCCGGGTCAGCTAGTTGGTTATCAGCATTAAAATGCGGACGACCACATTTGAGCATCTCTTGACGTCACGACTAACTAAATCGTCACTTAAGCAGTGTTCCTATAATAATCCCCGTGTTGGTCCGGGCTCCTTTGCAGAATAGACCATCTGCCTTTCTTGCCAGGCAGCTCGTAAAAGGCGAGCATAGGCTTATCATCACGAACACCGTGGCATCTGACTAGGTGGTCGAGTTTCGCAGCGACTCGCCCGGATTGGTACCACCGCCTTACCTATACCTGCCGCCATAACGTCATGACGTGTTCCGGTCCGGAGGGTAAGGTAGCAGGTAAACTTATTTTACTTGACAACGCACCATTACCATCTTTGGTGTCTCTAGGCGGCGTGAATTTCTTACCATCAGGAAATCCGTCTGCTTGTTTACCTTCCTATAACATAAAAAAAATCAAAGAAGGAGAACTGTAATTCGTTAGTATAACCATTGGTAGTTAACCGAGACCAAGCGTTGCTCATATTTACACAAAATGTTTCCGAGTTAAAAACAATCGAGAACGAACGACCGTAGTTAATTTTTTAACTATTTATTAAAAAATCGAACTGTTTAATTTCTATCATTATGAATTTTTAGATAACAAATGTCATTAGACTTGGTTTTTTAATGCCCGAGGCACATGCACTGTGTACATACACTATATTCTTTCTTTACGAAGCCGGAAATGACAACTTCGTTTAACGCAGCGGGCAGAAAGTTAAACAACACTGAGGGCAGTAAAGTAATTTATTATCACCACGTGGAAAAATGAAAAAAAAAACGCGTTCAAATGACGTAAATAGATATAACAAAAATATTGACACGTAGTTATGTTTGAGTTATTTAATCTATCCAGTTCAGTCTTATCTGTTATCTACTGATAACAGATAAGGGGATACCTACAATCGATGGAACTGTCGGTTCTAGAATGTAGTCGGTGTAACTATTTAATTATATACTTAATTGTATTAACATTTTTTGTCACAAAGTTTATTGTTTTAACTAAGAATACTATCGAAAGAAGTACAAGAGCTTAAAACGCAGACGACCAATTTTGATCATCATTTGACGTAAAATGTCATTCGATTTAAAAAAAATATCTTCTCGCCCTTTATGTAGCCAGAGCACTATAGACTAGCCGAAGACACTAAGTCCTAAATGTGATAGGTTGCAAGCCTATCGCCAACCGGGCAAATATCCAATCCCGAGCAACACCTTGTTTAGAAAATTGGAAAAACCAATTTTTTTTTTGTTCGACCTGCAAATCGAACCCGGGACCTCATGAAGTCAAGTGCAATACCTGGACCACTAGACTACAAAGGCGCCCATTATGCAAGTATATTATTAGGCATTCTTATAATTTGTTATTCCTTAGGTTTGCACCACTAACTTTTTCTCACGAGCTGTAACTGTAAGGAACTAGATATATAATTGTAGTGCCTAAACTTTAATGTTTTACGTATGGGCTAGCGGCCAATATTAATAATCAATCCTAATCCAAAACTCGCTGTCCAAGATTGATATTTTGATCTATTTTTATGTTATCGCTTGCCAATAACATTTCTCTGGACAGGATAAATATGGCAATAAGGTATGGGATAGGCCGGCGGATACGCAGCTATCTAGATTGCTTGAAATCTCTTAGATTGAGATACATTATTAACATTGGTCGTAAATGAATAATAATCCAGGTGACGATGTCTGAGTAAAGAGTGACGTCATGTTTTAATGTCTACAGCGTATAGACGAAGTGTGTTTCTTATCTTTAGAAAATCCATCTGAATGTTTGACTAATCCTATAAAGAAGAAAAGTATCTCCACGTAGAAAATAGCAAGTTGTAAGTATGTTCTTCTACAAAATTTTATACAGCTACATTGATTATCTAAAATTTTACTACAAATACATTTTAAAATTCCTAGACCCATGTTACGGCTAAACAATTATAGGGAAATTTCATATTTAACTCACACTAACAGGCGTTCCACACGGATTAAAACATTGGATTACATATTCGTCCCTCGCATTACTAACTGTCCTATCTCATTAATTCGGCAATTGGAGTTAGGACTTTGAACTATCAATATCTTCCTGAATTCGTTATCTATGA
>NJDD01000752.1:274956-315720 GCA_002245505.1 Calephelis nemesis
TCTTTACGAGCTTACAAAAGACATCAACGCGAGCTTTGCTACGGAAGCTTTCCAAACGAAGAAAAATCGAACGACGCGATGTTCTAAAGTCGATGTGTTTATTTTTTTATGTTAGAATACGCCTAACAGAGTAAAGTAACTTTGATAATTTATAACATTTAATTTATTTAGAAACACTTGTACTTTCCACAATATATTTTATTACTTTTTATTTTTATAAAAATGTCATCGCTCAGTATGTTTTTATTTAAATACCGTAATTTTTGAAGGTGACAATTAGACGGTATTATTTTCAACAAAACTTCAGTTGTTATATAGCCCAGATGATGCTTGTATAGCGAAACCGGTTGGCTAAATTATAAAAATAAAAAATAATAAAATATATTGTGGAAAGTACAAGTGTTTCTAAATAAATTACATCAAGAATGGAATTCCACCAAGCTCCGACGATAAGAAGTATAGAATCTTTATAACATTTAATTGTTCTCCGAGTGAATTCACGAGAATATGTATTTTATATGCTTTGAAATATCGATAATTTAAATGACTAAACTTGTTATAAGATAGCTACACTATCAAATTAAGTAATTGCATGAAGTTAAAAAAAATATGGGATAAAGTATGATATACTACCAGAAGGTGGTAGTTTACGGTAGACAAGGCTAAATTTATTATCATTTTAAAATTATTTGTAAGTTATAACTCAAATTATAATAAGAATAAAACTATTTGTTCGTATGAATATTAAAACATTGTGTATATAATTAGTTATTTTATACTTATAAAAATATTAAATTATTTACACACCACAATGTGGTAGAATATGTTGGAAAGCTTAAACAATTTTGTAACAACCTTAACACACATATTCCGCAAATAAATATATTTTCTTTCTTTCTTTCTTTCAAGGTCAAATTCAAACTTAAAACAATCTCGCAATATGATTTTTAAAATAAAATAGCAAGTGATTTTTAGTTCATCAACAATTTTTTATGTATGACTAAGGATTTTTTCCAGGCTGATGATATGTTAATAAATCATATAGTATCATATTATTAAAATATAATTTATCATATTATAGGGTATGGATAAAAACATAGTATATACCCATGAATTGGTTCCACGAATGGAACAAACCCAAAGGCAGAACATTGTAAGAATTTTTAGTTTCATTTTATTTTTAATTTAATAAATGGTTTGATCCGAGTTATAGTAATATTTTTTTACTATACTTATTTCATTCTACTTTAAAGACCGCCTCTGATGTCCTGTCTTAAGGTCCCGGATGCGAGTTTACCCCTAAAAATATATCCTACATGCACAACACTTAAACAAAATTTGCTCAAAATCCATTTAGTAGCTTTGGGGTGAAAAGTGAACTGATAAACCGAGAAAAAAATTAATAATCTGCCATCCGCTACGTATATTGTACTTCTACAATACGTATCGATAGTTGTTTTGAAAAAAATATACACAGATTTTGTTTTATTACATTATTTTGTTATAATACGTATAGATCTACTCCACTTCTATACAATACTAATAATAGTACTTATTTCATTTAATACTTTTACGGATTGGCTGGAAGAAATTTCTTTTATTAGAGATAAGCTCGCCTTTTGTCTTTTGTTTTTTTTACTTTTGAGTATATTTTGTAATATCAGTTGTGTACAATACAAAGTTAATAATGATCAAATATTGAATTTAAACAAATGTATTAGGTTATGACGTATGTCCACGTCACACAAAAACCGTCGGACCGTTGAGACCGTCGCTCAACCGTCTCGGTTCCGGCCGGTTGCCGCACGAAGGTACGCTGATTACCCGCAACCATTACGTGTTTGCAATAATAGGGTAACTATGGATAAACTAACATCCATACTATTACATATACATTGTTTTATAACACACGTAATAACCAAGTAATATAAAAAACCTAGCCGATCGCGTCCCAAAAGACTGAGGGAAATTTGACGAACTTTATTAGTAGAGAGCCTCTCTTGAACATTTGAAGAAGAAGATTATTTCTGATTATGTTTTGTTCTATACTATTTTTTTGTAGAATAAAGTATCCTACCAATATAAAAAAAAATGCCTCTGTGATCAAGCGGTCCGGCGTCGGACTTGACTTCTTGAGGTCCCGGGTTCGATCCCCGTGTCGGGCAACAAAAAAAATTACAAATGAATATTTTCAATTTTCTAATAAAAATAACATTGCCCGGGATTGGATATGTGCCCGGTTGGCGATAGGCTTGTCACCTAACACATTGTGGGGCTTAGTGCCTTCGGCTAGTCTCGGGTGCCTTGGTTGTGCCTCTGCCTACCCTTTTGAAGATATAGGCGTCAATATACCAATGTTATAAAAACGAAAGTTTATACGTTTATTTGTTTGTTATTCCTTCACACAAAAGCTGTTGCATCGATTTTCATGAAATTTGATTTTTCCCCGAAGAGGAAGAAAGAGGCACAACCAGGGTACCCACGACTGGAAGAAATCACAAAGTCCCACAATGTCATAAGTAGCAAACATATCGCCAATCGGGATCACATCCAATACCGAGCAACAGTTTTTATTAGAAAACTGGAAAAACTACATATTCTTATTTGTTGCCCGACCTGGGAATCTAATCCAGGACCTCAAGAAGTCAAGTCCTTAGCCGGACCGCTAGACCACAGAGGCGATATTCCACTGACAACATTATTAACAAAAAAAATTAGCAAAATTGGTTTATCCGGTTAGGTGTAATGCGATGACCGCTCGAAATGGCGATTCATTTTATATGTATAGATGTGATATACATATAAATAAATAGATCTAATACCAAAATAAGCAATGTGACATGTGACGGAGTATAAACAGAGCACTCACGACTAGCCGATATAGTACTAGGTGGTAGAGTTTAGCAGCGACTCGCCCGGATTGGTACCACCGCCTTACCTATTCCTGCCGCCATAACGTCATGACGTGTTACGGTTCGGAGGGTAAGGTAGCCGATAAACTTACTTTTGCTCGAGGTCTAACATCCCGAACTCAGGTTGGCAAAGCACCATTACCACCTTTGGTGTCTCTAGGCGGCGTGAATTTCTTACCATCAGGAAATCCGTTTGCTTGTTTGCCTTTCTATAACATAAAAAAAAAGTCAACTCACATTTAATCTGTCAAAACCACAATATTGTAAAGGAAATGTCGACTTGTTGACTGATTGAAAAATAATTGACGTCTTTGAGTGGCCAAAACAGGCGATGATTGTCTCTCATCATCAAAAGTGTCTACTTGTTGTTTATCATCATCCAGACGTTTGTAATATCGCCCCAATCACGATTTCTACAAACGTGACCTTGGTGGAAACTTTCTTTCTTTAATTCTTTATTGTACACAAAAAGTCAAAAAAAAAACAAGTAAACATGTAAAATTATACAAAAGGCGAGCTTATCTCTAAAATAGATTTCTTTAAAATAGATTTCAAACCCAAAATAGTGAGAATGCATAAAAGAAATGTAGAACATACAGTGCACAATACAAAAACTTTTTTTGAAATAAATCGAAATTTCGAGTAAAACGATTACTACCAATGTTTTAATCCGTGGGAAACCCCTATATTAAGAACCCCTATAACATAAAACTATCCTATCAGATAAATGCGATTTGTCTGTTTGTTACTCCTTCACGCAAAAACTGTTGAACCGATTTTCATGAAATTTGGTACACACTAATACAGTAACTCGGATTAACACATAGGATAGTTTTTATCCCGAAACAAAGTTCCTGTGAGACAACGCGGGCAACAGCTAGTTTCAATATGAAGACAAGAATTGACAAATCTGTCACCAGCCGACGATACCACACATTCCACGGTGAAGGCGTGCAGGTTGCCAAGGGCGACCGGTATCTGCTAATTTTACAATCTAATATCATCTTTAAAACAACATGTTAAGGTTTATTATCAAATGCGAATTAATAGTACAGTCACCGAAAGAATCTGGTATGCATTAACTATATAATGCCTACTCAAAAGAAGTGGTATCTTGGTATAAATATAGAAATACATTTTATAAATGCTTTTACATTTCGTGTTTGTTATAGAGTAAACTTATTTTGATCAAAATTTCTATCGCTAGCGAACAGAATTACGACTAATTTTAATCCTATCTAAGATAAGATATAGGACTATGATGGATCAATTACTAGGCAACCACTGTTATTTTGCAATCTAATACAAATGAAAGTCGTGTTAAAAATACTATTTATAACCCAAGAGCGGCTGAACCGATTAGGTTGAAAATTTATGGGAAGGTACCTTAAAACTAGGAGACGGACATAGAATACTTTTTAATCAGTTCGACTGCCAGGAACTTAGGAAAACAGCAACATATTTTTTCCGTGAGAAACAGAATGGGTGGAATGAAATTTGTAGAACAGCTAATAATTACTAAAAATGTTATTGTAAAGCTGTAGTAGGCCTCAATAGTTGTAGATAGGTTATTCAAAGTGGCTAACAGAGAATATAATGACCTTAACATTTTAAAAATCATGGCACAAAACTTAATAAGAAACTTTGCACTAAATGCGAGTAATAATTAATCAAACTAAAACAGAAAAAAACTAATAACTATTTCAATAACTAAAATTTAATTATCATCTATGTACACACAAATTAAGTATTTTCCTCGTTTTCTCCAGGACACCATCGTTACATCCTAACTTATTGGAATTGAACCACATCAGAAGTACGCTTTTTAAGAAAAAATTGAAAATCAGTTCAGAAATGATGAAGAACTCGATTAACATACGTAAAAAGTTACGAGCCGAACATATAACTTCCACCTGTTTTCTAAGTTGGCTAAAAATCATATTTTATTCTTAGAAAAAACATAGTGCCACCTTATCATTACATAAAGTTGTAAGGTAAGGTTTAACATAAGAAAATAACTAGGAGTTGCACGTATAATTTTTTGAAGTAAAACTTCTTTAGAATCTTTGTGATTTCAAAACGGGTGCAACGGAAAAACGACAGGTAAGAGACACAAATATATATTCATCTCATTCTTTTGTCGATTTACTGAAGTTTCACTTCTATCGTGTGTAAATCACACAAAGTCGTTTAAAATATAAGGCAAGTTTTTAGTATTCTAAATACGAAAGGGTGTATAGTTGTGTGTATTATTTGACTGTATTTCTAGCACATTATGTTTTATTGTTCAAAACTGTATATGCAAATTTGACCTTTATACAACTGTTTTAAGGTTTATTGTCACTTCACATGTCATAGAGGAGAACTTTGTTTTGTGCTAATGTGTACGAATAAATTTGACCTCTATTTTAAGACTTTAAGATATCTTGTCGCGTGCATTAGCTAATCATGTGCTAATAGGAAATGTTTACATACAAGACATGGTTTTTCAATTAATTCAGGGTACATGGAGTTTCTAGTCACTAAATGTAACGTTTTTAAACTGCAAGTGATGGTTCACATATACCGTACTAGCTGTTGCCAGCGGCGTTGCCCGCAAGGTCCCACAGGATGATTGTTTCGGAATAAAAACTATCCCATTGGATTAATGTATCCTATATACATTAATCCAAATAACCCTCTATGTGCGTGCCAAATGTCATGACAATCGGTTTTGCGTAAAGGAGTAACAAACAAACATACTAACTTTCGCATTTATAATATTAATAGGATAGGATTTTAATGCGTGTTTGCCGCGCGTTTGTCCTGGAATTAGTAGAATATAGACCATTTCCACTTCCTATTATACAATTCGTATGCAAACAACATCGTTTTGTTTATCACTAACACCGTGATCACATCTAGCTGGCAGTTTTGCGACAACCCGCACGATTGATAACTTACCAGTTTAATGTCATCCATATTTCACCCTGTTCAATTAAAAAAAAGTAATTCAAGTATTGTAAATTAATATAAAAGAGAAATGGAATTTAATTAGTTTATTTCACATAAACCAATCAACTTGGTTGTAACATAAACCAAACAAATGGGTGATTGTGTGAACATCGCCTTTTTATTCTGCTGAAAATAACGTTTTACCTAATAACAGTTTTATTAGTGTTTAATTATACATACAATAAATAAAACTGAATACATACAGTAATTATACATACAGTAAATAAAACTGAATATTTTATATTCAGTTTGATATATATATGAAATATTTTATACAAGATACAGAATCCAAAGCAAGAGTTATTAAATTTTTTGTTGGTTTATCTTTTCACTTACGCAAAAACTACTGGACGCAATTTCAGTAAATATTCTGTCGTAGTAACGTTTTGTTCTTATCACTACGAAAAGTCACTTCTACGTTTGTACGAAGCCACGGATAATATCTAGTGTGACATAATTACTTTTACTTTCACCATGTTGAATTTCCTCAAAACTGGCTCAAAAATTAATTGCGAAATCGCAATAAACAGACAGATTTGGAAATTGTAGTTATATGTTGCATGGTTATGAAATTTGAATGCAAAAGAGTCTGAAATGACGATATTCTAATTCTCTGCGTACCTTCGTGGTCTAGAGATTCAGTTGTTGGACTTGACTGCATGAGGTTCCGTGTTCGAATCTCGGGTCGGGCAACAAAAAAGGAAATTGGGTTTTTCCAATTTTCTACTAAAAAATGTTGCTCGGGATTGGAAATGTGCCCGGTTAGTGATAGGCTTGCCACCTATCACATTGTGGGACTTAGTGTCTTCGGCTAGTCGTGGGTGCCCTGTTTGTGCCTCTGCCTACTCTTCGGGGATATGGGCGTGAAGATACTTTTTTTCTACGAACTGATATAAGACGTTCCACGAATAACATTCGTTTTTACAAATTTCGTAGATAAATGTTTCAGTTTCACTCATTATGGTATAAATAAGTACAAGTACATTCTTTCATGTTTTGTGTATTTAAATAGAGATTTTTACTTCGTCAATCATTGACACTGTAACCCTAGCATGAAGGTTACTCTTTAAAACATTTAAGTGGAAGTCGACAAAAACGAATGCAGAAGAAACCTACTGCTCTTTGTTACTTTTACTCTATCTTAGGTTAACTATAAGACAACTCTTGTACGAGTTAGGCTTGTCTTTATTATTATTATTGTATAAGTTGGACCACTTGTTTATCAGCGATTTTATCAACGTATAAAAGTTTCACATAATCTTTCATCCGCCGTTATAATCATTCGGGGGTTAATTTTTGTGAGGAAAGATCAGTCTATGTATCAACTCGGGTTTTTAATTGAATGTATATCAAATTTTATCAAAATTGATCCGGTAATTTAGCTGGGAAATCGTAGCGCACTAGCATAGCAGACAGACTTTCGCATATATACAAGGAATACAAGTATATATAATAGGCAGCAGTTTGTATTTTATGTCCATTTACCTGATCCCTTACCTTTAAATTATTTGTGGGAAAATTTAAGTACCTCTATTAGTAATAAAGAAAACTGAATGTCAAGAGCAAAAGTGCTATGGCAAGATAATATAATATACAATATTCTGTCTTCATACAAACGGGAGAAAATACTTTTATATCTATGCGTCTTGCGTTCGATATACACTCGGTATACCAACATTCGGGGTTGGGCCGCAATGACGAACGGTCGAAGTAATAGCTTTTTATTTTGTAACCAATAGGAAAGCGTGCGAAGTCTAAATGTTATTTTCGTTTGTCAAGTCTAAGTATTTACTTAATATGGAATAGAACATTATTGACTATATTGTTCTATTTTTGATCTTCATTTAAGCTGTTAACTATGATTTTTTATGTAATTTGGTATCCAAAAACACCACATGCATTTTCAGTTACCAGTCTTTTGACGATTGTTTAAAAAATACTATGTTTACGATCACTAATTTAGAAAGAAATTCAAATAGGCAGATGTATTATAAAACTGAAAGTACGTAGCCCTATTGCGTGTTGATGCATCTCACGGCTGTAGGTATTTTATTCAAAAACACAGTCTTTTTTGAATGACTAATTTGTTGCTAATCTCGCGGTTTTTACAACTTCACCGGTCTTTGTGGGCCGAGTAGAGTGCTCAGCCCGAGACATCATTATTTAGATGGATAAGACTGTTTCCTACAACGTCAGCAACAAAGGCTGTCTCCCGGGAGACCGATTCTCGGTTAGGTGCTGCGTTCTGGTTACTGGGTGGATTTGATGGAGGAGTAGTGGCTCGTTGCGCGATTGTCCGGTGAAGTTGTAAAAACCTCGCGGTTGGCAACATATACGCCAGTTCAAAAAAAGTGTTTTGAGAGTTTATTTTTGGGTTGGGAGACTAGGACGTGATGGGGTCTTTAAATATGGCGGGAAAAAACACAGCAGAGTTGAACTACTGTAAATTACGTTACCGTGGCTATAGGTTTCAAGACGTAAAGTACGGGGACGTAATATATAGCATCGCAAAGGCTGTATAAGATGATGGTGTATTATGTTACAGTAGTAATCTCAAGCTCAGAGTTCGCGTAATATCCTCGATAGTATTTTTTACAAGGCTGTGCCGCCTACGTCATCGCTGGGGAATGCCGCGCGACGAGCTGCGCGCGCGCAGGTAGCCCGCCGTTGCTTAACGCATTTCATATTACTGATTTAAATATGGAATGGGAAAGAGATGAAAGATTCGTATGATGAAAATAATATATAAGATACTGGTATAGTTTGGATTATTTTATGAGGTTGGATTGAATACAACGTGGTTTTTAATGGTAAGAAATACGTGTCGGTTATACATTAATGTACGGTTCCTATATTCCAGAAACGAGCCGTTTTGCTGACGAATGTTAGTTTTTTGTACGAATTGTAAAATAGTAAAAAATCTACCTAGGTACCTACGGTCGTCTGTTATCGACTGTTAACTCAAAACATTTTCTGCGATTACGAGGAACGCTTCGTCACTTTTAGGCAAGTTAACAATGGTTATACAAACGGAGTACGGATCGTTGTTTATAGGAACTGAACAGTAATGGTTCGTTGGTAGCCTGAGACTGAGGTCTTATATATGGCTAAACTTACATAACCAGAACATGACAATGGCGAGCACTGTCTATATGTCAGCAAGAATTAAAAATCAAATTCAAATAATAAGTAATTCTTATAAGTGTGGTAATTTTTCACTAGAATGAAACAAAACCTATCCTTTGTGTAGCTAAGAACCGTATGACCAACCAGGTAGCAACTGTTTTCAATAAAAAAAACACAAAATTGGTTTATCCACTGTATAGTTTACCTACAAAACAAGTATAGTTTGAATGTGAACCTCCTTATATTGACATATTGGTTGAAAATACACTTCGGTTATTTTAATAACTAAGAAAGGCAAACGTCTTCTATAGTTTATTGATGGTCTCCGTCCAAATGTTAACGAGAAAGTCGTAAACACTTTCTTTATAAATATGCGGACTTTTCCAACACCATGCATCATGTGTATATGAATGAATAATATAGTATATTCGTCATTATTATAGTCTTCGGAACATTAACGTCTGTATTTTTTATAAATTTTTCGCCCGTGCCTGTGCTTAAAAGACGGTTGATATCTACTTGTATGTAATAATCCTAAAATAAAAAAAATATTTAAAAAAATTAACAAATCCCACACAAATCCTTTAATGTAGCTAAGAATCATTAGAATATGTCTCATGTCTACTTTCAAATAAAATGAAAATCACATCGAAATTAGTCAATCAAGCATCACCCATGGACGAATTAAACAGTTTTGCTGATTCTTTTTTTCTTTTATTGGCAGGAAAAGGTTTTTATGAAAAAATCTAAATATTCAAAATTAGGAAAGGACAACGTTGGTCGGCTCAGTTAGTTATGGAATAAAATTGTTTTTATCCTAAAATTACCTAAAACCGAACAGTCTCTAAACCGGAATGAAACAATGTCACGTTACTGAATGAGGTTATGACGTAGTAATGGTAGATAATACCAATCACAAAATTTTACCACTTAGAAGTATCTTCACGCCTGTATCCTCCTAGAGGTACTACAAGGGCGCCCACGACTAGCCGCAGACATTACGTCCCATAGTGTTGTAGAAGTAGAAGTACTTACTACAATTTTTTTTATTACAAATGAAAGGAATGTATTAAAAAGGTAAACATTTTGATAGATGTAGTAAATTTAACTGTATATACACTGTAACTAACTAAATTACTGGTTGATAACTGTACGATGTTGATAATCTGTAAATAGGGTTGCCAAATGTTCGTTTTTTACCTATTTTACCATTTACCTTGAGATTAGATATGTTGTGTCGCTTAAAAGTCTTCGTCATCGTTGCTGAGATTGTATTATATTGTACTAGGTGGTAATTATACATACAACAAAGTATTGTACAAGAGGATAGATATCTGCGTTGATGTGTACAATTGTAACATAAATTTACTCGAGGATAAAAACCCAGCCTCAGGTTGAAAACGCAAAGACATTATTTTGATAGGCAGCACATATTACTTCTTGTCTTCGAGATTGAAGAAAAAAGTCAAATACATTTGACAAAGCAAATTTTAATGAAGTCAAAGGTCATGTTTGTTTTGAAAAATTACAATCTCGGGATCAGACACCTGGGTTTTGAGATACACCTAATTAAATGCGTATTGATATTTTATAGATATAAACTACACAAAATCCAAATTTTTTTTATTAAATGCTGGTCACATTTATATTATTTTCCATGACTGTAAGCCGATTTCAAGATAATGTTTTTGATTAAAACATATAAACGTTATTATATAAAATTAAATCTCTATTCAAATATGTACTTCGATAGCTCGATGTGGCAGCCCTATTCGTATGTTATTAAGTCTACTACAGTTTTCTATTGTATCGGCACTTAGAGAACATTAACACACTTACTGGCATATTTGGTGAATATAGACCTAATGACTGTTAATTGTACACCAGTAGTGTAGTTCAGTTGGTCAGGTACGTCTTTAAACCTAAGGAAAGCGAATAAATTTGCATTAAAAGAAAACTAAACCACTTTTTCAAACCACCACCAGAAAAAAACCTAGAAAAAAACAAATTAAAAGCAAAGATAAAATAAAATATAATTAAAGTGCCGTATAACTGCAAAAAAACTTCCATTTTAATTTTTAAGTCATCAACGTACATAAAAATTGAGTATTGTTCACGATTTCCTTCGCTTTCCATTGCTAGATCCAAATTTGATGGCAATAGGATCACTAAAGAAGAACACTCGTTCAAATAAAAAAGTGTGTTTTAAAATTGATTTAGATATGAAGAAGAAAAAGAAAAAGATCAAAAATGTCGGAAAAATCGATTTATATAGAGGACAAAACACATGGACATAACATTTTTTCCAAAAAGACTAAAAATATTTTCATCTTATAAAGGAAACATTGTGCCTCCTTATCCATTACATGAAGTTATATAGTAAACCACCCACGGCCACCCATGAGATGGACAGACGACCTTATGAGGGTCGCGGGGTCTCGTTGGATGCAGGCCGCTTCCATCCGGTCGAAGTGGAAGTCAACGGGGGAGGCCTATGTTCAGCAGTGGATGTCCTATGGCTGAAATGATGATGATGATGATGATGATGATATAGTAAACAATATAATTTTATTTCCACTACTTATAACACAAATCACATACGTTACATGGTAGAATACAAGATAGCAACTTGCTTGGATAAATACCACGTTCTATTCTATTCCTGTGAGTATAGCGTTAGTAATAATTATCTATGTTATATACGTGCTGAACGTACACTTGTTCTAAAATGTTGACCATAACATAACATGTTTCTTTGTTGCTGCATCCACAGTGTTACTTGATCGCTTATCTATATGTAAAAGAAAGTCGTGTTAGTTTAATTACTTATAACTCAAGAACGGCTACACCGATTTGGCTGAAAATTTACCAACGACAAAGTTTTATCTATCTTTCTCTTTTGTTCTTGACTTTAAATTAAGCTGTAATGAAGCTGTAAGTTTAATCTCAATAAATTACAGATAAAGTAACAGTAAATAAAAGTTTTATTTATAACCAGCAGCCCGCCTCGGCTTTGCACGATTTTTAAATATACGTATAAACCTTCCTCTTCAATCACTTTATCTATTAAAAAAGCGCATCATATTTCCGTTGCGTAGTTTTAAAGATTTAAGCTTACAAAGGGACATAGGGACAAAGAAAGCGACTTTGTTTTATACTATGTATTAAAGACGACAACGTAACAATAGGGCCCACTTTGTAGAAGGGTGTCTATAGAAACTAAATCCAATTTTTTAATAAAAATGCTTGCTGTTTGGTAAAATTCTGCAATATCACCGAATTTTGTCACAACGTACTGGACTATGAAAATTAAGAGTAACCAGAATACTCTGTAGTACATACGTATAGGAAATAGCTGTGTTCATATTAAGTAAATAGTGTGAAACTTCCAGTTTTTTAAAAATTACTAAGGTCTAGCTTTAAGACGGAATCGGTGGATCCCGATACATAATCTAGGATATACCTAGTTCTCTCACATTCTTGCAATATCAGAACATTCAAATAGTTGAGTCCAGCGCTTATCAGCTAATCTTTTGTGATAACGGCGTCTTTATCTTGGAATAAACATCGTCGATTAGTTTATGATATTACGTCTGTTCTTTGAAATTCAAATGACCTTTTAAATAAATGGTCCTAATTAAAGATATGGATTAGTTTGCAATTAATATACGTATAAAAGTTTAATCTAAATACCTTGCTTTGGAATTAGTAGTGCACGCATTTAGAGAAGATTTATCTCAATAACATTCGTTGGAATTAGAAGTGCGCGGACTTATAGAAATTTATCTCAGTGACTTGCGTTGGAATTACTTAGTAGTGCACGCACTTATAAAAGTTTTATCTCAATAACGTGCGTTGGAATTAGAAGTGCACGGACTTATAGAAGTTTATCTCAGTGACTTGCGTTGGAGATAGAAGTGCACGGACTTATAGAAGTTTTATCTACTTATGCTAGTTTCTAAAACTATATATACTAACATATAATATACTTATGCATATAAGACATATAATATACATATCTATATATCTCAATACCGTGTATTTGAATTCAAATCAACTTTTAAACAAATTGTGCTTATTACAGCTATTCCTGTTTATAATCCAAATAACTCTTAAAATAAATAAATAAATAGCCTTAATTACAGTTTAATTTGCAATTCATAGAGTGCACTTGAAAAACTAAAATACCGTGTTTCAGAAGAAAAACCGAACGATAACATCAGCTTTTAAATTAAAATCTTATCGAAATTAATAAGTTTAGGAGCTATGTTGCCACGTATTGATAAATACGACAAGTCAAGATTTTCCAGTTTCATCTACCACGACTTTTGTCAAATATCTAAAATATCCCTGTACAAATATCTAAAATATCAGTACACAATAATTAACTTGAAATAGTGAATCATACATAATTATTGAACTTGACTAAATACCAACCGGACAAGGTAATTTTGGTAATGACAAACATTGTGGTGGGTGAAACTGGAAAATCTAATCATTATTATTAATGTATCATTTGTTATTTTTGAATATTCCATTTCATTATTTATTTATGTTATGATATAGGAAGGCAAACAAGCAGATGGATTTCCTGATGGTAAGAAATTCACGCCGCCTTAAGACACCAAAAGTCGTAATGGTGCGCTGCCAACCGGAGGCCGGGATGTTAGGCCTCAAACAAAAAGTAAGTTTACCGGCTATATCCTCCGAACCGGAACATGTCAACGGCAAGCACTGACGTTACTGCAGCAGGAATAAATAAGGCGGTGGTAATTAGTATCAATCCGGCCGAGTCGCTGAAAAACTCTTTCGCCTAGTGCATTACACTGCATAGTTTGAAATGTCAAGTAAAAAAAGAATGACAGAGTTTCTGCGCAAACGACTAGGTGGTGGCTAGGGGCTGCAATACTAATTGGGTTATTTTCTTTTTTTAGCCATTTAATTCTTATGCATTACTAACGTTTTTTACAAGTACCTATATTAAGCTAAGGTGTGGGGCCATTAACAGTATATAAGGGGAAGTTTAAAGTAGCACCAAACTGAAAATAATACATGAAGCCATATGATATTATGAGTACACGATAGGAGGGAAGAGAGGCATTACAAAAAGAATATCTTGAATGTGAATGAATACTAGAGGAGATGCAGCTCAAATACAAAATTGATAGATTGTTTAAAAAGACTTAGGTGTAGAGTCTCTATAGTAGTAGAATTAAAAGCTAATAAAAATAGTTGGTGTTGGTCCGGGCTCCTTTGCAGAATAGACCATCTGCCACGAAGATCGTAAAAAGCGAGATTAGGTTTACCGTCACTAACACCGTGACATCTAGGGAGTCGCTGCAAAACTCTACCACCTAGTCAGGTGGTAGAGTTTATATTTAGAGGTGGTAGTTTCGCAGCGACTCACTCGGATTGGTACCACCACCTAACCTATTCCTGCCGCCCTAACGTGTTCCAGTTTGGAGGGTAAGGTAGCCGGTTTAGAGGTCTGACATCCCGGCCTCAGGTTGGCAACGCACTACTATAATAAGAGAATGATGACGATTGCGGAACAGCTGCTACCGTTGCAAAATTTGAATTTTATATTATCTAATATAATAACACAATCGCCTCTCCTCTGCGGTCTAGCGGTTCAGGTGTTGGACTTGACTGCATGAGGTCCCGGGTTCGAATCCCAGGTCGGACAACAAAAAGAAAATTTGGGTTTTTCAACTTTCTAATAAAAAATGTTGCTCGGGATTGGATATGTGCCCGGTTTGGCACCTACTAGGCTTGCCACCTATCACATTGTGGGACTTATTGTCTTCGGCTAGTCGTGGGTGCCCTGGTTGTGCCTCTGCCTACGTGTTCGGGAATATGGGCGTGAAGATACAATTTAAATTAGTCTAGTGCGTGCGTAACAATACTATCATCAATATGGGAAATGAAATAAGAGAGAAGTTTAGGATTGGCACTAGTGTCTAAAAAGATAAGAGGGAGGTCACAGTTAGCCTAACTACTGTCGTATTTTCGAGCAGAGGCAAAAGGCAAAAAAAAATTTTTTGTCAGTTTCTTGTTTATAATTTGCAACCATTACCCTTAGGTATTTATAGGCGACGCATATTTTATCAAGAAATCCGTCTGCTTGTCCTTGTTATAATGTAGAGTAACGAAACAGAGAAATTTTGTTTGTTAGGCCTTGTTGACTATCTGTTTTTTTTCTTTTCACTTTCATTTAGCAAGGAAAATAGAAGAGGGTTTTTGAGTTATACTCCCTCTTATGGTTTCTAAACCGAAATCTTAAAATTAAAAATCTAAAAATCGAAAACTAACTCAAGTTTTATATCATTTGAAACTAAAGAACTGCTGAACCAATTCCACAGCTTGGTATAAGACTATCCGGAACGATGTATGTTACATTAGAAAAGTTGAGGTAAAAAATTCACAGTATGAATTGGGTAAGACAAAGTTCACCGGCACAGTTATTTTACTCGTAGACCGTAGTAACAAATATTAATGATATTCACAAGGCATAGATAATGCCTTCTAACCATAGACCATTGTAGTTTGTTAACGTCATGAAATTTCTGCAGGCTTCTTACGCATCTTAATACAAGCTTCCTGTAGGGATATTACTTTTTCCATTGAGTTTGAGGCAAATGTTAATCAGTTGAGGCCGTGGATCAACGACCGCGAATCGCCCTCTGGTGGTCGCGTTTGACAATAACACTTTCCAATTGTTCAAGTTGAAAAGTTTATAATATGTAACCCTTAAGCAGTGAAATGATTCCCGTCCTTTTTACATTAGCTTAAATATAGCATGCAAGGACCGTTCAGGGAAGGCTTTAAAGTTATTCCCGAAATGACTTACAAGAGGTTTTTACTTGTTTCATGACATTTTGACGTTTTTAAAAGCTGCGAAGATTGATGCGTATGCGCATACGTGTCAGACTTACCCCAAATGATGAATGGTTGGTTTAATTGATTCACTTAACTCGCGAAATAACGCCTATTGGGCGAACCGGTGTGCACTGGAGGTACCGTGTCACTGAGGACTGAGGCCTCGATATGAAGGGGAGGGGAAGGCTTGCGCGCACGCTCGTTAACTAAGCGCTTTTTGCGCTAGATTCAGCGTAATCTTATTCACGGATTACAAATATTTGCACATTAAAGAAAAAAAAAATGTATGCATTCGAGACCTACTAAAAACTACTCATCGATTTGATCAAGTTCTGTAGTTATCTGTTAATTAATCCGACTTAAACGATCTGATAGTTTATAGTTTTTATCACTTTTCACATCTACAGATCATTTTTAGATGATAGATTCCTCGCGGAAGAGCTAAATAATTTATGGAAATGTTACATATATATTTCCATAAATTATTTAGCTCTGTACTGTCTGTACATCATATACAGTATGAAAAAGAAAAAAAACAATGTCATATATTATTTTAGATCATCGCACAATTTGATGGAAGTAAATTTTGTAGTCATACATTATTTTACGCCATCACATAATTTAATCAGATGTATTATAATAAAAAAATGTTACCATGAGTAATGTTTATTCAGTTTTGACTAAATGCTTGGATACGGCTTGGCCCATGTATAGAAGTTTAAGATACCGAAAACCCACCCAGATGAGAGGTTATAAAAAGTAAATTAAATTCTTCTCCAAATCCTGAAACTTCATTAAAATAAGTTATCTATCTTGACGTAAGAATGGAACATATCTATCTACTTACATTTAATCATACACTTTCACATTTTTGATATTGGTAGGGATTAACTTGGTAATATCATTTACTTTTTCATAGCAGTAGAGTAAATATGTAGACGACCTGTGGTGAAAAAAGTGAACACTGTTTCTAGACCAAAGTGATAATCGGGGTAGCCAACCTGACATTTAAATGCATCAGTAAGTTTACCAATTTGGCGTAGTTCTATTCGAAAAATGGCAAGAGCAGGCACTTAAGTGGCGGCAAGAATAGGTATTTTTTATTGAATCCGACGTAACTTTGCATAAATCCATTGAAACATTTATAGTAAAAGCTTTTATTTTGCTAATTACGTAGTAAACCATTACACAGTAGTCCGCTATATCTTGTTCCACACTAGAGGCACAGCTAGAGGGTTGTCTGGAAGAAATCGCTGACTTGGCGATAAGGCTGCCTTTGTGTATCTTATAATTTAAGTTTTATTTGATGTATTTGTAATTTCTCTGTACTTTGTGCACAATAAAGAGTTATTGTATTGTATTGTATTTTATTCGTGTATATAGTTTTATATGGTGTTATTAATAATAATACATTTAGAGCTTATTTTGCTAATATTAGCATGCAAAAACTTGTAAGGTATGTACAATAGATAATAGATTTTTGTTATGGCGAGAAATCTTCCAAGTAATATTCAACAACGTAACAAGCCATAAAAAGTTGTATTCCGTCGTTTGTATGGTAAGTGTAGTCGATTTCCTGCAGATGCATTGGATTCAAGTTGAAAGTTGAACAAGCTGCCGTGACTTTGACAAGATTTGTGAAGCACGTGAAATGTTGGATTGTTTCCCGAACTGGTCTCGGTGATGGGTTGTAGGGACCTAGTGCTTATCACATAGTCCAGTGTTACTTGGAAGATTACCTGCTACAACAATGATACGGGTTCCATAGAATTAGCAGAATAAATGCTCTTCCTACAACTGTAATAATAGGTAAGCCAACTTTGTAAAAAAAAAATCACATACACACTTTATTTATTATTATTTAATTCTTTCTTGTACACAATTTATGACATAAAACATGGACACTGATAAACAGAAATGCACAAAAGGTGGGCTTACGTCTAGATCTACAGATTTCTTCCAGCCAACCCTAAAATGTGATGGAACAGTGGAAGGCATCATGCACAATAAATAAATAACCTAAATATAATAATAATATAAAACAAAACTCATAAGAATGAAATATTATAAAATAGTATAAATAAAAATAATAAATAAGAAACCTGAAATTTACAAATTGTTATGTAAGTGCTAAGAAACATTCTTTCAAACATTCTTTGAAGATGGGCAGGAAAGGGCTATCACGGACCTCATGAGTGAATTCCATAATTTGATGGAGCGAAAAGTAAAGGTGTTTGAATAACAATGGAAGTGAGATACAAGGAAAACAAAGTATTGAACTACGACTAGAGCACGGTGAATAACTGGATTATAAAACATTGAAACGCTCTCGAAGATAAAATGGGGCAGACGGATTATACAAAATATTATAAAGGAGACAAATATATACGAGTATACAGAGTAAATCCATAAATTAAGTTATAATGTTTCAGGAATGGAGGAATTTGCCAAATGTTATAGGGATGTGACCAAACATGACGGGTCAACGTTAAGAATTAGTGTTCCTGCCCGCTGCTTCGCACGAACGATCATTATTAACACTCGACTAATTTTGATGATACAATGCACAGATTTTAAATCGAATCCACGTCCATTACAAAACGGAAAGCATATCAAAAGGAGTACAGTATTTTCCTCGTGACAAAAAACCGAATGAATCGAACCGTGAGCTGACGCTCAGAAAAAAGGTTTTGGATTCAGAAGCAATTTTTGTAGCTTTAATATCTTTCAGTAACAAATGTTTTACGTTTTTGTATTATGTTTTAATTTAGGTATGTTTAATATTTTCAAATTAGTTATTACATTTAAATTTGTTATAGCGTATGAAGTAGGAAGGTGATGTGGTAAAAAATATGTGACATAAGTAATGAAAAATCAGTGCTCAGGAGATTATTACGGCGCCCCCAACATGTTGTTCAAACCCCTCAAAAAACTATTTAAGGTACAACTTCATAAGTGGGCACAACTTCGTCGCCAATGATATATATCAGGAGGTAAATACACAAGACAGTGGATAGTATGAAAGCAAGTTTAGTACTGAGTCATACACGATACAGCGCTGATTTATATTGTGCGTTGCATACACATCAAAAAGTAATTAAATTTTACTTTTCTTTGCTATCATCACGATTTTTATTAATTTTATAAAGAAATCTAGAGAATTTACATGTAATAAGGTCTTCCTATCCTAATGCCCATATATGTGCATGGATGGTTTTCAGGTTATGTTTAATTTTTTTTTCTCTTCAAATTGCAGATTTTTCGTGTATACTTTGACATTTAAAGCGCTTTTTCGCTTGAAACGTTTAAGTATAGGTAGTGGTGTGCGGGGTGTAGGTGCTCAGTCTGTGTTTGCGCGCGAGACTGCTCGCGTGTCAGTGATGTCCGCGAACGGGGCGGCGCCGGCCGAGCCGCGGCTCTGCCACGTGCGAAAGGTGCCTACCTTCGACGGTTACGGGTTCAATCTACATGCTGAGAAGGGGAAACCCGGACAGTACATCGGAAAAGTTGACGACGGGTCCCCAGCGGAGACCGCGGGCTTGAAGCGCGGAGACAGAATCCTAGAAGTCAACGGACATAGCATCGCAGGTGAAACACATAAGCAAGTGGTCGCTAGAATCAAACAAAAACCTGATGAAGCTGATCTGCTAGTTGTTGCTCCCGCTCCTGGTGAACTAGTACCAGATTTTGATGTTGAACGGCCTGCATCCGCCGGCTCAGGATCTGCATCTTCAGGAGCACCCGATCCTCCAGAAAGAGAAACCAACGACTCACCTCGACTAAACTTACAAATGACGGCTGCGGAGATGCGAGCCCAATTAGCTGCTAAAAAGAAGGTTGACCCGAAGAAAGTGCCTATGGATTTGAAATCCAAGTTCGATATAGTGAAGAAACTGTGAGTGTTGTGATCAACCGATAGATGGCGTTATTGCCAACTGGGCTGACATCATTCTGATTAAGAGTTGCTAAAGTGTACCACTTAGGTTAGTTTTTGTATAATTTCAGTTCAACAGTCAAAACTCCTAAGCCTTCCAATTTTTTTGCCATTATTGTTGTACATAGGTACTTAAGTGCGTTATATTTATAACTATAAATATAATAGGATTGATAAAATTTTATTTAATGATAATTTTAAATGTTAAATAAATATTTTAGTTAACGATTTACCTAGTTTTACTTAAGGCAGTGATGTGCTACGTGTTCGGCCTTGAGATATGAAAGCCTCAAGCTAGTTTAATCAGTGTGTGTGCAGTTTTAGTGTGATATATGCGTAACATACGAGGGCACCTAACTACACATATCATTATGTGTTTAAATTCAGCCTTATCAACGTTTTGTATAAATTAACAATTTCTTGTCTCGTAACATTTAATTCTGAAGTTTCTATTTTCACACAGTTGAATATAATTTGAATGTTTTCTTAAAATAATTATGATCTTTTGATTAATTACAAAATACCTGGATACCTATTATATTAATAGTGACTATCGAATACATGTATACCTATTAATGATAGATTTCGTAACCATTTTAGTAAAGTCATAGGGGCAAATAGCGGGTACATAAATAAGCTCTAGTTAAATTGCTGACAGGTACCTACCAGGTAAGTAGGTACCTACCTACCTAAATTCCATACATAGGTATTTTCCAGCATTATATGTTAGGTAGTACTTGTTAAATATTTTTTTTACTTCAAAAGAACTAATTATTTTGTATCTACCTAGCTATTTTACAAACATTATACCTGCAATGATTACTATACAAAAATCTTCGAGGTTTTTCTTCTCAGGTCTTTAATTTCGGTATAAAAAATCTTATGTACCTACCTACCTATATTTTTTCTCAGTGAATCTATTTTTCAATCTTAAAGCATTGTTAAGACATTCAACAAATCACGAATTCTTATTTTTTTTAATTTAATAATTAATCCAACATAATTTATTTTTAGTAGGCATACAACTCACAGATGGAAAGTAGGTAAATATTTTGCCTCTTACATAATCTGGGAACAACATTATTTTTAACCGATTTCAAAACAGGAGGAGACTCTCAATTCGACTGTTTGTTGTTTTTTTCTATGTATACATTATTAAGTGTAACTCAAAAACTACGAGGTAGTAGCATGTTGATAAAATCTAGGTATGAGGAAACATTTATATCTTTCGAATAAAGAATTTTCAAACCGCAACTTGGTACCTACCTAGGTACCCAAATAAATAGTTGAAATCGTTTTTTTCAGTTTAACTGCGCTTAACAATTTAAAATTAAACATCTCGATCTTTTTGGACAGTTGCAATACTAGTAGACTTATTGCCGTTTCATACCTACATATACTCGTACATTAATTTCCAATAACACTATTTTCTCTAAATCTTTGTACCTACATACCTGCCTATTTAAATTGCGTGCGACAATGACAAGTCGGCCTTTTTTCGATGTTTGTCAACATGACACCACTACTCAACATAATATAGGTAGGTAGGTACCTAGTTGTTAAAATATTATCAATGAATCCATTGATAACATTTTAACAACTAAATGAACTTCAAAATGACGATGAAAATATGAAAAATACTTGCCGAATATGAGTGTTAAACTGAGGTTGCAGTTATTTAGGTATTCCAACATATTGCACCAAATTGTGGTGTGTTCGTAAATTTTAATAGGTATTTCTAAAATTATTATTTTAATTGTTTGATTACTATTTACTACATTGTTTTTGTATTCATCACATGATTAATTCGGTATTAGTACAAACAATTCTCAGGCTTAAGCAATAACATCTTTGGTGTTTACTTGTTTGGTGATGACATATTTGATATCTTCATTAAATCTATTATTAAAAAAGTAATGTTACCTACGTTTTAAGAAGAATACCTACCTAGCGTGGGCGAAAACAAAACTTAGGTAGGTACCTACCTACTTACCATTTCTGTATTAAAGAATGCTTGAACGTCTAAGCATTAATGTTCTTATTAACTCCTAGCTAAACCGGCGAACATTGTTCACTTGGCAGTCGATACTCTTTGCCTCCTATCTCTTGGCTTGGCGTGAAGATATGAATGTACCTATATGTAAGAAGACTACTTATACTTTTAAATGTTTAAATACTTCGAATTTCAAGTTATTCGGTCACTTTATACCGTCATTATATCAGTAATAAAACTTATGACTTGAAGATAATGACATAACAATATTTAAAGTACGTGCTTCAAAACTGGTCATCTTAAGCTGGTGATAAGAATTTTTGATTTACACTTATTATATGAATGCGAAAATTTGTCTGTCTATTACAATAACTGGATTTACTCATTAAACCTTACCTATTCCTGCTGCCGTAACGTCAGTGCTTGCCGTTGATGTGTTCAGGTTTTAGGATAACGTAGCCGGTAAACTCACTTTTGCTCGTGGCCTAAACCTGCTTAAGTTTGGTAACGCACCATTACCGCCTTTGGTGTCTCTAGGCGGCGTAAATTTCTTATCATCAGGAAATCCATCTGCTTGATTATCTTTCAAGATCATAAAAAAATTAAATCGGGTTTGCGTTTGCTGTAGACAGCGGTGAACGAAGTTTTGCATACACCTAGTAACCTATCAAAAGATCGGACTCTATACTAATTCAACATTCGCCATTTCGTGGGAGTAAATCCTAAGATTTATTAGTGAAGCCAGTTAGTTAGTATCTTCACGCCCATATCTCCGAAGAGTTAGGCAGAGGCGCAACCAGGGCACCCACGACTAGCCGAAGACACTACTGTCCGATTTCACCGAGAGCCCCTATGCTTTAGGGACTTTTTAACGTCACTTGTGGGACTGTTTCAATATGAAACAGTCCCCTAAAATACGTTAAGAGGTCCCCAAAAGTATAGGGGCTTTTGGTGAAATCGGGCATTAGTCCCACAATCGCCCATATCCGATACCGAGCAACGTTTTTTCGTTAGAAATTCGGAAAAACCCAATTTTCTTTTTGCTGCCCGACCCGGAACCTCATGCAGTCAAGTCCGACAACTGAACCGCTCGACCACAGAGGCTTTTTGCCAATAAATGCACTTCTGATCTAAGGAGTATTATCGTAAGTAACAACAGTCAACAAACGGATAAGAACTCGTTGAATTCCTTTTTACGTAGCGAAAGCAAGAAATTCGAGGATCCGCTATTAATTCGAAACGCTAAATATATATTGTATTTTGTTCTATGAAAAATTTAAACATAGAAATGTTTGAAAAAAGAACAAAAAAGACACAGGTTTTTATGAACGTCTAAGGGCCGATTGCACGTTCCTGCGTTAAATTTAATAATGAGTTAATCTGTCAAATACGAAGAGATTTAACCCAATTTAAAGACTAAATCGGAGTTAAATATTTAAACCAGGATCGTGCAAGTGGCCTTAAGGGGCCACTTGCACGTTCCTGGTTTAAGTCTTTAACATTGAGCTAACGTCTAACTCGGGTTAAATCACCTTATATTTGACAGCTTAACTCAGTGTCAAATGTAACCCGGGAATGTGCAAGTGGCCCTATAGTATTAAGTTCCAGTTAACCTTAGAAAATATAAAAATAATTACAAATGGAGAACAAGACAAAACCAGTGACTTATATAAACAAACTAACGCAAAATTAGGAAATTAATGTTAAAGGACGTAATATATAAATATACCACGTGTATACATATATTTTTATTATGTAGTATATGTATATGCCTGAAGTATATAACTTTATTTTTTTATGGTATTGAAATGCAAACAAGCAAACGTATTTGCTGATAGTAAGAAACACCAAAGATGTTAATGGTACGTTGACCACCTGAGATCAGGATATTAGGCTTCGAGCTAAGTACCTAAGTTTATTTATATGTCATAATATGTATACCACGAAAAGATAAATTTATTACTGAGTTAAGTTATATAGTTAAATTATTATAGTCACAGAAAATTTAAAATTTGGGAATATATTTATAAATCTCCTAAAATATAAAAGTATTTTGTATAAACAGTTTAGAGGTAAAAGTCCGTACTGAGTTTATAAGCACATTTCAAAATAATTGAAGCGCTGTAAAACTGGAAAAAACCGACTCCAAGATCATTACTGTCATTACCAAGTCTGATTGTTGAGATTCCATGTAGATATGCATTAATAAATGTAACTCAACAGCCACTAAGTAGATTTTGATAAAACTTTATTAGAGGGAAACCTTGGAAACAAAACCTACATTTTGGAAAAAAATATAAACATTTGTTTCTTATTGGCCGAGTAATCGAGGCACAACAAAAAACTTACAGTCGACATGATAATTTTTTTACGCGACATGCACTATCTTTTCTCGAAGCGTTTCGTCAGTTTTTTAACCCTTACATTTTGGGTGCGGATTAAACGAGATAAATAAAATTTACCGGATATGATATCGGCTAGCTTCTTTTTCTTTAGCTTTTAACTACTTTCCTACAAGTGGTTTGTGAGTGGCTAGCGTCAGTATTTTACTAACTAAGTGACTATATTTAGTATGTATAGTCATAGTATAAGTATGGCCATAGTATGGTATAGTATACATGGTATATAGTATAATTTGTAGAGTTTTGATTCATGCGGATTAATATCACCGCCTTACATTTTTCTGGTGTCAATGCTGCCTCTGTTGTGTTTCGGTTTGCTGGTAACAATATAGAATAATTCCTCAAGTGGGTTAACAATCCGGCATTTTATTTAATTTCGGCTAGATGATGTAATGTCGCCATCAGAAAATTCGTCAACTTAGCCTTTTAAACCCCTCATAGATAGGAAAATAGCAGTTAATAGCAGTTTTTAGCAGTTTCTTAAACTGTTCCCCGTGTTGGTCCGGGCTCCTTTGAAGAATAGACCATCTGCCTTCCTGGCAGGCAGCTCGTAAACGGCGAGCATATGCTTACTGTCACTAACACCGCGACATCTGACTAGGTGGTAGAGTTTCGCAGCGACTCACCCGGATTGGTACCACCGCCTTACCTATTCCTGCCGCCATAACGTCATGACGTGTTCCGGTTCGGAGGGTAAGGTAGCCGGTAAACTTACTTTTGCTCAAGGCCTAACATCCCGGCCTAGGTTGGCAACGCACCATTACCACCTTTGATGTCTCTAGGCGGCGGAAATTTCTTACCATCAGGAAATTCGTCTGCTTGTTTGCCTTCCAATATCATAAAAAAAAACTGTCCAACGTTGAGAACTTAAACAAGGTCGTTATATTGTTCTAAAGAACAAAAACAGATTATAATATTTTTATTAAAGGTAGCCTCGACACAGCAAAACTTGACAATGGGTTTATAAATAATAAATATACACAAATATTATAATATTCGTATATCCTGTATCTTTTTATTAAATTATGTAATATTTTTTTTATAATTATAATAGACTTATACTGATTCCGATCAACCTAATGATCAATCTTGTTCAACTTAAATGAAAAAAAGTTTAAAATTATAATAACATCCCTGATGGTGCTGCAATAGTGAGACCGATTCGCTAGTTTCGGAAATTTGAAAAATATAAAAAGTAAAACAGTGCAACTGCAATTAAAAATATTATTACAATTGGAGTTAGGTATTCCAAGTACCAGAGATGAAAAGTGTCAAAAATAATTAACCGACCATTTTTTATTTTTAAACCTCAAGGTAAAAAGGGGAGTTTGACGTTTGATTTGAGATTTGAAGTTTGACGTTTCTGTGTATGTGCTTGTTTGAGTGTCAGTCTATCTTCAGATAAAGCAAAATACTTACTGTGTGGTGTGGCACCTATAACATCTATAGATATAAAGGTCACGGTTTTTTTCTCACCATCATGATCAGCATAAGGGTATGCTGTCTTATCTCAATAAAAACAGGGACTTTTCTTTATTTTCGAAAGAAAGGTTTTTGGCAAAGATATTAGTTGTTATGTACCTATTAGTTATTGTCTTGTATTAGTTACTGGCTGTCCTGGCGAACTTCGTTTCACCCGTTCAGCACCCAAAATAATGAAATATTATTTTCCCCAGTTTCCCTGCAATTTTCCCGGTTTTTCTCTTCATAAGAACCTTCTTCTGATGACAATTAAAACAATATAAAAAGTATTAGCAAAATCGGTACAGTCGTTTGAAAGTTATGCGCTTACCAATACATTTAGCGATTCATTTTTATATTATAGATAAATGTAGAGCTAAGCGTTGACCTTGGACATGTGAATCATTTTATAAATGCGCTAATGTGTGACGGGCAAACAGTTGCCATTTATTATATTATTGGATGTTGCCCGTGGATTTTCCTTCGGGTATCATTTTTACAGAATCTGTGGTAAACTGCCGCCATGATGGCCGCGTTCGTCACTGATGTTGGCAGGTTACTTATACGGAAAGTTGGTTTTCCCCGTGTTGTTCCGGGTTCCTTTGCAGAATAGACCATCTGCCTTTCTTGCCAGGCAGTTCGTAAAAGGTGAGCATGGGCTCATCATCACTAACACCGTGACATCTGACTACGTGGTAGAGTTTCGAAGCGACTCGGCCGGATTGGTACCACTGCCTTACCTATTCCTGCCGCCATAACGTCATGACATGTTCCGATTCGGAGGGTAAAGTAGCCGGTAAACTTACTTTTGCTCGAGGCCTAACATCCCGACCTCAGGTTGGCAACGCACCATTACCATCTTTGGTGTCTCTACTTCTTCACTGAATTTCTTACCATCAGGAAATCCGTCTGCTTGTTTGCCTTCCTATAACATAAAAAAAAGTAAAAACCTCAGGTTTGGAACGCACCTCTACTGTGTTTGGTTGATCTTTTTTATGATATTGCAATAATCATAAAATCCGTCTGCTGATTTCAAGCAGACGGATTTTATGATTGTAAGAAATTCACGCCGCCTAGATCTGATATTTTGTATTCCTATTATGAAATAACAACTAAAAGAAAAGAAAAAGTATCTTCACGTCCATATCTCCGAAGAGATAGGGAGAGGCACTAACAGATCACCCACGTCTAGCCGAAGATACTGAAAGTCCCACAATGTGATAGGTGGCAAGCCTATCGCCAACTGGGAACACATCCAATACCGGGCATCATTAACTATATTGAAAAATTGAAAACACACAATTTTCTTTTTTTTTGTTGTCCGATTCGGGAATCGAATCTAGGACTTCAGGAAGTCAAGACCACTAGACCATAGACGCGATAATAACTATGACCAATTAACTATATTTTAACACTAGTCCCGTGCTTGAGATACATTTTCACGAAATTTTTTTAGGTTTAGGCATTCCTCTGCGAGAGACGAAATTAAAAAAAAGGAAAATAGCAAGTTTGAATCCTGTATGAGGTAATTTTTTCTTTGTTAAAACTTGATGACTAACTATGGTGAATCATAGTTTAAATTGTTGTTATTACTAGAAACTTAATTAAAATCCAATAATTTTCCGTTTTGCAAATACAAAAACCGACAAACAATATGAAAAAAGTTGTCAAGTTTAACTTGACGGAAATATGTCTATGATACAGGTCGTCATAAGTCATAACAGCTATAAACATACATACATACACTTGTTATTTGAAAGTTTTTGACCCTCCTACTCCCGTACATTACGCCCAAATCGTCAAGGTATATTTTTTGTGATAGGATAGCAATTAAGCACAGGGCTCTCCTGATGGTAATACATAACTATGGTCTATAGACAGCACAGACATTGTAGGCGCGTCATTGTCTTGCGGTCAAGGTGTTAGGTCAAGTCTGACGGCTACCTTTTTTTTATGATATTGGAAAGAAAGAAAGAAAATATATTTATTTGCGGAATATGTGTGTTAAGGTTGTTACAAAATTATTTAAGCTTTCTAACATATTCTACCACATTGTGGTGTGCAAATATTGAAATATTTTTTAAAACTGATTATTTAGTTATATGTATACACAATGTTTAAATATTCATTTAAGGCAAACAAGCAGACGGATTTCCCGATGGTAAGAAATTCACGCCGCCTAAAGACACCCAACCACAGTGGTGCGTTGCCAACCTGAGGCCGGGATGTTAGGCCTCGAGCAAATGTAAGTTTACCGGCTACCTTACCCTCCGACCCGGTTCACGTCATGACGTTATGGCGTCAGGAATAGGTAAGGCGGTGGTACCAATCCGGGTGAGTCGCTGCGAAACTCTATAACCTAGTCAGATGTCACTGTCTTAGTGACGGTAAGCCTATGCTCGCCTTTTACGAGCTGCCTGGCAGGAAGGCAGATGGTCTATTCTGCAAAGGAGCCCGGACCAACAGGTGGACGACTTATCGGAGCACCTATCAATATGGCGGCATGAATAGTTATGGTATCTCTTCCCGGACGAGTTGCAGCAAAAGTACTAGAGTCTTGTTTATATTGACTTATACAACCTTTGTTCACCTCTTGTTGGCTACCTGGCAAAGGGCAAGTGGTCTATTCTACAAAGGAGTTTATTCTTCTCCTGACTAGCTAGGGTTGAAAACGGTGGTAGGGTACACTAGATAGGACTATTAAAAGTAATCTCTTTAAAATTGTTTTGTAATGTGAAGCTTCTATGAAGGTTCTAATAAAAAAAGTACTTTGCTTGGATATTAACATATTTTACCCACCATAATGATATGCTTAAATATATTTGTAACAACATCTTAACATATATTCCGGAAATAAACAGTTTTAATTTCATTTCCCGCTTAAACCCGTTTAGATGACGGGATAAAAAATAGCCTATCTTTCCTGTCTCTGTAAACAAATACCTAATGCCATAACATAGCTGTGTTGCTGTAAAAGAAAAACAAATATTCATTTGAATTTCGAACATTATCATTTATGTACTCCTAGATATGTAGGTATTATCGTTTCTAAGAGGTTTATAGAGATAGTGTGGGTGTTGAAGTTGACTGACCTGTGTGGTGCGTGGAACTCGTCAAATTCAAGATCATTGTAATGATAATGTTTATATCTGGCTGGTATAACATGGTAATCGCCATTTTGGTCACTGCCTCCGTCGAAGAAAGTAACTCAAGTGCATATTAAGTACAGTTTGTCACATACACTAGTATTCAAGAAGCTAACTTTGCTAAGTAAACAAAAAACGCTGTGCTAAGTACGCTGTACGACATTCAGCTTTACGTTTCTTACGTCAAGCCATCCAATTCATGAACAATACATAGTTAAATATCAGTTCTAAGTATTGTTCATGAATTGGATGGTTCAATATGTTCTAATTATTGTTCATGAATTGTATGGCTTGACGTAAGAAACGTATAGCTAAATGTTGTACTTAACACAGCGTTTTTTCATTACTTAGCAAAGTTAGCTTCTTGAATACGGGTGTTACAATTACCTGTAACACCCGTATTAATCACCGTGTAAGTAGGTAGCAGAGTTTGATTTGATTTTTCCAATTTTCTAATAAAAAAAATATGTTGGTCGGGATTGGAAACGTGCCCGGTTGGCTATAGGCTTGTCACCTATCACATTATGGGACTTAGTATCTTCGGCTAGTCGTGGGTGCCCTGGTTGTGCCTCTGCCTACCTCTTCGGGGATATGGGAGTGAAGATACTTCTTCTTCTTCTTTTGTGAACCTACCAAATACATTAGTAATTTTACCTTGGGACCTCATACTTATTTGGTTCAGGCTCCTTTGCAGAACAAACTATCTGCCTTCCTGCCAGGCAGCTTATAAAAGGCGAATCGCCGCCACTAACACCGTGACATCTAACTAGCTGGTAGAGTTTCGCAGTGACTCGCCCGGATTGGTTCCACCACCTTACTTATTCCTACCGCCATAACGTCAGTGCTTGCCGTTGACGTGTTCTGTTTCGGAGGATAAGGTAGCCGGTTAACTTACTTTAACTTGAGTCCTAACTTCCCGGTCTGAGGTTGGGAACATACCATTAACACCTTTGGTGTCTTTAGGCGTTAATTTCTTATTATCAGGAAATACGTTTGCTTATTGGCCATCCAATATCATAAAAAAACCCAAACATGCAAAATCCCGTTTCTAAATATCAAGACGGAAAATAAATCTACACATACTATGGACATACCACACACGTAAGTTATTTTTCATACGGAATCGGTGTAGATGTTGGACATGTGTGTCGGACCTAAACCTCGTAAAAGATGACATCTTTTGTTTTGCTACCGCCAATCAGGTTCCATTTAAGGGTAGGGTAGCCGGTCAACTTATTTAGCTAAAAATTTCATCTAAAACATCCCAGTCTCATTTTACCAACGCTTAATTTTGACGACGATAAGGTGTGTTTTTTACTATGAAGAAATTCGTCGGCTAACCTAACTCATTCTTTTATAATATATACAAAACTATTATAACAATATACAAGCATTTTTACACAAGTTTGTTATTTTATCAGAATCTGATTTTTACAACTGATATGTTTTATAAGCTTCAAGCTATCCATTTTTATAACTATTATATTTACTGATTGGCGTTGAAGTGACTTGGTACTTTTAACTCGATTTGTCAACAGATATTCGTAGTTTGATCCACAGTTTCTGAAATAGTTAATCAATTTTTATCTACGATATAAAAATAGTAGAAAAAGTTAATCAATTTTAATCTACGATTCATCTCTTTCTCAGCTATTTAATATGAGTTTGGTGTAGAAGTCTAAGCGGAACTTACGTTAAACAGCTAATCGATTCATATTAAACAGCTGCCATGAAGCGATAAATCGTAAATTAAAATTGATATGCGTTTCGGAAACTGGTCGTTAGTGATAGAACTTTAAGGGCTATCCCGGACTACTAGAAACATCCACTGACATCTGACTAGGTGGTAGACTTTCGCAGCGACTCACCCGGATTGGTACTACCGCCTTACCTATTCCTAAAGTCGTAGCGTTCAATGCTTGCCGTTGACGTGTTCCGGTTTGGAGGGTAAGGTAGCCGGTAAACTTACTTTTGCTCGAGGTTACATCCCGGCCTCAGGTTGGCAACGCACCATTACCACCTTTAGTGTCTCATTGCGGAGTGAATTTCTCACCATCAGGAAATCCGTCTGCTTGTTTGCCTTCCAGTTTCATAAAAAAAACATACCTATTCCTATGTCAGTCAGTACTCGCTATAATCGTTACTTATTTTGATTTGCCAACATTTGCATAAACAATTTGTACAAGTTGAACATATTTTTTTCACAAAGAATCGGTCTAGTTGACTTTGAACATTATTAAAAAATGTAACAAGAGAAAATGAAGTGGACTACTGTAATTATACAGTTGTAGTATTATTGAAAATGTTGTTTTTAGACGATAACAACGGCCTTACCTTCGACCTTTTGTCTAGTCTTCACGCTCTATATACTTGTCCCACGTCCTTGATCAAAGGGCACTGTCAGATAATACTACATGCAAAGTGTGAATCCTACCGTCAAAAAAAATGTCAGACGTGAATCCAACTTAAAAAAACGTTCCCCGTGTTGGTCTGGGCTCTTTTTCAGAATAGACCATCTGCCTTCCTGCCAGGCCGCTCGCAAAAGGCGAGCATAGGCTTATCGTCACTAACACCGTGACATCTGAATAGGTAGTAAAGATTCGCAACGATTCGCCCGGATTGGTACCACCTGCTTCGCCTTATCTATTCCTGCCGCAACGTCAGCGATTGTCGTTGACGTGTTCTGATTTGGAAGATAAGGTAGCGGGTACATTTACTTTTGCTCGAGGTCTAACATCCCGACTTCATGTTGGCAACGCGCCATTACCACCTTTGGTTTCTCTAGGCTTCGTGAATTTCTTACTCTCCATCCATCATAAAATCTATTTGCCTGTTTGCGCTCCAATATCATTAAAATAAAAAAATACAGGTGGTGTATACTTTACAGAACAATCGGACAACTCAGTGAAAATGTATATATTATAGTCAGTGGATAATTTTGTATTGATACATATAATACTAGCTGCCCCAGCGAACTTCGTCCCGCCAACATCCGGATAAAAACTATCCTATCTTTTAAGATGGACCAGCTACAGATATATGAGAAATTTTATCGAAATTGGTTCAGTAGTTTTGGAGTTTATTGGCAACATACATCGCGACACAAGATTTATACATATATGTCGTCCCTGGCATTCCTCTCTCTCTTATCTCAGTTTAGACAGTTTCGAGAAACCACGCTTTTTCAGTTTCGTCATTTTAAGTTTAGTTTCTATTTATATTATATAGAAATGTCAATAAATCGAGAACCAATGTTCGTACAATTACGTGAGTTAGAGAAAATCGTAGATAACGAATTCAGGATGATATTTGTAGTTCTAAGTCCTAACTCAAATCGCCGAACTAATGAGTTAGGAGAGTTAGTAATACGAGGGACAATATGATATACCTATTTTAGGTACAAAATAATTTTCCATTCCAAAAAAAAAACAAAAACATATTAGTTTAGCGGAAAGATATGCTGCGGTAATATTCCACAGAATAATGGGAAAACGTTAACAATGACCATTGTGACTGCTGGCTGTAACCTCGACATCGCTAGACTATTAGAACTAGTGGCTACACCTTGACAGCAGATATAGCCAGCTATAAACTTATACAAACTTTAATCTTTACACTATTAATAGAGTACTCAACCTTTCTAGAAAGCATGGGAGACTCCAAGAGATGATCTATTATGTAAAGGAGCCCGGACCAACAAGGGGCAAAGATTACAATTTAGTTTAAGAATAAGATCACTGGTGTTAGAGTGCAGCAACTTGCCTAGGTAGGGATCCACCACCTATTCCTGCCGCTTGAGAGGGTTGTGCAGCAACTTGCCTGGGTAGGGATCCAATGCCATTTCCTGCTTAATGGTAGTGTCGGGTAGCCTAGCATCTCCACCAACAGATAACTACGCACCAATAAAATCTATTCATTCAGGAGAATCATGTGCTTATTGGCTGAAAACTAACTAAAAACTAAAAGTCAGTAATTTCCATTCACATCACAATTTACAGCGAGTGTTACATTGTGTCTATTTTTTTAATATGGTATAGGAGAGCAAATAAACAGACAGCTCTCTTGATAATAAGATATAACCGTCATTAGAGATAATATAAATAGGATTGGTCGCGTCGCTCTCTTATAGTCAGGTATCAGGATACGAGTGCACTTCCATAGGCCACTCTACCCTCCAGCATGGAACAAATTTATCCAAAGGACGGGATAATTGTCTAAATCATCCTAAGTGCTGGCAAAGTGACCAAATTTATCCTTAGCATGGGACAAGAGGTAGAATTAAAATATGAAGTATCAAGTTACAACCAATATGAAATGGATGGATGGATGGATATCATTTGCAATGATGAAATCATTTTAACAGTATTACACAGAAATGTGTTACTATGGGAAATCACTGATAAAGAAATCGATAAGAAAATAAATGAAAATTTCACCTCATGATTTCAATTCTCTACAGCTCAAATGTTAAAGCAATCGCCAAAAAAGAGGAATCCAGGATGAACATTTTTCTTTCTTTGAAAATTGTGAAAATTTAGCGGAAGCATCAAGTGCTAAATTTAAGTCTTAAAAAATAACCAAAATCGGACACTTGTAGCAATTTAAGAGCGGTTTACATAAACAATATTGACGTCGAAAATAAATCAGATTTGTCTTTGCTTAGAACCAACTTGTTCTAAGGATTAAAAAAAAATACTTACGAACTGAACTTCAGAAGCTCAACAAAGCCGTAGCATCGTCATAGCTACGTCTATGTCTTTTGTTCCTTTTTCATTTGTAAAAAAAGTATTTTCACTCCCACTCCTCGAAGAGGTCTGCAGAGGTACAGCCAGGACACCCACGACTGGTCGAAGACACCAAGTCAATGAGATATGTAGCAAACCCCTCGCCAACCGGGCGCATATTCAACTCTCGTGCAACGTTTTTTTTAACTAAACAGTTGAAAAACATTTTTTGTCATTTTTTTTAGTTTCTTGAACCGGGGTTCAAACCTGGGACCTCATAAAGTCAGTCCAATACTATAGCAATAGCCCACAGAGAAGACATAATAATGTCTGATATTAAAATATTTGCTCACATCAAAACGCCTTGGAAGCATAAAACTGATATAAACACTTAATAATACTTACATAATGATAGAATACTTAGAATTCCTTTTGTAATTTTAACTTGTAAATTAGCAGATGTTCCGGAGTTATTGCGTAACGAAATGAATTACAAACAGTTATGGCACAGTACAAATTTGGAACAGTAGAAAACTAAGTCTAGATATTAAAACACTCACCTATACTTCTTTGTAACAATAGGGTTGTCATGTTTTTTATAAATCAAATTGCTATAAAGTTAGGTAATAAATCACAAATAATATGAGTAGGTTAACTCATTGAATCGGTGAATTCTTTTAAAGGTGAATATGCTCATGGCATTTTAAAAAGATAAATTTTATTTTTAAAAAAAGAAGGAAAAAGATTTTTAAAAACAAGATAACAACGTGACCATTCGTCTTTAACAAAATCGATGCAGATGTTTATGTGAATGTGCCGTTTCGAACGTTTGTAGATAGTTTTCATACTGTTTCATATTTTCACTGTGGTTATGATATCTCGAACCGTTGTTGATTGGCCAATACCGTTCATCCGAATGTTATCTAATACCTTACAAAATCGATTAAATTATTGCAGTTTCTAATTACAAGACATTTTTGTAAACGTAGGCGAACAAACAATCCTGGTGTTTACAATATATCAGTAGTTGACATTTAATAACTTGTTAACCGGCTCCAAAAGGCGGACCTTTTTAATCCCGACGTTTGTTTTTATAATCCCGCCGGAATAAGAGGTTTGTTATAAGATTGACGTGTCTTTGTGTGTCTGTCTGTCTCTGTCATCATATTTTTAACGAGTGGACCGATTTCGATGCGGATATTGTTTTGAAAGACAAAGACACACAACCCGGGACGGCTCAAATCCCGGGTAACAAAATGAAAATTTTGGGTTTTACAATTTTCTATTAATAATAAAAACTTTTCGCGGGACTGGATATGTGCCCGGTTGGAGATAGGCTTGCCACCTATCACATTGTGGGACTTAGTGTCTTCGGCTAGTCGTGGGTGCCCTGGTTGTGCCTCTGCCTACCTCTTCGGGGATATGGGCGTGCAGACACTTTTTTAAAAAACTTGACTAACAGAAAAAGCCAATCGCTAAAAGTAACATTAATCACTTATTATTAGGTATTATTTAAAGTTCGGTGAAGTGAAAACCGCGAAAACAAATGAAACGTTCGAAAAAAGAACTCTTCTCAGCTTGACCCACACGGCACACACACAAAAGAGATACGGTATATATTTTAAACGCACGGTATCGTGCGATTTTTTTTATTATTTTAATATGTTTCTAATGCATTTTTGTACATGATATTATCTTTCTGCTCTCATTCTTCGTATAAATTTAACTGTGCAAAATTTCATACTTTCGTTTGCATAGATTTTGTAAAAAAAAGGGTACCACGTTACCTCTTCATTTATAAACATAGACTAGCTGTATCCAGGGGCGTCTCCCTTTTCAAAGTCGCTTTATTCTGCGCGGGGATCCGTTGAGATATGCAGATGAAATCTATCATAGATTGTAAGTTAGACTAAATTACAGATAGTTACATTATTGTCTCGTTATAAAGTATCATCTCTGGTCTAGCGGTCTAGGTATTGGAATTGACTTCATGAGGTCTCGGGTTCGATTATAATTTTCTAATAAAAGCATATGTTAGGCTTGCCACCTATCACATAGTGGGACTTAGTCTCTTCGGTTGGTGGGTGCCCTGGTTGAGCCTCTGCCTACCACTTCGGGGATATGGGCGTGAAGATACTATAAAGTATCAAAAAATATTACTTGAAATCGGAAATGATTTGATACAATTCATAATTTTACGACCGTTTACAATCACGCGAGTTGGCTTATAAAGTAACGGTCTTTATAAAATTCTGTGTACGATTATTGTATGAGTGTGTGTTTGAGTTAGCTTAAAAGACATTTATCAGTCTAGCTAAACTTGATTGAATCTCGCTTATTATATAAAAAGAGTAAAAATATTTATTCTAAATATGAATTTGAAAACGACGTAATAGTTACCGCCAAAAATATAAACAGCTTAAAAATTAATTTGTGATCGTGACAAAAGAGTTTTAAAGACTTAACCTCACCAAAGGGTGAGAGGTATCTTGTAAAATATTACCCCCTTACTAATAAAACTAGCGCGCCCGTTGATCTGGGCTCAACTTAAATTTTTCTAACAAAAAATTAAGTCCTTTATTTTGGAATTTGAAAAGAAAAACACAGAAAATCGCATACTACAGAATAAAAAAGAATTAATTGAATTGAACTGCGCCATTTTGACTTTTACCACTCTCCCACGGGAACCCCTCTAAATGAAAGAAAAAAAATCCAATCCATTCTAAATCCACGGCAAAATCTAAGAATTTTCGTCAACAAATCTGGCATTTTTCGTCGAATTTGCTGTGTTAAACGCTCAAATAATATTCCTGATTAATCTCCCGGCGAAAGTTCCGACTGGACAACACTGCGATAGTCAAAGAAAACGCTCAACATGACTTTGACTTTTGAACGAGTTTGGCGTGATTTTCAGTTTCGGTTTTCCGTTCATTCAGATTTGCAGTACCATATCAACGTCCTTTTCACTCTTCTAGGACGGGGGCCTCCTCTTCTATGGGGAGGGGCCCCTTTCTTACCCTGTAGCCCTACCTCGCCATACCCGGATGAGACGCTATGCCTATGACCCGGAGAGACCTAAGTTGACATTTAACAGCCAAGTCGCTAGTGTTTTTTTATGATTAGAAGGAAATTACAGGCAGGCAGATTTCCTGATGCTTAGAAATTCATGCCGCCTAGAGACGCTAAAGGTGGTAATGCTGCGTTGCCAACATGAGGCCGGGTTGTTAGACCTTGAGAAAAAGTAAGTTTACCGGTTACCTTAACCTCTGAACTGGAATATGTAAACCACAAGCACAGATATTATGGCGGTAGGAATAAGCAAGGCGGTAGTACCAATCCGGGCGAGTCGCTGCGAAATTCTATCTCCTTTATCCAAAGCACCTTTTTAACCCTGATAAGAGGCTTCAAAAACGTCGTATTTGTATCAAAAGAACGTGAAAAAGCCAGACAGGTTTGTAAGAATTGTGATCTCGTCGAATCTTATTTAAAGTTTGGAAGTATTCATGGTGACCAATTCGAAAGTTTGTTTCTGGTTTTCCCTTCTTTGTCGTTGATAGAGCTAAATGACATTTTATATTTTAAGCATAGAATAGACTAAGCCCTGGAGAAAGAAAATTTCTTCACGTCCATATCGCCAAAGAGGTAGACAGAGGCACAACCAGGGCACCTACGACTAGCCGAAGATACTAAGTCTCACATTGTGATGGGTGGCAAGCCTATCAGCAAAAGGGTACAAAACCAATCCTGGGCAACTTTATTTTATTATTTAAAATACGACACGGGGATTGAATTCGAGAACTCGTGGAGTCAAGCCAAAAACCAGACCACTACAACATAGAGGCGACCATTCGAGAAAGGGATATTATTATTTCAACTGAAATCCAAACAGCAGGCAAAGCCGCGGGTAACAGCTAGAGGTATTAATAAACGTTGGAAAATATCATCATGTTCTTAGCTACGTTATTATGAATAGGACTTGGTTTTGTGAATAAAGAGTTAATTTATGATTACTAAACTTCACTTTCACTATGTTTATTATTTTAGGCCTACCTGTTTTACTACTTTTAGCATCTCAAAAACGGCCATAGTGTATACTTAGTCGGGCATAAGATCTGTCACATGTTTATTGTTAAATAGTTTTTTTAGTGTTAAACAAACAGGTGATTATTCTTTTGTTTTTAGATTTATTTATTTATCAATATGAACTGAATAAAACATGTCTTCTTATGTTAATTACATTTAACCAAAATGAGCTCTGCGATTTTCCATACAGTAGGGGTTCTTGAATCTCCATATCATGGATATTGGATATTGGAATTGACGCAAATCAAAACAACGATCTGTGAAAATGTACGTCACTGATTTGCTTCAAAAGAAGAAGAGGGTCTTCCGTCGTCTTTATTTTGTTTTAGTTTATATTACATACCCTACTATTCAAAAACGTTTGGACCTATTTGGAATATTCTTCTTTTGTTTAAAGATCTGAAGATTGGATCATGGAGATGGAGAGAGCAACTTGCAATATCTGAAGGGACAATTAATTAGACTCCGTTCTTTTCGCCTCTGTGGTCTAGCAGCCCAGTGTTAGACTTGACTTCTTGAAGTCCTAAATTCGGTTCCCGGGTCTGGTAACAAAAAGAAAATGTGTTATTTCAGGTATCGGGTCGCATATGTGCATATTATTCCAAAAAATCGCCTTACGACTTGCTTTTTCGGTATCTTGAAACAAAAAAATAATGTAAAGAAGAATATAATAAAGTACCAGTAAAGAGAAGATCGCTGTCTCATACATATTTAGCGTTTTAGAAAATATCCATCTAACGAGACAGTCACTGAACAGACGCGCGGTTGCCTCTCGCAAGGCGTTGCTTTGCGGACATGCCTTTTTATTCGCTTTACCACTGGCCACCCGATAGTGTTTCGGATGAAAAGAGATATCTAAAGCATGTAAATATGTATACTAGTGTCTATACTGCGTTGCTGTTTTTTGTTATAAATTTTATTTTACATGTGTAAATTATCTAAGACAACACAAGCAAAAATTGTTTGTTAGTTATTAAATTAGAAAACTTCGTTATTAAAAAAATAAAACTAAATAAATAAATAAAATAGCGTTTTATTCAGACGATTCACAAACATTTTACAACTAAGCTAGTTCTTCAGTGACAATTTTTTTAGTACATAAGTTGATTAAATTATTGTTACTATTATCATTTTATACATTACACTTGATAGATAATTCATTAATTCAGTTATTTATTCTTACCCAATACATTTACAACACATTCCCAAATTTTAATTTAATTAAATGTTGACATAATTCAATTACATAATTTAATTAAAAAATTGCCAGTTATATTAAAAAAATAGTACATACTAAAATACATCATAATATAAATATTAATTGTAAATGTGATTAGTATGCGACACAAAGGCTACATTTATTTACAGTTGATATAGGACTCGCCTTCGTTCATGTTAACAAATCATTAGCGGGCTCGCTATATCTAAATATAACGATTTAGTCTGTTAGGTTTTTTTTAATGTGTTTAACAAGTTTCCTGATGGTAACAGACAACCGTGATCTAAAGTCACCATAGACGCTACAGTTTCGATCGATGTCCTGTGGCCAAGATATTAGACCGGCCACCCTCCGAACGGAAACATGACAGAGCAATAATGATGGCAGGAATAGGCGAGGCGGTGGATTCCTATCTGGTCAAGTTGCTGCATAGCACTTAATTACTAATGATCTTTGTTGGTAAGACTTATATTGTACACCTGTGCTCGCATCTAGTACAAGGTGACTGGCAGAATAATCAATTCTATTGCCAAAACTTATTCAAATCGATCGTTTTGATACGGCAAAAGGCAGATACACATTTCTGTCTTAACTATATTTGTAGATTTAGATGGATTCAATTTTTTTTATATTTTTTATATATAATAGAAAGGCAAACAAGCAGACGGATTTCCTGATGGTAAGAAATTCACGCCGCCTAGAGAGACCAAAGATGGTAATGGTGCGTTGCCAACCGGAGGTCAGGATGTTAGGCCTCGAGCAAAAGTAAGTTTACCGCCTACCTTACCGGAACACGTCATGACGTTATGGCGGCAGGAATAGGTAAGGCGGTGGTACCAATCCGGGCGAGTCGCTGCGATACTCTACCACCTAATAAAGTAAAATATTATCATTAACAATTTATTTAACGTGGAACTCTTAATTCTTTTTTCCCGCACTAGTAAAATTTGACATAATACTGAGTTAGTTGCAGTTCTACTGCGCTTTAAATTAAATACACGTATTTTAGTGACCTTATTTTCAGTTACAGATTAATTCATGTATACCTACATATTTTATTATATTATCAATGGAGATATTCGTATACAAATATCAATAGACAATAAATCGAGGCAGTATCAACATCTACACTAGCCTAACTAAATTGAATTCTCTGTTATACGAGTTATGCCGGTTTCGTATATTTTTATAAATACTTGCTAATTTATAACAGACTTTAAAATATAGAAATAAGTTGTAACTTACTTTGTGGTTATTTGGAATGGTTTCTAGTTACTTTACCTAGCAACTTGTTTTTTATAATTAGACTAAATTATACCGAAATTAAAATGTTCACCTAATCGTTTTACCTAATCTTAAATGAACATGTTTTCTTAAGGAAGAAATTTATTATTTGGTGCAAGTAAAATAAAGGCGAACACATACATTAATCTTTACCTACTTCGATAATCACGTTATATACGTTGGTTTATGGTTCCTTCCACTACTTCAATATTTTTTAACTACACACACTAAAAATTTTAATGGTTTGTTACCAATTAAGGCTCTGATGTCAATCTTCTGATACAAGTGTAATCACCAGCTACCCTACAGTCTAAATGGGAACACGAGGCTAGCGTAGTAGCAGCAGGAGAAAATAAGACGCTAGTACCAATTAAGGCAAGCCATTGCAATACTACCAAAGACTGCCCGTGTTGGTCCGAGCTCCTTTGCAGAATAGACCATCTGCCCTCCTGTCAAGCAGCTCGTAAAAGGCGAGCTTAGGCTTACCATCACTAACACGGTGATATCCTACTAGGTGGTAGAGTTTTGGTACCACCCGCCTTTGGTACGACTCGCCCGTATTGGTACCACCGGCTTACCTATTCCTGCCACCATATCGTCCAATGCT
>NJDD01000754.1:28871-101753 GCA_002245505.1 Calephelis nemesis
TGATACTAATCGCCTCGTCACTATGTCTGCGCGTATCTGAAAGTTTTATGAAAAAAAAAATAAGTTCCGTGAAATAACAGAGGATATAAAAAATCTACATATTCATAGTTGAAACAGGACAATGCCCATCGGGTCAGTAAGTACCGAATAAAAGTTATTTCGTATTGTGGAAACAGTGGTGGAAACAATGTTCCACAAAACATTTTTGACATTTCTATCGCAGTAAATAAGAACGTGTAGTTATCTTACTAGTCTGTGGTAGATAACTTACAGCTGTTCGTAGGCGGCGGAAGTAACTTTCCATCATTGAACCAACTAGACTGCCCGGTCTTATTATTATCTTATTATTTCATAAAAAAAATAACGCTAATACTTTCTTTGCTCTTTATCTCATGATTCTAATGCGTACATATTTATATTTTTTTTAATGTGACAGAATGGCGAACAAAGAACATGGTTGATGTTGATGTCAAGAGATAACCGTGGCCTATAGAAACCATAGATGTTGTAGGTGCGACGCTATCTCGTGGCTAAGGTGTTAAGCCAATTGTGCAAGTCTACCAGCAACCTTTCCTCCAGACTGATACATGACAATGGCATTATGGCGACAGGAGTGGGTGAGGCGGTGGACCTACCTACCTGGACATACCGGAGCCGGACAAGCTGCAGCACAGAACTCTACCACCATTAGAAAAGCTTGTTATATTACTTCATATATTACTCCATAAGAACAGTCAGTCCTAGCTGTGATAAAGTGTACAGCTCGCCTGGAATACCACCACCTACACTAATTCTTCGTCAGTCTTGCTCGCTGCCACAAGATAGAAAACATCTATGATGTATAGGCGACAGTTGTCTCCTAATATCAGGGGAGTAGCCTGTCACTATCCATAACCATAAGAACATACATTGCAACATCTGTTTATTCATGTGCAAAGAAAGAAAGATTGACAAAACAGTTGAACAATGCTAACGGATGACCGTAGGTACATGGTAACGTTGAGATTCTACGACCAACAAAATTTTCCGATGGTGGTGAATCGACTCTCCGAAATCAGCTATGAACGTGGAGGAAGTTAGGCAGATCTATGTATCGCGGCACGTAGCACTCGATTCTCTGTGTCTTCTATGAAGGACGTGGCGTGAAGATATTATGTAAAATATATGCATAAGTTAAAAGCCGGAACATATAACAGATATACCTTGGCATTGGCTACAATGGCTGGTCCATAGTATGCGTACACGTCGGACGAGTAGAATGACCGCCGGTTGACCTCTACGTCTAATGTCACGGCGTATTCTCGCACTGATTACATGTTCGAACATTGCAACCTATACAATGCGAGAGTTTTAATTATATTAACCAATCAAACAACTCAATATGTTTTCGGCAAATGAAATTGGCTCAAGTTCGATTACTGACTAACTTACAATAATTAATTTTCTTAGGAAATAGGTATCTACATACGTTGTAGACTCCAACAGTATTAGGCTGGGTTTTAACATCAAATTTAAATGTGATCTACGTAAAAACCATTGACCTCTAAGTATATTCCTATTTCTATGGTAAAAACGCGTTTAGTCATCTGTCAAGAATGTCAATCATGTCGATTTTATTGTCAAAGTCATATATAGGTTATTTTAATTATTGTATTACTAGGAGTTTTGGCGCCATCGTGAATGAAGATGGTCGTATTTTTTCATAATTATTGAATTTCGTGTTCACATTGAGTGAAATTAGTTAATTTAGGTGGGAATTTGTTTAATTTTGTTCACGTGCACAAGTGAAATCATCATGAAGAAATTACTGTATCGTGAATTTCCTCGCTGCCGCCAAACCTCATAAACAAGCTTGTGTAAAGAAACCACCGTTTTACTCAAGAACTGAAATAAAGAAATAATACGGAAGACGTGGTTGTATGGCCTGAAGGCTTTTACCTGCCCCACAAAGGGGCGAATTAAATAAATAAATATTGTACTACTATTGCATTACTAGCTGCCCGCCAAGGCTTCCCACGGTTATAAAATAAACTATATTTAAACCTTCCTCTACAAAATCCGTTGCGCAGTTTTAAATATTTAAGCATACAAAGGGACATAGGGACAGAGGGAGCAACTTTGTTTTGTACTATGTAGTGATTACACTATTTTAAATGGTAAATAGACCAATTTCAATACATGTATACCTCTTTATTGTGCACCAAATACTAATAAATTACAAATATATTAAAATAACTTAAACTACGAAGATACACAAAGGCGGCCTTATCGCCAAGGCAGCCAACCCAATTTCATGTATCTAACCCAAGTCTCTTCCAGCCAACCCAATTTCATGTATGTATAGAGTAGGTCAATTTGAATTTTAATTAGCTACAGCAGCAGTAGATTATAAACGGGACCACAACCGACAGTTAAACTCGTTTACACTGAACTTAGTTTTACTTAATTCGGTTTTCAATGTGTTCGGTAAAATAAGCCCTTATTCACAAACATAGAGTAAACTAATTTTACGCTGACATTATAGCCTGCGTCACAGTGTGATAGAGACTATAATACCAGGTTAAACCTTGGAGTACTTGTAGTACTTTAGTCTATGTTTATTAATAAGACGGTAAAGTTGGTAAAGGCAAACTGTTGTGAATTGTTCGTTGTTCTGCTCCTTTGAAGAATAGTCCATTTGCCTTCCTGCCAGACAGCTCCTAAAGGACGAGCAGAGGCTTACCTATACTAGAACCGTTATATCTGACTAGGTGGTAGAGTTCCTCAGCGCCTCGCCCGGTTTGGTACCACTGCCTTACCTATTCCTACAGCTATAACATCAGTGCTTGCCGTTGACGTGCTCCTGTTGGGAGGACGAGGTATCTGGTGAACTTAGCTCGAGGCTAACATCCTGGCCTCAGGTTGCCAGCGTACCATTACGACTTTAAGTGTCTCTAGGCGACGTGAATTTTTTACCATCACGAAATTCGGCTGCTTGTTTACCTTTTACCTAGTACCTACTATAAAATATGAAGCAAAAGTAAAGCAAAAAGCAAAAGCTGATGTTATGTCAGCAAGAATAAGCTAAGCGGTAGTTCTTGATTAGGAAATCTAAGGAAAATCTAGGAAAACTTAAAATTAAGTATCGTCACAATTCGGCACAACCAACCAACCCACGACTTGCCGAAGACACTAAGTCCCACAAAGTGGCAAGGCTATCGCCAACCACGCACTTATCCAATTCTGATCAACATTTGTTTTATTATAAAATTGGAAAATCTACATTTTCTTTTTCTTGCCCCACCCGGGAATCGGAGCCGGGACTTTACGAAGTCAAGTCCAACACCTAGTCCGCTAGACCACTGAAGCTTAACTTAAATTCTGTTGACTTAGATGACTCACTTGTTAGAATCGAAATCGGATTTTTGCAGTTTTGCTACACTTAAATAATCGTTTTCAATATTTCAGAACAATATTTAATTACTATTCTTTGGTATACAAAATGAACTTGGAAATATTTGGACGAATCTCAACAATTCTAAAAATGTTGTAAAACTACGAGCATATTTTATATCTTTCGGGAAAAATAAACTTTACATCATGTAAAAATACAGTATTACTATTTAAATTTTTAATTATGCGTTTCTGCTTTACACTTTTTACTTTTATATTTAAATTGGCAGACCTAATCTATATTTAAGCGAAATGATTAATTATGTGTAATAACAACTCTATTGCCCGGTTCCTTTAATCAACGAATCGTAATCCGTCAGCTAAACCATTCGTAGTTTGTTCAAAAGTAATGGAGCGTTACCAATATTTTCAAAAAATGTTTAGAATCAGTAGTCGGATACGAGCAACCGTTGTTAGTAATCTTACGTTAGTAAGTTAGTAATCAAAACGACTCGTTTATTGAATATAGGAACCGGGCATAAGTGATCAAGGTTTTTAAGAACCGCCCCGGTCTGGCTTCCATTCAGTACAGTCTCCTGTCTGAGCTAACTTGGTGAATATATTGAAGCTCTATAAAATTGCATTCTTTACTCTTAGGTTGCCTGGTAACGATCGCTTTATAGCGAAAAAACCGCCTTTATTCTGAAATTATTATAATGTTTTAAGTTTAACAGTGGTGGTAGGTAATTCCACTGTTCACAAACTAAATTTATTTTAGATGCATGCTATCTTTCTCAAATTAAACAAAAACAAAAGAGATGGAACGTTTGAGACACGTCGGATTAGTTCGAACATGTCAAATCGCGATGTTTTTAATGGACGTTTTCCGAGTAATAGTTTAAACGTCTGTAGAAATGACGTGCACGGTCTAATTTGACAGCGCTAAAAGTGTTTTGTCTCTTTCTGTTTCTTTCGTTGAAAGAAGACAGCGATAACTTAAAATTAGTTTAGTGAGTGCGCAACAGAATTACCACCAATGTGTAATATTTTTGGTACATAAAAAAGACTATGTAGATTAGCGTGAACTCCTAACGCCACCAACCAACAGCAAGGCTCGGGTTCGATTCACGACGAGGACAGACTTTTGAGTGATGAACATCGATAACCGTATTTCCTCGTCTGAGTGTTTAAGTATTTCTATTGTTATCGTTGATTTATCTTCTTCTTTCTTTCTTTAGGTTTTGGCCTTCACGTTAGTATTTAGCCATTAGTCAAGTAGAAATTTGCATCGAATTTGATATCATTTTCAATTAATTATAATTAGTCATCAGTCATAAGTCGTCAGGAAGTTATATCAGGCTCTTGGGTAAAGCGGTGGCTCATTACACAAGCTCTGTATGAGATTTGGCGGCAACGAGGAAATACGAGGCACGATACGCCAATTTCTTAATAATTATTTCATTTGTGCTCTTTCACTGAACAAAATTGTACAAAATGCCACCAAAATTGACTAATTTCACTAAATATTAACAAGAAATTCAATAATTATGAAAAAACTTCGACCATCCTTTCTCTCGATTGCGCCAAAACTCCGATATTATCTTGACCATTTTAGTTAAATATCTAAATATGGCTTACATTTGAGTGTTTCTGTCCTTCAAATATTGAGAGTTCAATTAAAATTGTTTTAACTCTTTCTCTTTGACAACGCGGACCAGAATTACAAAAAACCCACCCAAATGATTTTAGGAATATGTTAAAACAAAAATGATACAAGACGAAATTTTTTACGCAATTAAATGAATTATCAAATGCAAATTATGATAAGTCTACATTATCTCAGACATAGTTTCTTTATGAGAAATTATAATTAACATTATATCTATTACCTAAGCTTGAACAAATTGATTTCTTAGTAAACAAACATTTTAAAAATTTTGCAACACGCCACTGACATCTTTTATGTCTTTTGTTTTCAGTAAAGCTGTCTGCTTGTTCTTTTTTTATCACGATCATTGCATTAAATCATCATTGCAGTCGGTACACTACTTTTAAAACGCTTGAATTCAAAAGTTGACATAAATACCGGTTATGTATCATTTTATCATAATACTAGCTGCTGGTTGCGACTTCGGTCGCTGCGACTTTTTACCGGAACCCATTGTATGATCGGGATCAAAAGTAGCCTATATGTTAATCCAGGTCACAATCTGTCTGTGTTCCAAATTTCAGACAAATCCGTTCAGCCAATCGAGCATGAAAGAGTTACAAACATCTATACATACATACTCACAAACTTTCGCATTTATAACATTTAGTACTTATTTTTCTGTGGTATACGTAGAATCGTAGAATATATATACTTCTGTACGTGTGTTTGCTACCTTACTCCTTAACGGCTGGACCAATTGGACAGAGAAAATACCAAAAAAATTGTTGAATTTTTTTATATATACCTACATACTTCCATGGGTACCTGGATGGTATGGAAATACTAATAAAACCTGTAGGTGGCGCTGCTGTCGGTATTTAATTATGCAGTACAAAGTTCGGTGAGTCAGCAAAGTATTTTATATTTAAAATTATAAATATTATTTTCAATATTATGTCACTATGAGCTTGTAAGATTATAGGACTTTGCGTATCATGCAGATATCTATACATAGTATAAAGCAAAGTCGCTTTCCGCGTCTGTCTGTATGTATGTATGCTTATATTTTTAAAACTACGCAACGGATTTTGATGCGGTTTTTTTCAATAGGTAGAGTGATTCAAGAGGAAGGTTTATATGTATAATATTATGCTTCATATATTAGAGAACCACTGATAATTTCAAGATTTCTAATGCGAAGTCGTAAATAAACATATTTTTTTGCGCTTGCATTGCAAACGCTGGCTGAACTCTACGAGATAGGTCAAAATAATGTACTAAGTATTGTTTACCCTAAAAAGGTCTACAAAAAAGTTCGCGATGGTATATGTCTATCTCTTAGGGATAACTTACAATAACCAATTTTTATCTTTTACTTTTTACGAAAAATAATGGCTCATTTACGAAGCGATTTAAAGCAAGACAACATGAATCCTTACCTAATTAAGTATCTTAAATAAGTTTTACATTTAATATAGAACAATATAGTCCTTTAAAGTATGTAAATTAAACGAATAGTTTCGGAGATATTACAGGTTTAAAATATAGGGACATCGCGGTTGCGGCGGTACCGGCTGGCCGCGGTGCGTGCGCGACGAAGCATAGGACTGTAATTTACAGCGATCGCACGCATTTATCGGAGCTCCCTAGCGAGGAAAATAACAAACTTAATAAAAACGTGCTTTTCAGCGCGACATTTTTTATCTAAATTGTATTTACGTTCGTAATTTAATAATCCACACTAATATTATAAAGTTTGTATGCGAAAGTAACTCTGTCTGTCTGTCTGTTACCTTTTCACGCCTAAACCACCCAACCGATTTTGCTGAAATTTGGTATGTAGATAGTTAGCATTCATGAAAAGGACATAGGCATATTATTTTTTGGAAATTCAACCCCTAAATGGATTAAAAGGGGTGGCAAAGTATGTATGAGAAAAATATTTTTATTGCACATTTTTGCATGAAACTTTGAATTAATGCTTTTTAGTACAAATGATGAACCCCGTATTTCAGGATTTTTCGAAATTCGGGGTGAAACCCCATTTTTAACATTTGGGGTTAAAGGGGGTATCTAAGTTTGTATGGGAAATTTAATTCTATTGAAATATTTTGCGTGACACTGAAATAATGCTCTGCAATACAAATTATAAGATACATATCTAAGCGTTTTTTGAAAATCAACCCCTAAGAGGGTGAACAGGGGGCACAATTTGTGTAGGAAAAATATTTAACAGTAATTTTTACCGTAAGTCCATAACAATGAACCACGTTCATCAGTTTATCATTAACGAAAAACTAGAGGTTTCCATAACTTGCTATACAGTTTAATTTCACAGGATTTGCCGAAGTGCAGTAAAACTGTAAACACAATAACGTATTTCTACTATTTATCTGAGGTGAAATTAGAAAAGAGAAAGTGTATGTTCAATTTTGACGGCAAAATTGCTGAATTGATTTTAATATTTACAAAAAAAAATAGATGAAACTTGGGATAGCGATATACCTAGGCTACATTTTATCTTAAAATTTTAACGAGCAGTGTTGGAGAGCTAAATATCAAATTAGTAAACTACGCGGGCGAAGCCGCGGGTAACAGCTAGTAATAAATAAATAAATATCCCTGGACAAGCTACACAAATTGAATCTAACCCCAAAGTAAGCAAATTATATGCAACGAACGACTCTGAAATCAACTATTCTAATACATAGAAATACTTAAATAGATATCGGAATAAATTTAATATACACCCAGACCCGGAAATGTAGACGTCTAGATAGATACCTACGACAGCTCACAGCTGATAAACTTACTTACCTTTAAATTTGGTTAACAACGCACCGTTACTACATTTAGCATCGACAGACAACTTGTATTTTTTAACTTTATCTATATAACATATTAAATATAAAATCAGTGCCACTTTTCGTTATAATTTTATAACTCAAGAACGGGCTCACCTATCCTGTTCTCTGTTCGAAATATTTAGTACATGGTTTATGTGAAGTTTGCATACCTAAAATCGATCAAGCGGTTATTCATTCATCACATAATTTATAACAAATGAACTCAATAAATGGCGGATCATTTTATTAATGGGTTTTTTCAGAAACTTTTTTCAGATGTTTTTTTTTTGTTTTGTTGGTTTATGTCATTCATGCGGTCATATACGTAGCGAAGCACGTACCGGGCCGCTAGTTACCTATTTATAATTAGCTTGAAGACAAAATGTCTGCCATGTCTGAAATCCAACTCAATTAAATCTTCCGTTTAAAGATATGAGCTTGTAAGTTATATGGACATACTTGCGGTTTTAAACTGGTTTCAAAGAAAACTTATAAACTTTCTATGACATATTTAGTAGATTGGTTTCCCGCGGATAATTCTACTCCCTATATGGCTATCATTCACCTTACTCTTTCAAATGTCTGTTAAACTGTCTACTGAGCTTCGAATAAGGTTGACCGACATAGTTTAAGTATAGATAATTCAGTCTGTATTCTAGCGATCCGGCGTTGGACTAGATTTCTTGGGGTCCCGCGTTCGATCCCTGGGTCGGCAAATGAAAAAAAGAAAATGTATATTTTTTCAACTTTTTAATAGAACCAACGCTGACTGAGATTGGACAGTGTAATAGGTTGGCAATAGGCTTGCCACCGATCACATTGTGTCTAGTAGTGTATTTGGCTAGTCATATGTAGGTACCATTGTTGTGCCTCTTTCTAACTCTTTGGGGACATGGACGTTCAAATCCGGATCAAGGCCGGATCTTCTCAGTGTGCGGCCGCGTTCCGAACCGGTGGTAGATTTATTATCATATAGACCCGTCACAAGTGCCTCTTGTAGGTTTATGTGAAATAAAGATGATTTATTATTATTATTATTAAAACACTTTTTTAAAGTTATACTTCTTTAAATGCGTTATGAAAAAAATAAGAAAGGGAAATTTTAAGTTGCGCGCGCATCAGTAACACAATAGTAATAGTAGTAATAGTAACACAATAGTAGAAGTTGCCAGCTTTAGTTTCATACAAGTGCGATTCAAATATTTTTCAGTACAGATTTTTTTATTTTTAAGTATCTTCACGCCCATATCACCTATCATAGGTGGCAAGCCTATCGCCAACCGGGCACATCTCCAACCCCGGGTAACGTTATTTTTATTAGAAAATTGCAAAACACATTTTCCGTATTTTTGTTGCCTAAACTGGGGTTCCAAGCCGGGACCTCAAGAAGTCAAGTCAAACGCCGGATCGCTTTTTTTTAATAATGCCATAATCATGACGTACATATTTACACGTACCCTTTTTTTACCATTTAAACTTGAAAAACTATGTCAACAAAATTATTTAAGAAACAAAAAATACGCATTATTGCACGCATTTTTTACCTATTCAAAAACAACTTTTCAAGCCTTTAATGAAATTTAATTTTAGAGATTAAAATTTTCCGGGCAGAAAACATCTCCATTCAAAAAAAGAATTTACAAAATTAGTTAATGTAATAAAAAGTTCAGACACCTTTAAGGTCAGTCGAATGCAGAATATATTGAACTTTGGTAAAAATAAACGTTTATTCAGGGAGACTGTGCAAATAGCATTAGAAACGTATTCCGTAGATTTAATACTAAATGCAACAAAAAAATCTATTCAATGTCCACTAGATTCATTTTTAACTCAATCAATATGTTTATGAATATTAAGAACTTATTACAAGCTGTACAAATTTTGATGTTTCTTTTTTTACTTGAAAGCTAGAAATATAGTAGGTACTTTGCATGTGGTCCACTTTGAAGTAGATTAAAATGTATTGAGTGGTTTTTAAGCCAAGCTGGGTAATTGAAATTGAAGTCGATTATTATTATTTCACATTATTTTTCACAGGATAACAATACCATATAGTCTTATTCTAAATTATTCCTTAAATATATTTTGCTTAAATCAAGGTAGTTTGGAAGTGTTTTTGCGTTATATTTAAATCCAAATGATACCGCATTAAACTCCTCAGTATTGTATTAGTGGTGTAGGTTGACTGGTAAAAGACTCAATGTATAATGTAGAATTTAAGTATACTAGTGGTCGCCCATTGGTCGAAATTCAACCATAACAAATTTCAGTATCTTGTAATAAGAACGACATCTTCATTTCTCAAGACCAACTACTTTGGTTTCAAACTTCTTAGTGCGCCATCTGTGATCTTTTATCGTTATCATCAATATATTTGTGTGTGTCAAATGCATGGTAGTGTGGGTAATATTTTATTTATTCATTTAATGTACTTTATAAGTATTATTATTGAAAAATATTAGCGTTCTGCACTTCTTCTGTACATAAACTATAAGTGTGCCAAATTCGTTAAAAGGAGCCCAAAGTTTTGGCATCACGTATTAATATATAGATCTGACACCGCACATGTTGTTCTGCTATATTTTTAATGTGATTTTAGTAAAAGAAAATTTGGGGTGAGTCACCCTCTTCACTTAGGGATATGGAAAATAGATGTTGGCCGATTCTCAGACCTACACAATACGCTAACAAAATTTCATGAGAATCTGTCAAGCCGTTTCGGAGGAGTTCAATCACAGAAACCGTGACACAATAATTTTATGTATTAAATCTAAATGATTTTTATAGCATTTAAATAGGTATGTAAATGATTATTAGAGATCACGAAACGCTTAATTAATATTTTTTTATGGAACCATGTAGACGGTATGCAACAGTGTAGGGGTTCACAAACTTTTCAGATAACGGAACACATAACAAATACTTTGTAATAGTAACCCTTGTCAAATTTCATTGTAATTTATGTGAAATTGTGAATTTTTGCTAGAAATCTAAAAATTTAAACAGTTTTTTCAAATACCAATTTTAAAAAGAACTAAGTATTATTTATAGTTAATAATTTCGCTAACCTTCTATTTATTTTCAGGGAACCATCATGAATTTTCTACGGAACCTACTTTCGCTGCAGTATTGCATAGTTACAAATCGCAGATTACATGTTATTTAATGACAGCATAAAATGTCTTACGCAAATCTGCACAAAAACTATTTTCATTTGAGATTTTATGGTCGATTTCCGACGGATCGCGTCATGTTTCATTTTGTCATGCTTTCATTAAGGGTCCATATACGCTAAAATACGTCAGCAGTATAATGTTTTCTTCATACAAAGCAATCATGGATCTTGGTGACAAAAATACACAAGATTAACATGAATATATGCTTTATAAGGCTAGTGCTTCCAAAACACGATTCATTTCACTTTGCTCGATAGAAAAAAATCAAAAATTTTAACCCTTTTTTTAAAAGCAAAACCCAACTGTCTACTTCAATTACGAAAGTGCGACACCAGATTTAACATAAACATAAATAACTACTATACCTAAATGGTAAGTGTTTCAGTTTTTATACTTTTTTTCAAATTAATTTTATAGTGTCAAAAATAGTGATTTGTCGCTTAAGACGTTTACTTTAGAGCGCAATATTTCATAGTATTCATGGAACGGGGGAGCGCGGTGATTGGCTCTTCTGACTGACTTAGTATGGGGCCTTAAAAAATTAGTCTAAAACATCATTAGTATTTTAACTATACCTAGTCCAACCTAAATGGTTGAACTTTGACAGCTGTCAAATTCATATAGGTGAGATATCTGTCTGTCTTGTTCTTAATGTGCTAATATATTTTTACCTGCTGTCAAATGTTAAATAAATGGTCCAACTATTTAATCTAATAGTTACATCGTCCAACCATTTATTTAACTTTTTTTAAAAAATAAACAGTTGTTATAAGTATATGTAAAAGTAAAACTATTTATTTAACTTTTAACAGCTATTAAATTCATATGGGTAATTAGCTGTCTCTTTTATTCACATTGTGCTAATGTATATTCTGTTGTCGCCTGATATTGCTGGAAATAGTACAGTCGGGTATTTTAAAGTATAATAAAGTATTGTATACAATAAGTTATGTATACATTTTCAGAACATACGTATTTAAGTCTCATGCAAGTTTTTAAAAGGTTAATTTCACGCTTTTTAGTAGAACACCTGAGTCTCAAACATTGAAGTTGCTTTTACTAACTTGATTGCCGCGACAAATGTACGTAGACACTTCATAAAATCGAATCTTGCAAATTACATTTTGCACTGAACATTATTAAAATTGTTTTCAGTGACTGTCCGTCTCGTCTCTATACGTTTCGGAATGAATTACGTCTTACAACTAATACTGTTTTTTTTATGATATTGGAAGGCAAACAAGCAGACGGATTTCCTGATGTTAAAAAATTCACGCCGCATAGAGACACCAACGGTGGTAATGGTGCGTTGCCAACCTGAGGCCGGGATGTTAGGCCTCGAGCAAAAGTAAGTTTACCGGTTACCTTACCCTCCGAACCGGAATACGTCATTACGTTATGGCGGCAGGAATAGGTAAGGTGGTGGTACCGAACCGGGTGAGTCGCTGCGAAACTCTACCACCTAGAAAACTAACCTAACTAATGTTATGTTTTGTTGTTTACATTGATATTGTAATAATGAAAATGGCAACTCAAGATTTTTTTTTAATTTAGCCTACATTACGATTTAAAAATCTTCTCAAATATTTTTAAATTATTACTCACTTTAATGTTTTCAAAATTTTAATTCAAATAACCTTCAGCACCTCATTGGCCGAGGGCTTAGATGTCTAAGTACACTCACCAATCGCGTGATTCAGGTTCTATTCCCGCAGGGAACATCCATTTATACATACATCATGTTTGTGTTTTCGTGTCTGGGTGTTTAATATATTCGTTTAGGGATTTCTATATCGCAGTACCTAACTAACACCCACATATAATATTATAATATTATAATCTTAACCCCAAAGTATCCATTTATTTTATTATTAATTTATCTGTTTGTAAATTCATTTGTGTTGGTTCTTTTGCTCCTAAAGTAACGAAGTAAGGAAGGTTTGCTCCTAAAGCAACGAACCTGTGTCTTTGGCTACAGCTCCATGTGAAGGTTATATACCAGCGCCCCCTTCTTTGTGGTGTAGGTACATCATGTTCAGGGCTTAAAGCACAATAGTTTTTAACTTCACGATTGTGATTATCTAAGAAATAACCAGATCTTGACTTTTATGTAGCACATAGTTGTACCAGGTACCTTACTTTTTTTAATCCCTCTATATAAAAATACAGATAAAAATTATTTAACATTTTATAAATGACGAGGTACTTTAAAAACACTCTAGTTTAAGCCTTGTTCAGACGAACAATAAGATAGTGAAAAATAGGGTCTTACTCCGATTACTTCGAATTGAATATTAATTTTATCAGAACCAATTTTTGAATAACAAAAACACTCGTAGTCAAGATTCGAACCCACGAGGTTCAGGTAGACTAACGAAGCTCCACAAGGTACGACAACTAAGGTTGACAAACATCAGTACGGATAAGTCCATACTTAAAATGCTAAATTATCGTTAATGTCGTCGATAATAATTATCCTATAACGTTAAGTAATTAAAAATTCCACGTATGGTCTTTATGCCTGGTGACTTAGTTTGCCCTTGTCTACTAAGGTAGTTATTCAATATATTAATAAAAAACCAGGGATTTATCCACAAACATGACAAAAGCGCTAGAAAATTCGTAGATGATAATGATTAATTGTTTTGTTGTAATCATATTCTTAACCTAAAAATTTAAAAAAAAACTATACAAAGTTCTATCAAACACGTATACTAAATATTAATCGTAATGTATATCTTTTGATATTTACTTAGCTTTATTTTGTAACTAGATTAGATACTTAGTTGTTACTTATTTTATGTATTAGGTATTGTATTTTCTTTTCTTTTTTTAAATGTTGTACTTTTTCCTTATTTGTATATTTTTTTTTGAATGCTGGTTGTTTGGAAGAAATCGCTTATTAGCGATAAAACCGCCATTTGTATAAATAATCTACTTGCTGTTGTAATAGTTGTAGTACTTTTAATATGTTTTTGTTGTACAATAAAGAGTTTTTATTATTATTATTATTATACTATTTCACATAAATTTAAAAGTATTTGGTATCGCTAATGTAGTTTAGCAACCTCAGAGAGTTCCCGTTAAACCAGAAACTAATTCTTTAGCTGTATATCTAGAATGTGTTTGATGATCTATCTATATCTCTTCTGCGACTTTAGTCGCGTAAATCATCATTGTGTATTCTGTCTAAAGAGAACCTTAATCAGATCACGAGGTAGGTCTTACGGCTGACACTAGCTGACCTTTGGTATGCCCTCGTCTCAGCAAGATAACAAATTGGATCATTTTTATCAGCTCATGACACATATAATAACAACCAATGTATTGTGCTGCTACATGTTTATTTTTAAATTTAAAAAATAAGATAAAAATAGGTCTTGTTTATAACGCTATAAGTACGAAATACATAAGATAGCGAACAAGCATAGTTGTCTCTCCTGACGGTAAGAGACAAGCGTGGCCTATACACACCATGGATGTCATGTGGCTGGGATGGCCTATTGTGCAAGTCTACCTGCTACCCTACCCTCCGGACCGGAACATGACATTGTAAATAAAGCGGCAGAAATAGGTACCCTAGCCGCACATGTTGCGTTACCTATTCCTATATTTTTTACTTTATGTGGCAGTTTAGTGTACAAACACATGATTCCGCTGATGGAAAGGTAGAACAGTGGCTTATATACACCATATATGTTACAGGTGCCTATAGTGCAAGTCTACCGTCTACCCTATCCTTCGGACTGGAACATAACGGAGTCATTGTGGTGGCAGGAATAGGTACCGAAGCGAATCCCTACCCGGGCCGGAAAATTTTTATTTGTTATGTGTATACCTATATACACGTCACAACGATCCCATGAATGCACTATAAAGAGCTACCGATTTTCTATTTAAGAGGTGCAGGACCAAAGACATGTCAGTGGAAGTCCATGTGGCCAGGTCTTTAGTGACTTCCAATAATAAAAACACGACCATAAATTTGGATTGCAGCTCGATAGCCGATACCAATTAACCTTCAGTTCAACAGAAGTTATTTAAATCGAGATACTCAATGTGAGGTCAATGACAACCTCATATTTATTCATAACTTTATACTGGGAGTTTTGGCGCCATCGAGAGAAAGAAGGCAGTTTTTTTAGTAAATACTGAATTTCGTTTATATATTAAGCAACATTCGCCAATTTTGGTGGCGTTTTGTATAATTTTGTTAATTTAAAGTGTGCAAGTAGGGAATTTATGAAGAATAAGTGTGTTGTGTATTTCTTCGTTACCACCAAATCTTACTAACTTGAGGTCTTAAGGCCACCGTTTTACCTAAGACTTTGCCATGAAGATTTATGACTAGTTTTTAATTATTTTTGACCGATTTTAATGAAATTAACATGTACTTCACTAAAGATAGCAATGCTGACGCCACATTACCGTGCTGACGCCCATACCAAAAACTAAAAAAACTTGCCAGTTAGGCCTGTAACCGTGTCTTCGCTCGCGCAGTGGTTTTTTAATTGACTATTGAAAAAAAAAACTTATTCAGTTGCGCCATCCAAAAGTCGAGCCCCAGACGTCATGTTGTCAACGCCAATACCCAATACACTTAGGGCCACTCAAACGTTCTTAGATTAAACATTTACCTCGGAGTTTTTAACACATGGCTAAGCCAATATGTATCTGACAGTTTGACCCATAATTGAATTTATTAAACGTGCAAGTGACCCTTAACGACAATGTCCCGCATTGGGGACTGCAAGTTGGGCGCCACGTAAATATCCACCGCGATGCCCGGCATAGTGTGCGTTGCTCCATACAAAATACAAAATGGGACGCGATACCATGCGATACGCCCTGATGCGGTCCGTCCAAGTGTGCGTTATCCTTATGACTGCCGTAAGACTCTATCACCTAATCATAAATAATTTACTAAACAGAATTTGTTTATCCAAAAATCGCTATTGCAAGTATGTTGTGTCCACAGTCGACACACGCAAACATCACGTGACCGGGTACCTAGGTAGTTGTAAACTAATATAAAATCATGTCAAAAGTTAATGGATACGTTAAATAAACAAGCTAATTGCGTCATGTAAACCAATCGTAATATTGAAGCTAAAAATATAAATGTCCGATTTCAGCAACCGGATGGACATTTTTATAGAATGGACGTCATTCGGGCATGCACACAGCGACTCGGTGTTTCGACTGTACTACTTATATTATAGCCAGCCACAAAGGGCAAATGAAAATTATTGTAACACGTATAAATTATCGTAAGAACACAAACTTATGCACAAGATATTCCAGGAAAAATAAATGACTATAAGTATCTTCACGCCTATATCCCCGAAGAATGAGACAGAGGCACAACAGGCACAACCCACGACTTAGGAGAAGACACTAATCCCCACAATATGATATGTGGCAATCCTATCGCCAACCGGGCACATATCAAATACCGAGCAACGTTATTTTTGTGAGAAAATTTGAAAAGACATAGCTAAGACCACGGAATAATAAGTATTCTAACGGTCAATGTTAATAATGTTTTTCTAAAGATGGATTTCCAGCAATCTAGATAGCTGCGTATCCGCTAGCCTATCCTATACTTAATTGCCATACTTATCCTGTCCACAGATATGTTATTGGCAAGCGATAACATATAAATGGATCAAAATATCAATCTTGGACAGCGAGTTTTGGATTAGGATTGATTTATTAATATTGGTCGTAAGATACTTCTAAACACAGTTATTTATCTAGTGTCAGTGTACGTTATCTGTAGGCGATTCCTCGCTAAACATAAAACATTTATACTCTACTATTTGTGTAGTGACAATTTTTGGTAGTGATAACTTTATTTTTTTATAAATCAAGTGTTCATAAGCGATTTTTTTAAGGACTGATTTCACCGATCATGTTGAAAACCGAGTTTAGTAAAATTAAGTTCAGTGTAGACGAGTTCAATTGTCGGTTGTGGTCCCGTTTATAAATAGTCTTATAAAGTCTTTTAAATTGACAAATTCTTATCCCCGTCCTACGTAGGTTAGATAACATAGAAAATAGATTAATAATAAAATAAATAATAGTCATTATGTCGACATTGTCCATGCCAACAACACAGAAAAACTGTGACTGAATGACAGATTTATAGACGTCGCAATATTAGGCAGACGTAGGCAATATTTTTACTAAAAGATTTTTTATTTCTTATCAGAGTTTTTCACCGAGTGTTGCCGCAAGTCGAACTTATCTTGTACTTACATAAATTATTAATTAACCAGTTAGTAACTCGTTTATGGAAATAGAGAGTAAAAGTTAACTAGATGCAAGCGCGTTGCTATTATGGTGATGCCAGAGGATGCCCGTTGGCGATGACAGGCATAAAAGAAAATTTAGATGCCAGTACAACTTGCAAAATGTACTCATTACATGAACTGGGGGAGAGAATATTTTCATTAAGAATAAAAAAAGTGTTTATTTTACATTGACCATATAAAAGCTTTTTTCGTTTGTAAAACTGAAGACACGACCGCGCCGGATTGGAGCGTGGCCACTCATTGAGAACATCCGTGGAAGGAAACTATTATTTTGCACTATTAAGTATAACTCTAAAACCACTAGTTGGGTTATGATATTATTTATATGGGATCATCTCGGATTCATGACCTATCTTTCCAGTTAAATATACCTAGCCCGAGTTACATGCAAAAAAACTGGATGCGTGTGTATGATACGCACACTCCTAAGAATTTCGCTCTCCACTGCAACTTCATGTTGTAACTTTTGTGTGAAGGATCTAGAAATTTCACTCTAATCATTCTTTTATAGCGAACCTAAACAATTATAACTTCAACAAACATTTGCAATAAGAATCTTCTCCTTTTTTGGAGTCTTTAAAATAGCACGAATCAGACTCGCAACTAAGCACAAAAAGTTTTATCGACTTACGGCCAATGTTAATAATTTATCTCAATCTAATGGATTTCAAGCAATCTAGATTGGCCACCGGCCTATCCCATACATAATTGACATATTTATCCAGTCCACAGATATGTTATTGGTGAGCGATAACTTAAAAATGGATCAAAATATCAATCTTGGACAGCGAGTTTTGGATTAGGATTGATTATTAATATTGGCCGTAAAAGCTTAAACGTATTGAACTTCTGAACAAACTTTATTAACATTCACAGTTTAAAATCTTGATGTCCAAATTCAAGTTACACAGACAAATCTACTGACATTTATTTATGTATCAAAACGTAAAAAATGTATTCATCAAAATATTAGGTGTCATGACAATCACAACACGTAATATTTTATCACACATCACAATATTATCAAATTTTAAGTAAACTTGCACACATTCATGACTCAAATTGTGATAACAATTTACGATACAGAGTGGGTCAAATTTTTGCAAGCTTTTTCAATCAAACAAATGTGAATTTTAAACGTTACTTGATTTTAAACATATGGGATGGATGTCCTAAGATGGCTTTAGCTGTTAATTGCTTTGATGATAGGTTACCTTTTGGAAACTAAAAAAGGAGTTCACCGCCGTTGGTAGACAAAATGGCCGTTCGCAGTTTTTTCTTACTATATAAATTTATGTACACATTGAATAAAATTAGTTTTCACTTTTTAATTTTGATGGCATCTTGTACAATTTTGTTCAGTTATAGTGCACAAGTGAATTGTTTATGAATAAACTAGTGTATCGTGCATTAGAAATTGATGTTAGCTCGTTGCCGCCAAATCTTACTAGAGGTGCTTAAAAGTAAATGGGCCATAGGATTACTCAAGATTCTGACATGGATTTTTTAAAGAATTGAAGTCCGATATTTCTAAATCTGGTAACTCGATGCAAACTTAAACTGGACTTATGGCCTATGGCAGAAGCTAACGCTCGTTTAAAAAAAAGAAAACGTTCGAAATCTTTTTTTTAAAGCAGTAAGTAAGTTGGTATCTACAATATAATTCTTTTTTACATATATTTACAACTAAACATTTTTTTTATTTCATTTGATTTACCAGCTTACGTAGGTAAGCTGTAAAAGACGGTTAGACTATTCCTCAAACGAGAAAAAAAATGGGAACTACGCGTTCCTAAATGAAAAGAATTTGAAACTAAATAATCATTATAATAATTACATTAGCAATAATTAGCAGCATCTGCAGACAAAATATGAAACATAAAACTTTCTTAGTAGTGCGAACCGATATTTTTAAATCTTTAATGTTTGTAACACAAGAACCTTCAAACAAACTTATGTTTGTTATGATAAGTTGTTTTCAATTTTATTTTGTCTGTCATTTCAACGGCTCATAAGAATAGATATTTTATTATATTTTCATGGGCATTCATACATACATTCATATTTCTATTTCATAGATGGATACTTTGAAATGGGGCGACATTTAAGGATATTTGTTTTCCTGTTGATTTTTGTGGAGTTTGTGGATAACTGTATCCGTGACAACGATTTGACTTCCGCTCGTATTTGTGATTGCAGTGACAAATCTAACAACATCTCAGTAAAAAGTCATCAAGTTCCTTACTCCGAAAACCAATAATTGGAAAAACGTGAAGTCCACACAAGTCGTCGCTGACAGCAATTTTGGACTCAAAGTTGAGATAGGTACTTAACTGATGATAGAGGATACTGATTGGTAGAAGATATAAATGTTAATCTAAGATCCGAATCTACATAGATCATCATAATATAATAAAACCTATTTAATAATAAACTTAGCATCGTAGAAGATATATTTAAAACGGGCTGGCTCAAAAGTCTTGGATCGAAATTTTTTCATATTTAAAAAAAATAGTTAGATTTACTTAATGTACGGTATGAACAGTATATTTTTTACATTAACATAAAGTCTTAATAACTGGTGTTGATATATATTATACTTACCTGGCAGTACAGAATGTCGTCCAAGTCAATAAGCAATCCAACGTCTGTACGTTCGGTACCTAATATATTTTAAGTCAGGGCAAAATTTTCTTATTACCTTAATGTTTAATGTCGCATTTAATGAAAAATCTTTTTTGAAATATTTTCTTGTCTAATAAATTGCTATGAAATGTAATTTATTCTATTGTCAAATCAGTGAAGGTCGATTTTGGTTGGGATCTACTACTTCATAGGTACTATACAAGTAACTACGCCAGATGCTGTGTCGAATGCTATAAATAAACAGATTTCTACAAAATGCAGTTTTTGAATTACATGAATTACAATACATTAGCTTAAAATAAGTACTACGATCTATTGAAAAGTTATGAATAAGAACAGTTGAAAGTATTTATCTTATCACAAAAGATATAACATGACGAGTTTATCTTCGAGAATATTTTGCGAACTGTATTTAGGTACGACAAAAAGAAGCTTTTTTCTATTGAAGTATATTTAATAATCCCCAATGTAGGTACGACGTGAATTTGTGCGTGTTGTTGTTTCTCGGTGGCATCATATCTAGCTCCTAACCGAATATCCAGATTTCGATGCGATTTTTTTCTTACTATTACGTCATGGATTAATTAATCGGGGGTTGTTGGAAATTTTTGATTTGTGAATATGCTACAAGATAGCAAAACAAGCAACAAGCTTTTTGATGGTTCGAGTCAATTGGTCACATGCAAATCAGAATATATTTCCTTCCAGCTCACGAATCGTTCATCTTATTTCAAACACAGAAGAAAATACAATAGGTACAACAAATTTGTTTAAAGCAACTGTCTAAACATACATTCAAAAAGCATTCAAATATCAACCCGTCAAAAGCAAAAGCAATCACCGAAAGCAAACATAACGTCAAAAGTATTAAAATTCGTACAAGTTCAATGGCTTATGTAGAATGTCACCTTTTTTCTATGTTTGTTGCTGGCGACTGTGTTTGCGTTAAATATATTCACGCCCGTATCACCGCACAGGCTAGAGGTAGGCAGAGGTACAACCAGGACACTCATAGTACGTACTTTTAGTCCGATAACTTGATAGGAGGCAAATCTAGCGCTAACCGGGTCTTATTAGTTGTTGAATTCCTGGTAACATTATTTTTATAATAAAATTTAAAAAAACTGAATTTTAGTTGATCGACCTGAGAATCAAACCCAGGACCTCGTGTATTCACTGGTCTAATAAACTGAAGTGATATAAGTATTGTGTATTTAACAGTTTATTACAACATTCAGGTTTATAATAACACTTACAACCTTAGAACTGCTAGACCGAGTTTAAATATTTGGTTTTTCTAATTCCTCATAGCCCTGAATAGTACAATGAATGTTAAACATTTAAAAACTAAGACAAGTAAATCACGTGGCATAAAGCGGGTGGTACGAAGTTTGATCCGATTGAGATTCCGATCCGGTGGTAGTTTAAAAAATGTCGACGCGCACAAATACCACTTGTATGGTTCATGTGAATAAAAATTATTCTGATTCTGATTCTGATTCTGATTCTTTGCCGGGGCAGCTAGTGTTAAGTAAATATTTAATAGAAAACACAATCCGCGGGCAAACGGCATTGGCAGATAACTGTAAGCAATTTGTTTCGGTTAAACTTTCGGAGTTACCAAACGACATTACTACATAGATCTACATAGATCTGTTTACGTGTATGGACATACATTGTAAATATATTTACAAGCTTCGATAATTGAATAATGAAAAAAATAAAATATTTTATTACAATAACATGATTTGAAATAAGATGTTACAATAAATTATTCCCCGTGTTGGTCCGCGTTCCTTTGCGAACAGACCATCTATCTGCCTGTCTTCCAGGCAGCTCGTAAAAGACGAGTATAGATTTACCATCATTGATACCTTGATATGTGGCTAGGTGGTTGAGATTCGCAGCGACTCGTCCGGATTTGTACCACTGCCTTACATATTCCTGCCGCCATAATTTCCAATGCTTGCCGTTGACATGTTCTGGTTCAGAGGATAAGGTAGTCGGTAAACTTACATTTGCTCGAAGCCTGACATCCCGGCCTTAAATGTATGACTTTTAATATATAATTATATACACCTTAATTGTTTGATCGAAAAGCCGACGCGTTTGTTTCTGTATTCAAAACTTCGCAGCCACGTCTTGCAATTAGTAAAAGACGTGAAAAGGTTATGTATTACCAACATCACTACTGGACGAGAACTAATGTGCAGTAGCTTGCCCGGCCGGGGATCCACCGCCTCACCTATTCCTGCCGCCATAATGACGGTGTCATGTTCCAATTTGGAGCTGACCAGCTCGTCCTAACACCTCAACCACAAATAGGCGTCCTATAAAATACATGCCGCCTTACCAGAAAAAAAGAAAGGCGTCTGTTTAATTAAACATGGCATTCAATCAATAACATTGGTTGATATTTGAAAACCAATTTTGGACAGTTTTTAATAAAAACATGTGTTTAACGAGTGTTTAAAATTTTCTATGATTCTGTGACCTGATCGTTGTTGTATACCAAACCAAAAACTCTCGCTTTCCAGCCATGTCCTCTCTCTCCTCCTTTTAAACATAAGCCAGGCTTATTCCAAAAAAAATTGTCAACAGCCTAGTTTTCACATCTAGGTAAGCGTTTTAATAAGCATTTCGTCAAGATTTACGTGATTAAGATTCGTACAATTCACGTAGGTGATGAACATATGTACATTTCTAGTTATTTCACCATCATCAATCACATGTGTATATATTTTTTTCCTGATGGTAAGAAATTCCTGCCGCCTAGAGACACCAAAGGTGGTAATGGTGCCTTGCTAACCAGAGGCCGGGATGTTAGGCTTCGAGCAAAAGTAAGTTAACCGGCTACCTTACCCTCCGAACCGGAACACGTCATGACGTTATGGCGGTAGGAATAGGTTAGGCGGTGGTACCAATCCGGGTGAGTCGCTGCGAAACTCTACCACCTAGTAGGATGTCACGGTGTTAGTGACGGTAAGCCTATGCTCGCCTTTTACGAGCTGCCTGGCACAGGAAGGCAGATGGTCTATTCTACAAAGGAGCCCGGACCAACACGGGGTAAATATAATTCTTATGTCACATTGTTTGGTCGATATGAACTCCGGAACTTCTAACCTGTTTTCGATTAAATTTAACTAGCCGTGATTTTGTCGAACTTAAATAGATGCACGTTGCCACAACCATCAGTGGCAATATGTGTCATAAAACTGAAGTGTTTTTCTTAATTATGATGCTACAGACACACACAAAAAAACACACAAATAGATACGTCAAAGTTTTATACAGGTAGACATCTATACTAATATTATAAAGAGGAAACCTTTGTATTTTTGTATTGAATAAGCTCAAAAGCTACTGGACCGTTTTCAAAATTTCTTTTACCATTACTTAGAGGGATTCTTCCGAATCCGTATAGGCTATATTTTATCTCGGAAAATAGATAGGATTTTTCGTGGTAGGTATTGAAAATTGTGGAGTAAGTCGACGAAAAAACTGCCGTACTTTAACTATTCTCGCGATCGTTGCCTAAATGGTTAGATATGTACCTATGGTTGACTTCTATAGAAAAGTTGTAGAAATCAATAATGCCTACAATAAAGTCCGCGATAGTATAAACCAAACATTTATATTTTAGCCCTTATAACCACTTTTCCATAGAATGAAAAATTATTAGCCTATGTTTATTGATCATATTATCGTCAAATACTAATCCTTATCCAAATAAACTATTTATTGAGCAAGATTGTTTCAATAGCTATAAACTCCTTTTTATTTTATTCTATCGGACAATTCATTCAAAAGATATTACGAATTTAAAATTGTAATTTGTATTAAAATTAATGATGGCCGCAGTAATAATAGATAAAGTGATTGCAGAGGAAGGTTTATGTGTATATTTTATACCCGTGCGAAGCCGGGGCGAGCCGCTAGTACAGAGATATACAGACTCAACCTTCTTACATACTAATACATAAATATCATCATCTTACATATTATAATACATTTTTATACAGAAGATAAAAAAATATTAAATACTTAATTTATTTATTAAAAAATGCTCTCGGTCGTTGACATTGACCTCAGTTTTATAGGATCGTCTGCAATGTGACAACGGTGATAACAAACCAGACAGTATAAAACTTATTGTCAATTCAGACCTAACTTCAAACATTGACTACTTTTTTCAAAAATCAAAACTCGAAGGACTAGGTATAAGGGAACGAAAGTTTCTATGAAAATCGCAACTAGGTATTCTAGACTGAAGCGTTCGCGGGTTAAAACTAGGTACACAACACACTAGCTGTATACTAAGTGGGAGTCGCACTTGCTTTTGAAGGGTTCCGTAGTATCAAAAAAATATAGGGATAGGGGTTGAGATTGAGATTATTAATAATATTTATTTATAAGTGATAAGAGAACGAACAAGCACACGGCTCTCTGATGGCAAGAGATAATCATGGCATATTGACCACATTATAGATTTTGATCACTCCTTAGTGAAAATTGGTAGCAGCTGATAGGCTGCCCTGCCCACCGTAACTTCATATACCTACCTAACTGTACCGCTGTAAGTTGTAAAACCAGCACCTTCCCGTTAGGTAGGTAGGCACATGAACTTCTGAAACTTTATCATCTTTAAATTAAAAATGTATTTTGTTGGTACTTTTGTAATAAAACTGCAATTCTAAATCGAAATCCACATTTCTTATATTGCCCAGATATTTTTTTATTTTTTAATAAAAATAATTATTTCTTAATATGTAAATAAAATAAGAACTAAATTTAAAAAAAGAGCTGAATTCAATTTTGCAAAAAATGAAAGAAATTTAAATCTCTTAACTCTTTTTTTTCAATCATCTGACTTTTGTTAGTTAATCAATTATGTACGTACTTGAATCTATTATTATGCATATAATAAATCTGTAGAAGGGTCAATTCTGCACATTGAAAATATTAAAAAAATAAATAGCAGGAAGTGTTACTGGATCGATACCAAACCCAAATATGTGATTAAAAATTTTTTTATCTGTCTGTCTGTCTGTATGTTCAGGCATCATGTGAAAACAAACGGTTCGATTTCGATAAAACTTGGTATAATTATACCTTATTATCCCGAGCATTAAATGGAATACTTTTTATCCTTATCAAATACGTAGAAAAAAATCTTAATTTTTCAGTTTTAGACCGACATCCGCGCGGACGGAGTCGCGGGCGGAAGCTAGTTTCAAATAAATTAAGTTAAATTAAAATATGCGATTTTAATTAGGTACCTACATGTTTTTGAAACTTATTATTTAAGAAAATGAAACTAGTTTAAATAAAAAATAAATAAATATCCCTGGACACATCACACAAATTGAATCTAACGCCAAAATAAGCAAATTATATGCTTGTGTTATGGGTGTTAGTCAATGATACTAGTACATAGAAATACTTTAATAGATACCAGAATATATTTAATAAAAACCCAGACCCGGAAATGCAGACATCTAATGTTCATCACACAAATGCCTGACCCCGTCGGGAATCGAACCCGAGCCTCGCGGTTGGTCGATGTAGTCAGGCGTGTACGCTAGCCACTCGAACAACGAGGCACTTTTCCATATACTATCTGTCTACGCCGTGAAATTATACGTAAAATATTTCAAAATTAAAAATAGCGCAAAACTTCGCGTCACAAAACTAGGTACATTTTATTCAGAGTGCACTTCGTACACCAGAAAATCCCTGGTATAAATACGTAAAATCTATTAATCTCTGCTAACCTGGTAGGTTAACTGGGGTGAAGATACAAAATTTCACATTACCTTTTTCATGATCACAGGCACTTGATGGTCCAAGGACATTTTATTTTCTTCAGAACTCATGCACACACGATAGATCTGTCAGTCACACACAAGTCCAAATCCCATAAATAATCCAAATCTAATTTAACATATTCACTTGACACTTGGTTTTTCACTGTTCACCGATTGGGTTTTTTGAAAAGATTTTATTTTATAAAGTGGGTAGAATTTAAATTAAAATTCGGAATGATAGATCGTGGTGCGCGGCCTCTCTCCGCCTGCGCTTAGAGTGAAATGCGCGACCTACCAATATAGAACTGTAGTCCCTACCCCGCGCCTACCTCTACCACTTGTGAGCCCCTACTATCATACACATCTAATCAATGAATTAACCAAAATTAAAATTGTATGATAGCCTACAGGAAAACAGTTCAAGAGACAAATATTTTAAGAATTATAAATAAACAACACGTCATTGGGTCGTGATGCGCACGCGCCGGTGCCGTGATATGGCGCCTTCGAATCTCCTGACATACGTCGAGGGCCAGGGTATTATTGATATTGTGGAAACTATAACATTTACATCAAATTACGCCTTGGCACATATCTCTGCTTGACCCGCCAGGGATTTGGCGCGAAGGTATATTTAGACTTCAATTAATGCGGGATGGAAGAGAAACAGGCAGACGAATAATTGTAGAAATACACGTTGCTTGTAGACTAGGATGTATAACTTTTACATAACAAAGTTTACTGACTTTTCTACATATATCAGTGGTTTCCAAGCATTTAAAATAACATGATAATAGCCAACATAGACATTACCATGGCAGAAATTATTGTACCTAGTATTTTTAGGGCGAGTTGTTCCAAAACTCTATAACCTAGATGTCACAAAAGTATTCAAATAAAATATAAGAAGAAGCTTTTCTAATACCTAGTAGTATCGAAACTACTTAGCCTCAATATCTCAGTGGTAAGGTATCAGTTCAAGAACTTTTACATCTATCACATTGTGGGATTAAGTAGATATATTCATTATTCGGTAATTACCCTTTATTCGGTCGGCGACTAAAAATAAAAAAATATATCAACGAATTTATGACCTCCGTTTTGAATTCGGTTAAAAAAATTAATAAATATCCCTCTAGAAATTTTGCAAAATTATTAACTAACTTATACCATACATACCCAAAGCATTTACGACCTTCACCCACCATATTTGCAAATAAATGATTTTGAATTTGAAAAGTACAGTAGAAGGAATTCAAGTAAGCAAATTATATACTTTCGTTATGAGTGTTTGTCAACGATAGTAATAAATAAAATAAAATATAAGTACTAGGTGTATGCGTCATCATATCTTCTCTTATCGTAAAAAATTCTTTGATCATCTAGTTAATGAGTCCACATATTAAGTTTCAATGTAGATTATAGTCTACAAGTTGGACCGTATAAGGTACATCGATTTTAGAACACCTATTTTAAGTTGTCTCCCACTCTAGAAGCAATTTTAAACAACATCAAAACATTTCGTAAACATGTCATATAAATAAGTTTCTAATACGTACCAGACTTTGAACTCCACTCTATTACATGATAATTACCTATGTTATAAACAATCTCAGATATAGCACATGGCAAGTAATGAGATAAATGCAGTGTGCATTTATTTATTTAGTGATCAAATAATTATGTGATAACAGGACAGTAATATACAACGTTATTTGCCACACCAAGGGCGGGCTACTTCAAGTCGCCTGTCAACGTCAAATTGGTCGTTAACGTCAGTATGTGATGACCACATCGTGTAGTATAATAAAATTACTACGCGGCTACACGATAATCCAGTAACATAAATAGGTGAACGGGTTATTCCACTAGTACACTCAGTGTTAACTTGGTGATAAATTACTGTACAGTATACCTAGCCTACCTACCTATACCTATACCTAGGTTATTCCTGCCGCAACAACATCAATGTCGCATTTCGTACTGGATGCGTTACCTAATAGATTTGTAGATCTCAGCCAATCACCAGCTATTTTATATACATCTAGGGTCAATAGGCAACTGTAGCCTTTAACAGACGACTATACGGAGAGCTTGTTCTTTACCCAATAACTTAGAAAATGTGGTGTTTTAAGCCTAATCAGAAGGACTAATAAAGGAGTATGGGCACTTCTGGGCGGTCAGCGGCCATTAAACAATCTGAGAGATTCTTCATAGAACCTGACCTACTGGTTTACTTGTTGAATGATCTTGAACTATTTTATTTGCACATTTAAGAATATGTTTCGTATTCAAAATAGAGTATCATTAAAAGGTAATCTTGTCGTCATAATGCTCAAATAGCAATTAAAATGTATCGTTACCCAAACTATTTATATACCGCCTTACTTATTCCTGCAACTATATTGACAGTGTTCAGGTCCAAAGGGTGGGGTAGTGGTGCGCTATGGTGTCTATAGGCCGCACCTATCTATGGCCATCAATAGAACCATCCTTGTTAACTATCTTGACGCATTACAAAATAACTCATTTAAATTCCTTTATAACAATACTATCTTAAGTAATCGTGGTTGTTAAGCCCTGATGGAAAACAAGGGATAATTTTAGATTTATCTTTGACTTGTCTGTGTGTGTCTGTGCCATCATAACTTTAGAACAGATGGACCGATTATGATCCAGATTCTTTTTTTTGAAGTGAAACTTCTATATCGGGGATGGAAAAAAAATTAGTGTAACATTTTTTCGTTACGGGTCACATTTTTCCGTTACGCACCATCTTTGTTCTTATCCCTACCACACGTGATTCGAAGTATACTTTCTCCAGCGGAGTAGAGATTGGCAATAAGCTTTATTTAACCAATTTCTGTAAAGTTGCATATTATAGTAAATTATTTTCTGAAAAATAACGTCATAAAGAAGTTTCACTTCTTCACTTCTTACGAGTGTACGCTAGTACACGCACACATTTTTTTAAAGCTGATTGAGATGGTTCTTATCTAAATTACATAAAGGTTATGTCAGGGTTTCACTGTTTTGATGGTGAATACCAACGCGACCCCATCTCGCTCCTTGCCGGGCGGCAGGAAGGTCATCGTGTGGTTTTTAGTCGGTTCGAGTCCGACATAACCCGCTGCTCTTCCCCGAGAGGGGCGGGTATCCGGCGGGGATTTTCCACCCGTAAAAATAGAGTTTCACTTTTTTTATTTTATTTTTATTTATTATTAATAATTTACAGTACATACGTATAAATTTGTACTTACAACTAACTCCAAAGAGAAGAAAGAGAAGTCTGCGTTTTTTAAATTTGTTATTTAAATCTTTAAGTAAAAACAAATGTTTAAATTCAAAAGGTGCTTAAATAGAAAAGTAACCTAAGTACAATGAAAAGAGTTCGACAGTTTGTTCTACAGTATTTAAATAAACACATTAAATATAAAACCGCCCCAAACAACAACAGCAGGAGGTATTAGTAATATTATGTGATTACTATAATGCGGAATCCTCATTCATCAGTCACGGAGTGATTAATGGTCTCTTGGTGTTCCGAACACACCGGATGATGGTAAAAACATGCATAGAAAGCCCCGGTGTCTTAAGCTGGTTTCACGCATGAATACAAAATAGGCAAAAAACACACCTTAGATGTCCCATGTCTCTGACATTTTTGGTTTATTTTTAAACAGGTATCCCTCACTATGTTGTGTCAACTGTCGCGTTTCCGATGGTATTTTCGATTGCGTGATCCGCAAAGTAAATGTTCTAGAGGTTGCAGTTTGTCTTTGGCGTAAATATGTGACGTCTTATTATCATAACGTATAAATAAATGAGTGCACAAATTACACTAATTGATCTAGTGTGTTATCTATGGTTGGTGTCGCGCAACTAAAAGTAAACTACTTATATCATGTTTATGTTATGGGTGTCAGTTAGCGATACTAATACCTAAAGATACTTAAATAGATGCCGAAGTAAAGTTTTAGAAAACACTCTAGAAATAGAGACGTTGGGTATCGAACCCGAGCCTCACGCTTGTTCGTTAGCGTTAATGACAGATATCTAGAGGTTCATCACAAAAATCCTACATCAGGAATCGAACCTGTACCTGCGGTTAGACGGTAGCATTAAGGGGCCATATACGCTAAAATACGTCAGAAGTTTACTGTTTTTTTCATACAAAGCAATCATGGATCTTTCTCACAAAAATACACAAGATTAACATGAATATGCTTTACTAGACTAGTGTTTCCAAAACACGATTCATTTTACTTTGCTCGATAGAAAAAAATCAAAAAGTTAACCCTTTTTTGAAAGCTTTTGCTTTCTGTCTACTTCAATTGTGAAAATATCGACACCAGATTTAACGTAAACATAGATAAGTACTGTACCTAAAAGATAAGTGTTTCAGTTTTTATACTTTTTTTCAAATTACTTTTATAGTGTCAAAAATAGTGATTTGTCGCTTAAGACGTTTAGAGCGCCATTGTTCATAGTAATCATGGAACGGGGGAGCGCGGTGATTGGCTCTTCTGGCTGACTGAGTATGGGGCCTTAATCATATATATTTTGACTGGTTTCATACTCAAAGCGATTATACTAACCCTTCGAGCTAAAAGGCTGACGAATGTAATCTAGTAATTTAGATTTATACATTTTTTACTACTAATTCATTTATTTAATATTTTTAATTTAATTTAAATATTTTGAACAATATACTATTATTACAAGATGTTCTTTGTTGGGACTTGCCACTCCCTAGTAGTACCTCCGGTAGTAGTCTACAGCTTCATGTCAGTAACGTTTTCATTCACGGATATATTAAATGTTATCCTCTGATTTAAATCCTTTATAAAATGAACTGAGTAAACTTAAGTCAGTTGAAGTGTCTAGAATGCAAACCACCAAGACATTTGACAATAAACGTAATAAGCCAGCCGTAAGACAGGGCCGCATTTGAAATTGCATGCCAAAGAATACAGTTGTCTCGGGGCGCACAACAAACTGCCTACGCTTGAAACTTGAAAGCATTGAACCTTTCTCAACTGTACAGAAATAAACTACGCCAGACATGCTCCCATACCTTAAAATTAATCCCGTTTTATACAAATGGACTATATTGCATCTGTCAGATTGCCTTTTAAATGCTTTAGATTTTAAATCATTAAGCTAGGTCCTCATTGAAATAATTTTAACGATTACTACATGTTCTGACAAATAACCTACATTTGTTAAATTAGCCTACATTAGGAGAAGGGTAGATATTATATTTATTTGTAAGGTCAGGCTTATATTGTCAAAATTTCATATTTCTACATCTCTGGCTGACATAACGTCATCATATTTTGTCAAAATTTGAGCTACTAAGAACTAATATTATGCAGTAAAATTTTTAATTCTTTTGTTATCCATTACATCGTTGAAATATGTCATTGGTATGGTTAGTTTAAATGTACGGATCAAACTATCAATATTATGTTCTCATGTTTACATTTTAGAATTTTTGAAGTGAAAACTTCTTTAGTGGCGTTGCGCACCTTTTTTTGGAATGGGTAAAAACTTCTAAACTCGCATCAAGACACGTGACCCGTAAAAATTTATAAGATGGATTAAGTATCTTTCTACGGCGCGGCGAAAATATATTTCTGCTGTTTCGTTTAGGTGGTGCAGGGCGCTTTCGCGAATGTTTGTTTTGTCATGTTTGTGTAAGATAGCGCAACAAATTAATATTGTATTCTACCACATAAATGATAGTACTTTCATACTGATAATTAAAGCAATTCGTTCAAAATTGTTCCCTAACCATTCCAAAATATCAAAAATATACAACGTTAATATTCAAGTTTTCATTTTTGCCGGCACTCCCGGAATGCAACCCGTCGTATTTTTAAGACGAAAAACCAAGTGAATTGTCTGTTAGGTCTTTTTCGTTTTAAGAGAAGACAAAGATAGCAACTTTTTTTTTAGAAACAGTTCTTGTTTCTCTCTGTTGAAAAAGACGAAAGAAAATCAATAAGCTCAATTTAAAACTAACTGTGCCTAACAGTGGTGCATCTGACAATTAAATATTAATAGTGCAGTAATTAATCACAAGCGATCTTGATTTACTGCTTTCATATGACACGTTATTTATCTTGTGCTAGTTTTAATATTATGCTTTAGAAAGTATGCATTTAAGTTACAGAGTATCTATCATCGAAATACGTGGGTTGACAGATATTCAATAAATAATTATAAACTATAACGTTAAAACACTGTGTGGGAAATATATATCGCCTTTAGTGAAAAACTATAAAATTATCACATTGGTTTCCAAATTACACGACAATTTGGGGATAATAATTTTCCCAAATTTTGTAACAAATTATTATTCCACATTGGAGTTTGCGTGACGTGGGAGAATATGAAACATGCAAAAAAATATGAATGTTTGTATTGTAAGTAGTGTAGTCGTAATGATATCATGATTTCATTCTACACATTTCAAATAAAACAATAATGACATACATTTTTTATATTGATCCTGATGTTGACATAGCTTAACTCTAGGTCCGTATCTATCTGAATACAGACATTCTTGTGTCATTTTATTATTTTCTAGATTAAAATGCTCCCGCCCAGAAGCGATTTCTTTTTCAAGCAATCTGAAATGCGTCGAAAGCAATTAAGAAATTAAATTTGTTTCATTCGAAGACTTCTACGTGTTTTTGCGATGTGGCTTTCCTGTGTACCATTTAGAAACAATTTTTGATAATGGTTTGGACCGCAACTTTCATAAAACAGCAATTTCAGAAATTATGTGAGTTATATAAGAAATGCACATTAATAATGATGTACACATTTTGTTATAAAATAATAATTTCATTACAAGAAGAGTTGTCATTAATTCCATAATATCTATTTTGCTAGCTGTTTACACGCGATTTCATTGTGGCAAAAATATTTACAATTTCCATACTTTCATCCCCATTATAGTTCTTTGAGGGTTGATTTAAAATAAACATATCCTACATTTGAATTCTAGTCTATCAAATTTCATCAAAATCGTTCTAGTGGTAAAGCTGTGAAAGCGTACCATACAGACAGACACACTTTTGCATTTTATACTATAAATTTGTAGCATGAATGAATAGGTATGAAAATATACATATGTATGTAGTAATAATATCTAAGCAAAATTACGATTATGTATCTAAATATTCTCTTTATTTCTCCGTGTTGCTTCGGGTCTCTCACCGAACTGGTCGGGTTTTCTTATCACTTCTCCTTGGCAGATCATAAGAGATGAAAGTAGCTGCAATGGGTCATTGCCAAATAAGTATAAAAAAATTAAAGACTAACAATCCAGATTAATTAGAAAAAAAAATCCCTTCTAATGATACAAAACATGTATAAGTAAAAATGTTACGTCTTCACGTTTAAACGGCTGAAACTATTTTCACAAATTTTAGCAGATTCCACGTTGGTGAAGCATATGGGCTACTGTTGGACCTGATATCTTTTTTTTTAATTTGCAAAAAAATTCTAAATTTGAATTTGAACGGTGAAGGATATAAGTTGAAATGAATTTGCGTAAAAAAGGGGTTGCACTCCGGTTAGAGAATAATTTTGCACAAAATGCTTCAATCATCAGTGTTAAAGTACTATCATTTATGCACAAATATTATTTTCATATCAATAACCTGCGTTTGACTTGACAAAAACTCGCTAAAGTAAGACTACGTGACGGCTAGGAGCGTCGTCATATTATTTGTATAAACGAACATTGCTCGTCTACAGATAAAGCTTATTTTCAAGATGGAACAAATAGAGCAATGTCTGTTGATATTATAAGTATCTGCCATCACGTTGTCTTGTGAAAATGTAATATAGGCGTAATATAGTGGCGTATTATCCATTACAAATCCGATACTCTTCGGAAATATCTAAGCAATACAAAAACAGCAATGAATCTATGTTTTATTTTAGATCTCGGGCCGTCTTATATGCGCATACGCCCTGCGCCGATCTGACAATCTGACGCGAGTATTTACTTAAATAATTCTGAATTTGGATTTGAATATGTTGCTAATCGCGCAATTTTTAACTAAACCAGACTTTATTCTGATAACTTAATATACCTTCTGCTTTCGGCTGAATATCTAATACGCGGACGAAGCCCTGGCAACATTTAGTAGTTTAAATCTTACAGCAACCTTACCGTACCTTATTCCATGTAAATTGTCACAGATAGTCGCTAATCGGTGTTAGCTCAGGTAATAAACAACCTGGGTGGAATGTTAATACCGTTTCAGGTCCAGACCGGTTGCCCGACCATTGGCACCCTGTTTCTAGACCTTAACATAGGACAGACATTACAGTCTAGCAACATATTTAATGTCACCGTATATGGCTTTGTTAATATCCCCAATGATCATGCCTAAACCTTAAGAATAGCCAATAACTTCGGTTCTTGTAGTTACGTTTATCCGGTCCGGTATCGACGTTAGCTACAGACCGGATTTTATTCCTAGGCTACGTAAAATAGGTGTTATCAATTTTAATACTAAACAATGTTATATGATGACCGGTTGGAGAAAAATTTGCCACCTATCTCATCGAGGGACTAAGTACTTTCGGTTAGTAATGGGTGTCCTTGTTATACCTCTGCATGCTCCTTCGGGAATGCGGTCGTGAAGATGCTTATTTACTTTTTTGATATTTGCGTCTATATTCACGCTATTTACTTTAAGAAATATTTCGAAAAATCTGAAAATTAAAAAAAATAAAGCAACACCTATTTTACGAATCGCAGGGCCTTGATCATGAGTTTGTATAGATAACGTTCGATAAGTTACGTGTCGAAATCTATGACACTTTTGGTTTAAATATGTGTTTCTTTTACGCCCAATATTAATAATCAATCCTAATCCAAAACTTGCTGTCCATGATTGATTTTTTGATCCATTTTTATGTTATCGCTTACCAATAACATATCTGTGCACAGGATAAATATGGTAATTAGGTGTAGGATAGGCGGGCGGATACGCATCTATCTAGATTGCTTGAAATCCATCTTTAGACATACATTATTAACATTGGCCGTTAGTGACATATAGAGGCGCCGTTCAAAATTTTTATACAAATAATTTACAGAGACGGTAGCGAGTATAGTAAACTTGACAAGCCGTAAACTCATGGTTAGGGGTGTACTTATATAACTTTCAATATAGTGTTACAAGTTACTTTATTTAACATTATTTAAGAATTATATGGTACTTGGCAACTTGCCGCTCAAAATGAAAATAGCTCAAGTCTTCTGTCAAAATCATATTACAAATACCACAAGTATGCCAAATTTCATTCATGTCACGTTATTATCCAACCACCACGGCTATATGTATATATCATATTTACATAAGAGCCACGCCTTCTTTCAGAAAATACGACATATATGTATCACATGAGCTCGTGTGATAGTCTGACGCTCCCTACGCTTTCCAAGACGCCATGTTTATTAGAAATTAGGGTGCTATTATTAGAATGTGATAATTACACTCGCCTTTTTTAATTGGAATGTCACATGAGACAATTACCTAAGTTCTGCCTACGCTTTTAAGGTTCTGAATGGTAGAAAAAGAAACCTTATGAACGAATGAAGATTCGATGTAATGAAACTATAGATTCAGTGAATTGTGAGCATTGTAGATATGAAAAACTAGGTGCAGACGATTCAAAACAAGCAGTAGAATTCATTTATAGAATTTATGTATGTCTATCTGCCTATATCTCGACCGCAATCCACATTCCACATCGAATCTATTGAACCGATCGTAACGAAATGAGATTCTTTATATTCTGAATTTATCGGATATTATTTAATCCGCTCACTAAAGAAGATGGATCTCCTCTGTAGTCTCGCGGTCCGGTGTCGGACTTGACTTCTTGAGTTCTCGGGTTAGATCCCCGGGTCGGGCAGCAAGAAAAACTAGAAAATTGAGTATTTTCAATTTTCTAATAAAAAATAATGTTGCCCGAGATTGGATATGTGTTCGGTTGGCGATAGGCTTGCCATCTATCACATTGTGGATCTTGGATATGGGCGTGAAGATATTAAAGAACATCCTGCGGAAGCGGGGTGGAAGTCAAAATGTAAATTGGGATATAGTTTACTACCGCGTCGACCGATTTCATTTACTCGTTTTTCGTTTGGTATTATGTGTTTTACAGATTGTCCGGTAGTTTTTTTAAAGTCATTAGTTTTGTAGTTTAAAAATCACAGACACAGCAACACTCAGTATGAAGTAAAAATGACTTCAAACATGGAAGGTCAAAAAATATTTGAATATTATTTGAATATTGATCTTTTAATAATAGTTACATAGATATTTTCATACCAAGTCCCTCTGCAGGGAAAGCAGAGTCACATTTCATTGTTAATTTCGCTTATACTAAAAATTAATGTTCAATAAAGTTAAGGAAACATTTTTGTAATAGTGCATGAAGTGTTGTCAGATAATATTCACATATATGAAAAATATAGGGAAAAGCGTTGATATAATTTGAATCAATAAAATTAATCTTCTTTCTAAGGAAAAAATGTTTTATTATTACATATCGACAAAAAATAAATTGGCAGAAATGGACAAAAAAAAATAGTTGTCTGTGTAGTGTAGCGATTCGGCGTTGGACTTGCCGTCGGCAACAGAGTCAATGTATTTTTTAAATTTTCTAATAACAACAACGTAATATAAATATGTAATACAAATATAAAATAAGTATATGTAATAGGCTTGCCACCTATTACATTGTTGGATTTAGTGTTTTCGGTTTTTTTTCCTGCTGCTTCCCGATACGGGCATGAACATATTTTTTTTACAGACTCAAAAACCTGTGATGGTATGTTTTAAATAGTGATCAAGATTTATAATCTCGTATTTAATTAACTTTAAATCTGTACAACACAAGCTTCGTACATAACGACGATCTTATAGTTTATTTTTATTTTACCTTGTTTAATTGTGTCAAGGTAGGTTTTGTTTCTACATTATACGCTTATGTACTACATAATGTTTTCAAATTATTTAGTACAGTAAGTAATCATCTATACGTAATATTTATTTATGGTGTTTGGTCATGTACAAGCAATATGGTTAACTTTAGTAACAAATTACTTTTCCCAAATGAATGTCAACCGAGACGACATTGTTCAATGTCCTGAAATGTTAAGATGTATTCCGGGGTTCGTTTTGGTATTTCGAGTGTATTTCAACCATCTGCCTCTCTAACTGGTAGCGTGCAAGAAGGGAGCATTGGTTAAACCATTACTGGTGACAGAGCTAAAGTGCTGTGCAGCAACTTGCCCGGGTAGGGATCCAAAGTCTTACCCATTCCTGCCGCCATAACGACAGTAGGTGTTTGACACTGTCATATTCCAGAGGTAAAGACAGCCAGCCGACTTCGGCTCACAGAGTAGCGACGCACCTTTAACATCTGAGATTTGCATTTCTCTCTTACCTATGGTATATTCGCAATCTAGGTATATTCGTAATCTTGGTATACATCTATACACATTAATAAAATTGGTGTGTCTATTTGTAAAATTAAAATTAGGGCTTTTTACTACATGCACATGAATGTACCTATATACTTACGATTCATAATACTAAAAAATAAAATAACATGTTCCACCATTTTCTATCAGTTTTGTCTGTCTGTTTTTGACGCCTAATATTTCAAACGATTGGCTGGTGTTAGAAGGAGTAATAAGTGGAGTACTTTTGTTTTAGACTTTTTTGTAAAACTCCGTATAAAGACGACCTCATAAGGGTTTCGTCCTTATTCTTGTAAAGAGATAAGAGCACCTAGGTAGGTAAAAGTTTGTAATTGTCTCAATGTTAGTTTAAAGTCTTTCTGTAAGATCTCAGCGCCCACGAAAAGTCGAAAGAAATTCATTGTTAAAATAGCAACGGCTACCGGACCGAAAATGAAACAAAATCAAAAACAAATTTGACATTCTGTTTGAAAAATGCCCTCATCTCAAAATAATCTTTTAGCTTAAAATTAGATGAGGACAATCAAAATGAAATTCCCAGAGGTCAATAGCCGGCAACGATCTGGGCGGGCGGCGCACATCTTTGACCTTCAACGACACTGTGAAAATAGAATAGTTTATGATTATCTACGGCTATTCAACATTTCAACGATATTTTTTCAGTGTGTACCTCACGACTGAAATGTTACTGCAAATGAAATCATCCACCATTCATTTTAATTTCTTTACTCTTTTAATTTTTCCCTTTCTGGGACAGGCTAATAAGGCCTTCAGGCCATACTGCCACGTACCTATTCCTCATTAGAAATTCTAGTAATTTTTTATTTTTAACACGTTTTTATTAGCTCGGGCTGTATGTATGTATGTAAGCACCCCCGCTTTTTACTCTGGATTAATTTCTTCTGTTAATAACGTAATTTTTTTTTTATTTCATTGTGAGGTGATTCAGTATGATTGATTGTTCGATCTTCTACTACTGTAATATAAAACTTCTCTTTATTAAAATTTATTTTCTAGTTTTTAGTTCGATTAGCAATAAAAGCGTATTATTTAGTATTTTAAACTATTATTTATTGTTATTTATTTTCAATTATCTTCTTTATTTTCTTATATTATAGTCATAGGTCGACAAATAGGGGCTATTAGGGTCTGGAGTAAAGCGGACGCCTCCTTACTCAAGCTCAATTAGTGGGATTTGGCGGCATCGAGGAAGTAAGTACACGATATACTAATTTGTTCACAATTATTATTTCACTTGTGCACCTAATTTGAACAAAATTAAACAAAGTTCCATCTAAATTGACTCATATAACTCGCAATGTACATAAATATCTTAATTTCGTTGGTTTTGTTCTAATCTAAGACTAAGATTTTAAATTGGCAGCCTAATAATCGAAAGTCAGTAAAAATTTAAACAAACACCAAAATAAAAGCTAAAAAAATGTTGGCTACCATAAATAATTATTAAAGATATAGTTTCCTGAGAAAGTAGTTTTTAATTAGGTAAGTTTGAAAAAAGAAAGAGGTTATTTGCTGGACCCCTATTTTTTAAGTATGTTATTCAGTTTCTCCGTCATTTCTAAACCGATTTAAAAATATTTTTGTATAAAAATTGCGTACTTTCGAGGTGACCCCATTGCCACGAAGTCTGTATCTGGTCATGGAATCCCAGAGAAATTGAGTCCAATACTTATTTTTTGTGTACTTGTACTTATATGCCAAATTGTACTTGTACTTATATATTTTGCAGTTTTAGTAGGATTGAATTCTTGGCTAGATAGAGATCGTTTGTTTTGGTGATAAGATCGCATTATGTGTGCTGTGTAGGTACCTACAAACAGCACTCTGTTTCTGATAACAAAATTGTTGTATTGTGCATATAATTTACCATAGTATTACTATTATATAAAAAGTAAGTACCTACCTCGAAGAGGTATGCAAAGGTACAACCAGTGTCTTGACTAACCGGTACTTAAGTCCCATAATGCGTAAAAATTCAAATATTCAAAATAGATTTATTTATGTAGATCTATACAAAGAATCTTGTAACGCATCTTAGATATAACTCTAAAAATTACCACCGGATCGGAACGCGGCCACTCACTGAGAAGATCCAGCGAAAGAAACTCAGCGGGCTTGTCTTTTTTCTTACAAATCTAATTTACAAAAGTTTGTCACATTTATAATTAATTTGTAGAGGTTGGTATGTGGAGCAATTAATCCCAAGCATTTATGTCTTCTAAATATTAAAATATCTTATTAAATGAAATCTAACCTAACCCTTACCATGCAACTAAATTTTAATATTTCTTTTAAATTTGTTAAATGTTAAGTCTTTAATATGCTCGGAAAGTTTATTGTAAAAACGTATACATTGGCCCACGGAAGAATAACTGATTCTGTGGAGACGAGACTTAGCTGACTAACCTATCGCCAGCTGAAAACTTGTGAAATCCCGGGCAAAGTTATTTTTATTGGTAGACTAGCAGCCCTTCCCAGCTTTGCATGGTATAAATCCTTCTATAATTATAAATAAAACCTTTCTTTTGTCTATTAAAAAAAAGATATCAAAATCCGATTCGTAGTTTTAAAGATCTAAGCATACACAGGGACAGCACGCGTAAAGCAATATGTTTTATACTGCACTGCACAGTGACTAAAAAAACACATTTTAAGTTTAAGGGCATTGAACTCTTGACCATATATAGTCAATTCCAAAACTGGACCACTAGATTACAGATACGATATAGAGACATAGATTAATATTATTCATCAAATTATTAATGCAAATAATTATATATTCAATTATCGTCATATTGTAACAATATGATTCTACGATAATTCCCATCTAAATAAAAGACGCCCACATTTATGTTAATCAGCTCAATAATTAATTGGTGTCACTTACATATTGGCTTTCAGACACTTGGGGGCACGGCAGGCACGAGCATGGCCAAGTTGTACAACATATTTACGATAGCACAAATCATTAGACAGGATGTCATCGGATCTGCCAAGTTTCACTAAAAAGTTTACAAGCGCAGTCACGAATATAGCATTGGTTCACACGAACGGCAATTGCACTACAGCGCAAATCGCAGCGACAGAATGTGGTCGAGCACTGGTTATTTGTGAATTGTGTCGCTTTAATTTTATGTTATTGCGATGTCGCACCGACAAAATAACGATATCGTTGCGTTGTGTCTGAATTCGAATAAGAATTTTTATTTGTCCGAATGTTATGTTGACCATAGTATACTTGTGACATACTCTTCTTAGCCCTAAAATTAGTTTCCATAATGATACGAGTGCCATACGCATTGTTATCCTTTTTTTTAATTGCAATAATATTATTCAACCTAATATTTAAATGCCTTACAAAAATTTGTATCTTTTTTTTAAATTGTTTATTTATCAACTCTTAAACCAAATCACATTTCAATAAAATTGTCTGTAAACTTTTATAATTTGTCTAGACAATTCTGTTCTCGCACGACAATGAACCCTTAACACTAACTGATTTTATGTTCCGATTTATATTTCCGATAAAACTTATCCATAATATAGTTAAGATGCATCTCAATCACGTCAGTTTACAAAAAAACACATTGAAATTGGTCCAAGAATTATGATGCCACCCACAGACACCCACAGGGACGCACTAAACCTTTGACACCGCTCTTTTTCCGTCGGGCTAAAAACTACGTCCTACCCCATCGTATGGTTGTGGTTGTCAAATCAAATTAAATTAAAAATATTTGTATTTCACATTAACCTACAAAAGGCATTTTTGACGCGTCTATGTAATACTAAATCTACCATCGGATCGGAACGCGGCCTCACACTGAAAAGATCCGGTAAGGAACTCAGCGAGCTTGTCTTTTTCTTATTTTAAAATGTATGTATAGAATAATATTATATTTATAAGATATTGACATAAGCAGCAATTAATCCCAATCGTTCTAATTATCGTTTACATTTAACACATTTCTTAATTTGTTAATTGGAAGTTGTTTCATATAATTGGGAAGTTTGTTGTAGAACTGTATACATTGGCCCATGAAATAATGGCTTACTCTGTGGAGACTGTGCCGTATGTGTATATCAAGCCTAAACCAACAATAGCACGTGACGCGCTACAAGCAGGCAGCGTGACGCGCACGCAGCGTATCGCCTTAGTGTAACACACACACACACAGACAAGCATCTTTTGTTGCATGTGACACCGCTCTCCTCCAGATACGACTGTCTAATGTCTTTGGGAAATCAAATATTTTTTTTAATTTGAATAGGATACTGGACTTCTTAAAGGATGAATTTGAGAAAAGCAGAAATGTTGATTAACTGGAACTGTCAACTACAGATGTTTTTTTTTCTTAAGTGCAAATTTTTTTTAATACGGAACCTTCTCCAGAAAACAATTAAATCAATGAACAAAATATCTACACTGTTTACAGACATAGAAATAATCGCCTCTTAGGTCTAGCGGTTCAGTTGTTGGACTTGACTGCATGAGGTCCTGGGTTCGAATCCCGGGTCGAACAACAAAAAGAAAATTGGGAAAACCCAATTTTCTTTTTGTTGTTCGACCCGCGAAACAAAAAATGTTGCTCGAGATTGGAAATGTGCCCGGTTGGCGATAGGCTTGCCACCTATCACATTATGGGACTTAGTATCTTCGGCTTGTCGTGGGTGCCCTGGTGGTGCCTCTGCCTACCCCTTCGGGGATATGGGCGTAAAGATACTTTTTTTCTAGAAATAATAATCCTAAAATAAAAAAATTGGACAATGCGTACACATTGTTAAAAGTATAATATGTCACACAGAAACATTTCATATGGTTAATTATATACTTTTTTTATATGCGAAATATATTTAATGTGTCCTAACAAGTTATTATTGAGCGCACTAATCCTATTAATATTATAAATGCGAAAGTTTGTATGTGTGGATGTATGGATGTATGGATGTTTGTTACTCTTTCACGCAAAAACTACAAAGCCGATTACGATGAAATTTGGTATGTAGGTAGCTGAAGACCCAGAATAACATATATGCTACTTTTTATCCCGTTCCCGCGGGATTGGGACTTACGCGGGTGAAACCGCAGGGCGCAGCTAGTATATTATAACATTCAGAATGTTTTATAAGATATTTATTATTATAAATCAGTAAATATATTTATAAATCGAGAATTACATGAAGGATTAAACTAAGGTTAGACTTCAAAAGCAGATTTTTTTTGATGATAAGAATGCCACATCTCTACTGATTGTAGTGGTGCGATTTTAACCAGATCTTGAGTAAGATTAAAGTTGTAGAGAAGATGACCATAAAACCAGAGATAAGTAAATATACTTGTAGACTCTGATATGACTAAGGAAAGTCTACGGCTGTCCTACCCTCTAAACAGCAACACGACAATTGCGAGCACAAACGTTACGGTAGCAAGAAAAGCTAGTGCAACGTTATCAAACTGGTTGGTACTATTATCGTTATCAAACTATCGCCTGACATTAATACATACGGTTTGTGTATAATAAAATGAAGTCATTCTCTTTACCTGCAATTCTTGTTCTTCCCTGCAATTTTCCCAGTTTTTCTCTTCATAAGAACCTTCTCCTGACAATAACTAAAACAACAAAAAAAGAATTGGTAAAATTTGTTCACACATTCAGGCGATGATCACGCAAAATAGGGATTCATTTATATCGCATTTATAATATTAATAGGATAGGATTAGATAGGATTGGAAAATTAAATATTAAAAAATAACATATGTATTTGAGCAAAGATAGCTTCTCGTTCGATCTTAACGAAAATCACAAGTTTCTCAGAATACGAGAAAGGAATAAAGCTGATATAAATAAACAGAAAGACAGAGATCCAAGTGAACTGATTGTACATATCCTAAAGTTCATCAAACACCAATTAGGCGACGTAAGGCCAGACAGTAACATTTGCATTTGGTGCACAAGCTATTAGTCAAATAGAAATCTAAATAAGACATAAGAGCTTCAGGAAAACTTCCGCTTGTTAATTAATTGCATTTTCCTTACTTAAAGCATTATTGATCGACTGATCACTTTATTGTACACATTCAAACTTACAAAGTTGCATTGCATGAGTATATTAACAACACCAACTTATAGTTTATTGTAGCTGCTGACCCGGCAGACGTTGTTTGCTATATTTTTAATGTAATTTTAGTAAAAAAAATTAAGGTGAGTCACTCTCATCACTCACGGGTGTGAAAAATAGATGTTGGCCGATTCTCAGACCTACTCAATATGCTCACAAAATTTCATGAGGATCGGTCAAGCCGTTTCGTAGAATTACGGGAACGTACATTGTGATACGAGAATTTTATATACAGTACAGTCAGTGTCTCTGTCTATCTCTTCATACTTTCTTTTACACGAAAGCCGTACTTATCGCCAAACAAAGCCATCTTTACCAGACAACGTTTTTGTATAACGAAGCTATATAACCATAAATTCAGTAATTGATAAAGAGATGAAACATACCACATAAAATGAAAATGATTATTTTCAAAAATATTATAATTACAAGGAAATAATTAGTAGTTGAAATAAGCTTGAAATAGGCAGTAGCACAACTAGGGTACCCACTACTGGCTGATGATACAAAGTCCCACGATGTGATAGCTTATCACCAACCAGGCACATATCCAATCCTGGAAAACGTTATTTTTGTTAGAAAATTGAAAATACACATTTTCTATGTCTTTTGTTGCGCGATCCGGGGATCGAACCCGGGACTTGAAAATCCGACGCCAGACCTCTAGGCAACTATCTATCAATCGATCTTATAATATGATACAGACAATAGGTAGTATCAACCAACTTTCCACCACCACTCGTCACAAGTGCCTCTTGTAAGATGAATGTGAATAAAAATATATTCTAATATATTCTATTACTCCTATTTAACCCCCGACGCAAAAAAAGGTTTTATAAGTTTAACGTGTCTGTCTGTTTGTCTGTCTGTCTGTGGCATCATTACTCCCGAACGGATGCAGTGATTTCAAATAAGTTTTTTTTTGTATTAAAGGTAACTTGTATGCGAGTGTTCTAAGACATTTTTGATGAAAATCGGTTGAGCCGTTTAAAAATTGTGGGGGTGAAAGTAGGGAGATTAACCAAATATCTGCAAATATACTCGGATATTTTTGTTTTATTGTGTTGTTTTTTTTTTATTTTAATTTATTTTTTATCGCGTAGACGTGAACGAATCAGAATGGCTGTATTTTTATTATCGTATGTGTATTAATTATTATTCAGTTTTGATAGTATAACGGCTCTTCGGCTAGTCGAGGGTGCACTGGTTGTGCCTCTGCCAACCTTTTCGAGGATATGGGCGTGAAGATACTTACTGACACTGTAATAAAAACTATAATACCAGGTTGAACCTTAAATTACATTGGTCCACGTTTATAAATAAGACCCAGTAACCAGACCGCAGAACCAAGTCGAGGTACGGTCTCTCGGGAGATATCCCTTGTTGCTGGCGTTGTAGGTAACAGTCCAATCCATCTAAATAATAATGTCTCGGGCTGAGCACTCTGCTCGACCCACAAAGTTCGGTGAAGTTGTAGAAACCGCGAGGTTGGCAACACATTATTCATTACAAAAAAAAAATAAGACAGTGAGTGTTCGAGATCCAATTTTACAGTTTAAACGTCGTCGTTATACATTTTACAAAGAAATGTACTTAACTAATTTATCACCTCTGTGGTGTTTATTGATCGCTTCTGTGGTCGAGCGGTCCGGGTATTGGACTTGACTGCATGAGGTCGCGGGTTCGAATCCCGGGTCCGCCAATCAAAAGAAAAAATGCATTTTTCCAATTTTCTAATAAAAAAAAAGTTGGTCGGGATTGGAAACGTGCCCGGTTGGCGATAGGCTTGCCACCTATCACATTATGGGACTTAGTATCTTCGGCTAGTCGTGGGTGCCCTGGTTGTGCCTCTGCCTACCTCTTCGGGGATATGGGCGTGAAGATACTTTTTTTATGTTATTTATGTAGTTCTTATGATATCGTGAATTTGGAAGATTTCAGAACAAGCGTACCCGTCACAATATTTCACCCTCACACACTTCATGTTGGTTATGATAAAGTTAAAAACATAATAACATGATAACCTTATTAATAGGTAAATAAGCTTAAGCATAATAATATACCAGTACACTCAGTGCCAATTAATTGGAAACCGTTTTTTACAAAAAATACTTTCTATTGCATCTACATCTAAATTTTTGCATAGAGACAGTTCTGGGAGTAACATTTTATATACAACAAAATGCGATAACTCCGAAAGTTTGTATGTTTGCTTGTTTTTTTGTTACTCCTTCACGCAAAAATTTCTGAACTTATTTTTATGAAATTTCGCACACACATATAGGGGAAACTTGGATTAACACATGGGATAGTTTTTATCCCGAAAAAATGTTCCTGTGGAACCATTGACCACCACCGCGGGCATCAGTTAGTTTTTAATATTTGTCATCGTGGGCACTTGGTAAACCTAACAAATAATTATATTTTTAAATAAAGAAACACTTGCATATCGCGTTATGATTAATGATCATTAAAGTAGACTAATACTTTCGATTTTTAATATATCGTCAGGCTAAAACTTAAATGTACTTATTTATTAATTTAGTTCTTTATTTAAACGGAAATACACAAACGGTGGGCTTATCTCTAGATCTATAGATTTCTTACAGCCAACAATAAAACTTAATATCTGTAAAATATTCCAAAATCAACGACTACTTACAAATAAAAAAAATAAAATAAAAAAACATTCTCCAGCGGACCAAATTGTCAATCTAAACCATTCTCGAATCCCCTTGAACACACAAATAGTTTCATTAACATCGGTCCATTCGTCTAGAAGGAGTTCAGTGACAAACAAGCGAACACAATAATTATATATAATATATATAAAGATATGTCATATTGCCGTTCGTTTTTGCAACTAACTATACTTCGGGAATAACATGAATTTATCTTAAAGTGAAAATAACAAGTTAAAATGTGAGCCGAGTGGCCGCGAGGTCAGAACATCACTATAAAGTTGATTTGGATCCTTGATGAAGCATTACATGATCTATTGGTATAAAATTAGTAGCCCGCTGGCTTGGAATTAATGTAACATATTGTATAGTTCACAACAAAAGTCCTCCGTCTTCTTTTCCAACTCTTAGAATAGACCAACTCCCTAGTTCCCTACAGACCACTGGTATATGGCGTCCGTGTACCTACTTATTATTTTTTATTTCAGTGTAGAAATGTAACGACTCCATCAGATACTTTGATCCTACTACTTTTAAACGCCAGACTGTTTTGAGTACCTACCTACTGCAAAAACTCGCACAGATTGTTACCAAATCCTGATTATTTTCTGTGGCCATATAATTGCGCTCAGCAAATACATTTACTTACGCGAGAGGTTATTTACACTTAATACTTTAGCCTCAGGTTGGTAATAAATACACTTTGCCTTGGTTTGCATAGGATGGTTAACATTTGTCAGTATTTCATAAAACTAACAAACGCGCGGCCATTAAATGTGTAAAATAACAAACATTAAATGAAGCTTTGTTATTAATCAATATATCGGAAAATAATGTATACGTACAGAATAAATTAAAATTTTTGGTAATAAATAGAATAAAAAACAATCAGCGATCGAAATGCAATCTGTTGCTATGTGTCAAATAACACGGATTCACGTAAAAAATTGTTTGAATCGCGCAATTGTCACTGTCTGTTTGCAAGTTTGTAACCTTAAAATTTATCCAGAAATACAAATTGATGTAGTCATTGTTATTTAAAGATAGCGAGCTAGACAGATACGTACTGACGACCACCAAATTTTCTAAACATGGTCTTCAACGGAAATGGTAAAATAAATAAAAAAAACATTTGCTACTTACACAAAACTGATTCATCCAATACGATTTGAATTAATAAACATTGAGATTGCTTTTGTTATTGAAATTTTCTTTTAAGTGTATGTAAACGGTTCTCAGTCTCGTCGCTGTATATTTGAATCCAGACAGAATTTCAATGTACATTACATTATCACATTGAACAGAGATAATTTATCTTAGATAAGTTCTACAAAGGATAGTTTTAGCTAGTATCGGAAACTGGTCACATCCCATTTTCATACCTTCAGATAATACAAAATGTCTAACAGTCAATATAAATAACCTATCTACGGATAAAAATAGGTCTTCTATATTTTGTTGCTAAGCCAGTCAGCTAAGTCATTGGCCAGAAGAGGGGTCATCTGAGCGGGTTAGGGCGTTCCCTGGAGGCGACGCGTACCGATCCGCCCTCGTCCGTACGAAAAGAGGCAGATGCGGCGATGGGAGCCGCCACCCAAGACGCCAGGCCCGCACAAGCGAATCGAGGAGTGGAGAGTGTCAAATAGGCACGTGGAATGTGAGAGGGCGAATGGAAGCAAATATGAATTAATTGATTGATGTAATGGATGAGAGATGCCTGGATTTACTGTGTGTAACGGAGACTAAGCGAAAAGATAGTGATACTTTTGATCTCCCCGATGGCAGGTTGGCTCTCTGGTCTGGTGTATCACAGAGCGATCACGCCAGCACTGCGGTAGGTATCATTTATCGTCTCGCTTAACCTCAGGCCTGAAAGAGTATGGTTTGGTTAGTCCGAGACTGGTCTGGGTCCGTATTAAGCTAGGAGTCACGCGAGTTTTTGTGGTAGCAACCTATGCTCCGGTCAACTCGTCGTCGTCTCATGACCTGGAAAAATTTTGGGAATCTGTAAGGGTGGTTCTGGATGATGCTGGTAAGCATATAATAGATTTATGTGTGGAATGAAATCTTCTTGTGTCTAACACAATGTTTTAGCATAAGGACATACATACGTATACAAAGAGAAGGAATGATCAACTAAGTATGATAGATTTGATTTTGGTTGATAGTCACCTTCGGAAGTGTTTAATGGACACGAGAGCCTTCAGAGGCCCAACACTTAACACGGACCACTATCTGGTTACTAGCCGGTTTAGGGGTCTGTTTAAGAAGTGGAGGCACTGGCGAGTAAGTGTTCGGAGGGCATGAAAGGATTAAAAGTGAAAAGTTGCAAGACCCGAGTGTAGGAATCATGTATGAGAGTCAAGTCCTAGACAGGCTGAATAGTGTATGCCTACCGGACTTAGTAGTGGATGACTGTTGGAATGTTTTGAAAGATAGTATGGTTGATGTTGCGAAAGAAGTATATGGGAGTGCAAAGATGCACAAGTCTATGAATGGTGACGCATAGTAGGATGAGGAGGTAAAAGCATACGTTGAAAGAAAAAAGAAAGCTTGGCTAGACTATGTAGCATGTTTGCAGTCGAATGACAGTATGAAAGATTTGAAGACAGAAATGTACCGTTGTTGCAAGAATATCACTAAACACTTAGTGAAAGAGAAGCGCGAAAGAGAAAGTATGAAACTAGAAGATAGGTTGACTAACAACGTCGAGATGAACACCAAACTCTTTTGGAGGGAGGCGAAGAAGTCTCAAGGTTGTTCGTCTATCTCCAGAATGAAATTAAGTCTAAGAGTGGTGATATTCTTGCAAGCACGCATGACGTGCTAAAACGGTGGAGTGCATTTTATGGAGATATGTCTGAATGTGTCCAAGATGCTGTCGCTGGGTCGGAGTACTCAAATGACTCGGAAATAGCGGAGGCATCTAACGGCATTATGTTGGAAGAAGTTGAATGGGCGATAAGAAGTATGAAATATGGTAAGGCTGCGAGAGTAGATATGGTTACAGCTGAGATGATCAAACTTGGTGGTCCTGCCGTCCGGGACTCTTTCTGGGTTTTTTGTAATAAATTGGAAGACCGGCAGAGCACCCGAAGACTGACGACGTGCGGTCATGGTGCCGTTGTATAATGGCAAGGGTTCACGCATGGACTGTACAAGTTACAGGGCCATTAGTTTGATCAGTTTAGCATCAAAAGTGTATGGAAATAGTTGAAAGGAGGATGCTAGGGATGTCCGATGGAACATTGTGAGAGGCTCAAGGCGGTTTCAGGTCTGAAAGAGGAAGTACAGATCAAGTGTTTTCGCTTCGCAACGTTGTAGAGTAGCATCTGGCTGTGTTTTGTGGATCTCGAAAAAGCGTTTGATAGGGTTGTACCTAAGGAACTTTGGGACATTTTGCCTGAATAGGGGATAGTCGGGTCCCTACTCCGTGCGGTGAAGTCAATGTATTTAGACTGTAAAGTATGCATGCGAGTGGATGGCAACATATCGCCGTGGTTTGATGTTAATATTGGCGTCAAGCAGGGTTGTGTGTTGTCAGCACGCTTGTTTATCTTGTATTTGGACAAATGCCTGCAAAGGTTAAGATCATTGAATGTGGGAATGCGTATGGGTGACCAAGTTGTGAACTGCCTGCTTTATGCAGATGATGCTGTACTTTTGGGCTCTACACCATCTGAGCTGTAAACACTGGTTACAGTTATGGAAGGAGATTGTAAAGAAAGGGACTTACATTTGGATGCGATGAAAACCAAAATAATGGTGTTTGAAAGAGACGTAGCCAGAACGGATGTAAGAGTTTTAGTTGGTGATGTAGTGCTGGAACAAGTGAATGAAATTGTATATCTTGGTTGTGCTTTAGCAGGGATGGAAGGTACACCGCGTATGTAGAGAGGAGAGTGAGTGCAGGGAATAGTGTGAATGGAGCGTTGGGTAAGCTATTCCAAAGCGATGTTTTGAGTCAAAAAGCTTGACTCGCTTTGCTATGTTTATCCCAACGTTATTGTATGGAAGCTAGAATTGGATATGTCAGAAAAAGCATAAAAGAAGGATAAATGCGGTCGAAATGAGAGCACTACGGAAAATCTGTGGTAAAACTCTCGCTGACCGCATTCGTAACAGTGAGATCCGAGAAAGAGTGGGATTGAAAGAAAGTGTTGGTGTTAGTTAGAGGCCATGCACCGCTGGTTCGGTCATGTGGAAAGAATGACAGACGAAAGATTGACAAATCAGATATACAATGCGAATGTGAATGGATTTAGGTACCCGGGCAGACCAAGGCTGACATTTCACGATCAGATCAATCGGATATTATCTGAGGGTGGTGTCAAGAGTCTCCAAAACCGGCGTGTTTATATGAAACGGTTAATGAATGTGAAGGAAGCAATACAGGTTTGTCAGGATCGTGAGGTCTGGCACTCGATTGTCTCTGCCTAACCCGTAAGGGACTTGGCGTGAAGATATGTATGTATGTATGTGTTGCTAAGATATTTGTGTTAACTATTGAATAAGAACAGTATTTACCTGGCAACTTGTCTAAAACAGCACGATCTCTTATCTTAGATAGCTAAATAATAATGACCGTAAATGTTTAAAATATGAAAGTATCTGTTCGAAAAAGCCAGACGTTGCTAAAATTGTGCACTTCCAAATGGAGGAGTTATATTCCGGTATTTCATAAGTATATTAATCAATTTCACTGCCATTGTTTGAATGAATCGATTCTAAAATTCTTTTTTTATTTAAAAGAGCGTACTTCCAGAGTGCTGGAAATCCCAGACAAAACAAGGAAAATGTAAAATCTTTGTATAACTAGATGTTTTGTTTATTGAAAGTTGTCTTTTCAGTTTCGCTGCGATTAATTTATGAGGAAATCACGTATTTAGAACCTTTGTAATGAGAATCAAAAGTATTTACTAGGAAGAAAGGATATAAGTATTTCAAAAAAAATTTCAAGTAAATACACAAAAAAAAAACAGAATCGCTTACTAGTTTTAGAGAAATTTGATAAGACCGATACGAAAAGTTAATGCTACGTTTGAACATTTTATACCTACCTACAATTCGAATACTAAATTGACAATTATCTTGAAATCGGAATTTTAAATCCTCAGACATGGATTAAAAAAATGATATAAAGTTTTATGAGAAAACCGTCTCAAAATGTAATTTGAGATTTAATCCAGCAGTTCCCAAAGAATATCTCGTACTTGAAAAGTAAGATATAGAATTTTGTAACAAAATAATTGATATTAAAAACATTTGCGTATTTTTATTTTTTTCTTATTGAAATTATGAGCAGAAAGATAATAAAGTTTATTGTTATGATTACAAATATAATAATCCAGAGCTGTATGAAGTTATTTTTTCTTATTCAAATTATGAGAACAAATACAATAAAGTTTGTTTATGAGAACAAATACAATAAAGTTTATTAATATGTTTATTAGTAAAATAATCTAGAGCTACATGAAGGTGTTTTCTTAAAATTTATTGCAAAACCGGAACTTGTAACGGAAGACAAGAGCAATTTTAAAAAACAACGGGACTGAGTCTGCTTAGTGTAAAAGCATTTTTTATTACCTTAATTTTTTCTGTTTTATGCTCATATTAAATCATCACTCGATCCTTTGTTATAAGCCTTTTATTTGGTAATATATTTTAAATATTAAATAAAAATTAATCATTTCATATATTTACTTACTCGAACTAAAAACCACGTTTTATTGTAAGTCATGTCCACAACAAATTATTACATGCTTTTACTTTAGCACTTGCCATGTGCTTAGCTTAAATTCATACAATTTTTTTTAAAAAATCCTCAAAGATTTGAATCCTCAGTAGTTCAAATTATAAGAGTATTTATTGGTCGGCTTGAGACGAAACGGCGCAGGTTTTAATTCCTGTCTGGAGCTACGTTTTTTCTTTATTAAAAAATTATAAACCATGGTATAAAATGTATAAGTACAAAATAAATGTCAAAGCATTATAAATAGTTTTAGCGGTCTGAACAAATGATCTATACTATGCATACCTACCGAAACTGTATTACCTTTACCTAGCAATCAGGTAAAAAGATTGGGAACCTTTGGGCTAATCTATTCAATAGCATTAGCATGTTATAGAAAATGCTTCAACAGATTACGAAAGCGGTATAAGAAATTAGGTTGATGAAAATTTATAATCTTAATAGGAGTTTATAACCGATTAAAATTAGAAAATTTTATTTAATCTAGAAAACCTCAAATTATATTTGATTACATCAACTAGCTGGTTGATCCGTGTTTTCACAGGAACCCGTCGAACGATCGGGATTAAAAGTATCTTAAATGTTAATTCAGATCACATTCTGTCTGTGTTCCAACTTTCAGACAAATCCTTTTAGCCATTCGAGCGTGAAAGAGTAACAAACATCCATACATACATACTCACAAATTTTCGCATTTCGCATTATAATTCGGTGTTAACACCCGTGTGAGACTACAGACTGGCCGTAATGGCGCCCGCCAAACGTGGGAGACCCCGTTACGTCCTATCGGATCCACCAGATCCAGTAACCGCGGCAAACGCGAGCCTCCCTCTCAACACAAACTCACAGGACACTACACTACACCGTCGCCTAACACCGAGCGACGAGCCGCCACTATTCCTCCATCAAGTCCACCCAGTAACACGGACGCAGCACCAAGTCGAGGTGCGGAATCCCGGGAGACAGCCCTTGTTTCTGGCCTTGTGAGAAATAGTCTAAAGGCCCACAAAGCCCGAGGAAGTTGTAAAAACCGCGAGGTTGGCAACACATTAGTCATTCCAAAAAAAACTTATAGCGTCTTATATTTATCACTTTCGAACCTTAATTACAGTATTAATATTACTATAAAGCATTTATTCGCTGAAGTTGTATAACATTGCAATTCTAGAAGGATGTAGACATTATTTGTATTATAATTTCATAAAAAGATTGGAAACTTAAGACAGAATGTTTTTTTATGATATTTGAAGGCAAACAATCAGACGGATTTCCTGATGGTAAGAAAGTCACGCCGCCTAAATACAACAAACAACGGGACAGTGACAATACCATTTTGCGTACGGTGGCTGAGGACCTTGCCTCTCCAATAATGAAATGTTTTGTTGGGCGACTGATCAATAAGGGTTTTATATATAATTTAATGTAATTTTGACTTGTTTAACTTTATATTTTTATTGAATTTATTATTATTATTATTGTTATTGTAATGTGGATATGAATAGGATATGGATTTTGTAATATCTGAAATAAATTATTATTACTATTAAAAGTGCGTTGCCAACCTGAGGCAGGGATATTGTGCCTTAAGCAAAAGTTAATTTACTGGCTACTTTATCCTCCGACTCGAAACACGTTAACAGCAAGCACTGTTTAATGGCGGCAGAAATAGATAAGGCGGTGGTACCAATCTGGGCGAGTCGCTGTGAAACTCTACCACCTAGTCAGAAGACACGGTGTTAGTGATTATCATATTAGGTACATATCTTTATGCCTAGTCCCTTAAGTAGTAGGAAGTGTTCGAGTCAAATTCAAGACCCACTTTATTATTCATCTTGAATAGTGATTAACACGAAATAACCTAAATTCACACTTATCTTAATAAGTATAAGACGTTACGAAACTTCCACTGCGCCTACATTATTGACCGTGTTGTTTATCAATTAATAAATATAACAACAACAAAGAAATTGTGGCGATAATGGCCGCCCGTAAGTACTGTTTAATGACATCCTGTACCGATTGTATGGATCTCGGCGTGCATGTTACAGTCAAACTGATTCAACAGCTGTTATACATAATGTCTGGTCATTATGTATAACGTTATGTGTGTCTCGACATTGGATTCAAAATAGTATCTTCATGCCCATTTATAATATTAGCCATAGATAGGCAGACACTCCACTAGGGCAGCTACAGCTAGCCGAAAACACTAATTCCCACAATGTGATTGGTGGCCCCAATCCCGGGCACCGTTATTTTTATAGGAAAATTGAAAATATGTATTTCCTATTTCGCCTCTGTGGTCTAGCGTTCCGGGTGTTGGACTTGACTGCTTGAGGTCCCGTGTTCGAATCCCGGGTCAGCCAACAAAAAGAAAATTGGATTTTTCCAATTTTCTAATACAAAAAAAAATGTTGGTCGGGATCGGAAATGTGCCCGGTTGGCGATAGGCTTGCCACAAAAAATCCCTGGATTAGACAAGTAACCGCTTGGTAATAGGTTTTTCACCTATAACATTGTATAACTAAAGTATCTTCGTCTAAACGTAAGTGCCCTAATTGTTACTCTAGTTATCTCTCTCTTACCACTTATTATTACCACGGTGATCTCTTACCATCAGGAGACATGTGCTTGTTTGCTGTCTTTTCATATAAAAAATACAAATGTAGCACCAATGTTGCGACCAAAATAGAGCTACTACACAACACGCTATGAATAAGTAAATTTAATATCATGAATTAATGAAGTAAATTTGGTCTGCGTCTTTTTTTACTTCATCCAAGTCTGCCGAGTTATCTATAGAAAATTTTTAGTTAAAGTTATTAATTCTCCGTTCATTATCAAATTTTATTTGTAAATAAGGTATAATATATGCATAATGCCGTTGGTCGAGAGTCTAGCTTGCACGCCTAGCTTCACTTACCAACCGCAAGGCTCGGGTTTGATTCCCGACGGGCGCAAGCATTTATGCTATGAACATTCACATGTCTGCGTTTTCAGGACTTGGTGTTTATTAAATTTATTCTAGTATCTATTTATTTATTTATATTTACAAGAATCGTTACACAATTTTAACACAAGCATATAATTTGCTTACTTTGGAGTTAGATTCAATTTGTGTAACTTGTCTTTAGATATACATTCATTTATTTAGTGCCTGGATAACACACATAATACCTATATTTATAGTATTCGCTGTAACATGTTTATCATTACGGAAGTCACATTTATTTAACTGTTTACCCGACTGCACGACAAGAGTTGTTTTCGCATGTATCTCTTTACGAGTATTTGAGTAAAATTCCTTATATCTATATACTGTTTTTTTACTTTTAGATATGTTTTGTAATATTAGTTGTGTATCTACAATAAAGAATTAATAATAATACTCTTAGGACCACTTGCACGTTCCTGGGTTATGTTTCTATTTAACACTGAGTTAGCGTCTAACCAGGGTTAAATGACCTTATGTTTGACAGTTTAACTCAATGTCAAATGTAACCCGGGAATGTGCAAATTTGCCCTTAACGGTTACATCGCCAAATAACATAAGCAAATTCCTATCTGTCGCCCATGGCATTGGATAAGTTTTTAGTTTAACACCAGTAGTCCTAGTGTCCATGACACATAATATTCATTATATTTATTGGCCACTTTCCCCGTGTAAGTCCGGGTCAGCTCCCTCTCTGACAGGCAGCTCGTAAGAGGCGAGTACCGGTTTAAATATAATATGTCATCACTGACAAGACCACTGGTGGTAGTATACTGTACAACAACTTGCCAGGATAGCGATCACCGACTTACCTATTCCTGCCGCCTTAATGATTCTATCATGTTCCAGGTTCAGGTAGGGGTAGCCGGTAGACCTTCATAAGAGGGTTAGCCATAGGGCAGTAACGCATCTAAAACGTTTTAAATCGTGTGTATAGGCTTTGGTTATTTCTCACCGTCAGAAGAGCTGTGTGCTTGTGCGCTGACTTCTCACACACAAATGTAATTTTTACCCGCTATTAACTGGTAAGGAAGCAGATAGTCTATCCTACAGTAGAGACCGGACAAAAACAGGGGTAAATTGCTTCTTGGGCGGATCCATGCACAGCAGTTGCTCGATTTTATAATTACACCAAAATTTAAAATGTGCAATATCCCGCGACAAAACTTACATCTAAGTATATTGTAGCAGAAACCATCTCTAAATTACGCCATATTTGCAACAGTAATGCCAGGTTCCTATATTCAAAAAACGAGTCGTTTTGATTACGGATGGCAGTATTTTGTACGCTTAGTAAGATTACTAACAACGGTTGCTCTTTTCCGACTATTGATTCTAAACATTTTTTGAAAATATTGGTAACGCTCCGTTACTTTTGAACAAACTACGAATGGTTTAGCTGACGGATTACGATTCGTTGATTATAGGAACCGGGCATAAATCGCTTTGAAATCGGTTCATTCATTTAAAAGTTACAACGACAGACTGGCACACAGACTTGTCAAACCCCGTGTTGGTCCTGGCTCTTTTGCAGAATAGACGATCTGCCTTCCTGGGACAGGCACCAAAAAAGGCGAGCACAGGCTTACCGTCACTAAAACCGTGACATCTGACTAGATGGTAGAGTTTCGCACTTATTATTACCACAGTGATCTCTTACCATCAGGAAATCCATCTGCTTGTTAGCCTTCAATATCATAAAAACAACTTATAAAACTTATCATTTACCGTCAGGTATTAAATGACAACAAATACTAAATGGTTCACGTGTTGTTTTCGTGATACGCGTCTTATTTTGGGATCGATTTCTCTGGTTAATTAAATTGCTGGTTAGGTGAGCCCAAGATCGGATCACGGCCCTACAGACTAGGACAGACAAGTTATCGCCAGAAGTCACGGCTCCTAGACAACATTAATTAGTCTCCAACTATCGTAAACATTATAAATATTAGTCATATCTGAAATGTACAATTAAATGTACCTTCCGCTGGAACTAGGCTAGAGTAAATTTAGATTACGATGGGCTTAGACATTTTGATTCTTTTAGGATGAAAAGTGTTTAAGTGTTTGCGGTACTTTGGGCGAGGTAAAACTTTAGGGAAATGTAGACACGTACATAAGAATATGCTTTATTAAATAAAATTCAATTCCACTTGAGGAATGACAAAATTTAAGAATCTCGGAATTAGGAATCACGGTCGGCTTTAAATTGGTTATAAACCAAAATATTTTAATTTTCTTCATTCTCCGGATTCTCCTAATCGTTCTACTGTTGCTTGCCTATTGCGTGTTCCACCTCATCGTAACACTTTCTTTTCACATTCCTTTACGGTTCATGCAATCAGGCTGTGGAATTCTCTACCCTCTTCTATTCGAAGAAGCGAAACACTATACACTTTCAAAAAACAATTGAAGTTGCACTATCTGTCAAATACTTAACTAAATGTAATATATATTTTATTGTTTTGGTCCATAAATTGTTAATGTATTAGTTTAAGTGTAGTTTAATTCTATTTGCTTATTTGTACACTACAACCAGAATAAATTTATGTTCAAATTTTCTATCTAGGGTTAGCTGTAAGAGATCTCTTCACGAGATAAGCTCGCCTATTGTACATTTTTTCCTAAAACTGTTATTTCTTTTGTGTTATTTCACCTGTGTACAATAAAGAATTATTATTATTATTATTTTATTATTATTATTATTATTAAAGTTATTTGTTTGGTGTACAATAAAAAGATGACTTACATGAAGCTATATTACTACTGAAGGTAAGGTACAACCCTAACAAAGACCTGTAGGGTAACTCTTGAATCTCGATCTCATGCGAATTGGAAATTGGAATCCTATTACATTTTAAGTATTTTTGAACACGGTAGTAGCGAATTCAAATAAATTCAACGAGTCCAATAACATATTTTATTGTTTACTATTAACAAAATGTTAATAATTTGCCAGTATTGTGTTCAAGAGTACCTAAAATGACATATTTGATTCCAATTTCCAATAATTTCTAATATTCTAAAATTCTATTTTTCTAAGAGTTATGTGACAAAATTATGCTACCTGTCTATAGTTTCTGATGTTAATTAATAATATTAATAATGAAAAAATAAATTTCACTGGACAAGTTACACAAATTGAATCTAACCCCAAAGTAAGCAAATTATATGTTTGTGTTATGGGGGTTAGTCAACGATACTAATACATTAAAATAATTTAATAGATACCAGAATAATAAATTTAATAAACACCCAGACCCGGAAATGCAGACATCTAAATGTTCATCACATAAATGCCTGGCCCCGTCGGGAATCGAACCCTAGTCTCGCAGTTGATCGGTGTAGTTGAGCGTGTACCTTAGCCACTCGACCAGTGAAAGTAAAAACGAAAGACAACTCAGTGCATTAGAGTGAGACAGGAATATTTGGAAATATATTGTAATCTCCAATAGTAATATAGCTTTATATTATCTAGACTATAATTCTAAGCACAGTATCGAAATTAGAAAATTAGAAAAGGCTATATTTATAATCCTAAAATCAAATATCTTTATTAAGCCCCGAGAAAACCTTTATAATAATAATTATAATATCTTTATTGTACACAAAAAACAAAAACTAAACACAAACTAAAGATAATACAGTACAATGGGCGAGCTTATCTCCAGCAACAGAGATTTCTGCCAGCTAACCCGTGAAAAGGGAAAACAGTAACAAAATTAAACATAGACTAGGTGTACATACATGATTTGTTGACCAAAATAAAAAATATATATACATGAACATAATATTCATATAATACATATGTAGATAATGTAAACATATATAAGTATACATAATTATATACATAACTGAAAATGCAAAGGAAAAAAAAACAAACGACGATTTAAAAATAATTAAGTTTGTGATAGATAGTAGTACTCTTTTAGTAGTTTCTTAACCACACATAATGTTTCACTGGCACGAATTTTATCAGGTAAAGTATTTCAAAGCTTAACAGTACGATCAGTGATTGATTGAAAGTTAAATGCAGAATTACTAATAGGGAAACGTAGCAAGGTTTTAACATGAGGAGGAGGAGGAGGAGATTCAGTGGAATGTAGGAACTGAAAGGAATCACGGAGATAACTTGGGAAATTGTGATTGAAAAGGATGTTATATAAAAGATAGAGTATATGAAAATTACGACGTAAGCGTATAGGAAGCCATCCTAACTTAACCCTGTAACTCTAAACATAATTAATTTTTTTGAGACCGTAGATAAATCTAATGCAAAGATTTCGAAGTCTTTCTAATTTCTTAAGTAGTTCTTCAGTATCGTCAAGAAAATATGTGTCAGTATAAACTATCATAGGAAAAATAAGGGTGTGGATAAGTAAAATTTTCGTCGTAAGGGGAAGGAAATTTTGGAGGAGCTTAAGTGAATGAAAAGCATGATGAACCTTTTTTACTTATATTGTTAACATGGAGATTCCAAGATAAATCGGAGGTGAAATTTACACCCAAGTTAACAGCAATAGTGGAATATTTTATAGGTAAATTACTGTACAGAAGGGTGGGGATATTTGAGTTAGCAATCATGCCACGCATGTAACGACTACCAATAATTAAGGCCTGAGATTTAATTGGATTCACAATTAATCCAAAGGAACTAGCCCAAACAAAAATTCGTTCCAGATCCTCATTCATACTATGAATTGCCTGAAAAATACTCTCAAACGGGAAATGACTATAAAGTTGAATATAATCTGCATATTAGTGAAAGTGAGAGGTAATAACTGAAGTGACCGCATTAATAAAAGTAGAAAATACAAGTGGAGTAAGAACACCACCCCGAGGAACACCTGCACTTAATTTAATCCAGTCTGAAGATGGATTACCGAGAGGAACACTTGTGTTACCCCGTAAATAAGAATTAAACCAATCTAAAACAGAAGAGGAAATATTTAAAGATCTAAGAACTTCCAACAAAACTTCCAAATCAACAGAATCCACTGCTAAAATCCAAGAAGACGATAACAGTGAGAAATTTTTTATCCATGGCTTGACGTATATCACCGGAAACACGAATTAGAGCTGTAACGGTACTGTGCCTCGGACGAAACCCAGATTGGTTAGTATGTAAAAGGTTGTTGTATCTAAGAAATTTTGAAAACTGGGAGTGCACAATATGCTCGAGTACTTTTAAAAGAAAAGGTTATATGGCGATTAGGATGAAAATGAGAAACTGAAGACGGACTTGCAGTCTTGGGTAGAGGTATAACATAAGAGCACAATCCGTCAATTCAAATAGCTGGGGAACTAATAGCAAGTACATGTTTTTGACATCTTCTTCAATGACGTGCTCAAAAGAGAAAGAAAAGCATGAGGGGTATATAATGTATATGATATGATATGATATGTATATGTATATGAAGTACCTATTACTGTTCTATTTTGTTATCAACAGATGACCTGTAAATACTTATATAATGTTTAGAAAGAAATAGGAGTTATGTATAATTAATACTGAATGTGACATTAAACTTTATACCTTCAAACAATACCTACTTGTACAAATTGTGTCGCCTCATTTATTTAGTTGGTACAAAATACAAGACTTTGATCCTACACACTAGATAAACCATATTAAATTATCAACTATCCTACAAGGCATAGACTACGTTTCATTCGTCGAAGGATTATCCTCAAGAAGTATACGCCTAACTCCACCGAAAAAATCGTGAGGCTCAGGTTTGATTCTCGAAGGGGACATACATTTGTATAACGAATATTTAGATGGCTGTGTTTCTGGGTCTGGGTGTTTTTAAGTTCATAATTATACATTGAAGTATTTCTATGTATTAATGTCGATGACTAGCAAATAATTTGCGTACTCTCATTTTCAAAAAACTTCCATCCCCCATTAAGCATGGGGCACTCTAAAAGTTTTGCACTTCTAGCTAATCGGAAGTATTTGAATTTCGAATTTTTCGAATGTGTATTTTTAAAATGTTTCTACCTTCTTAGTAATACAAAATAAACAAATTGGCAGGAAGTAATTTGTCAGTTGTTTTTTCATCACACATCAAAGTTCTACGTACGCAAAGAAAATGGAAAGATTTTAGAGCGATGATTTTTTATGACTTAAAAAGTTCTCTTTCTCCGCAAGACTGTACCGCTCGTCTTAAAAATGCTTTTGGGAAAGAAGCACCTTTTTTTAGCACCGTTAGGTGATGGTTTTGCTGAATTTGAGAGAGGTCGAATTTCTTTACATTACGAATTTCGTAAAGGGCGGCCTTCAATTGCCGCCAATGAAAATAATGTGGCTACTGTTAAGCGGTTATTTGAAAAAAATCTCAGCTAATCTCAGCTACGGGTCCCTTCTGTACAATTCCACTTGAAGATCAAAAGAGTGTTACTGCCGAGTGGTATTCTACCATTTGTTTACCAAGGCATTAAAGAAAGTTCGCGAAAGACGACCCAAATACCATATTCTCCTACACCATGATAACGCTTCTTCACACACGACCAACAAAACAAAATCATATTTAGCTTTCGAAAAAGTACATCTCGTCACTTATTCTGCGTATAGCCCCGACCTAGCACCCTGCGACTTCTGTATTTTCCCCAAAATCAAAGATTTGATGAGAGGTTTTACTTTAACCAACTCCGGAGAGGCAGTGATAGCGTTTAATCAGCACGTAGAAAACATGCCTCCAGATCTATGGTCCTCCTGTTTTAAAAATGATTCGATCGCATGAAAAACATGTTTAAAATGTAAAGGAGACTATTTTGAAAAGCAATAAACATAATATTTTGGTTATGACATGTTATTTTTAAGTTACGCTAAACTTGTATAAGTGACCTACGTAGTCGTGTTAGAATTTATATTTGAAAAAACAACAACAAAAAGCTTTACTCCCTTCATTTTATTATATAAGTAAAGGCAGTAAAATCTTGTAATGTTTGTAACCGAGGATATGTTGGGGTCTTAGTAATATCAAATTTCATTTAATGTTTACGCACTTCTACGCATTATTATCGTGAACTCAGAACTGTACTTAATGCCCGCGAATAAATCACTTTATTAAGTTCTTCGAAAAAGTGACTGCTTTAATGGACAAGCAGAAAAACTTAAATAAACCGTCGATAATGCCTATAAAATTTACATCAAGACAACAAAAATATGCATTAATAGTTCTTTACACTTCGTATTATATAAAAACACAAACGCACGAAAAAGGATCCAGAAGAAATGAGAATAACCTTTTTCGGAAGGTAGAAAATTAAAAAATAATCGTACTTACCCGTAAATCCATACCATAATAAACACAAAGCATGCAGTAAACACTTAAATCGAATAACCAGAATCCGTGCAAGATAACTACCGAAGAGAAAACGGGAGAGCCGGTCGCTCGTGGCGCACGGTAATACTTAACTGGACAGAGGACTAGGAGTGAGGGCTCCCTGGGTACGGAGTCAGGCGAAATAACAAACAAACTTGACGTAATTAGTGGCCAGTCTTCCTTACATATGTAGGGCCGTCAACCTTTTGCTTTTCAACTAACAATAATTAAGCACATTTAAACAAAAACCGATTTCATTAGGCGTCAGTAGGATTACTCTTGAATCTTGATTTCATGCAAATTGGACATTGGAATCGGTTATGTCAATTTAGATACACTTCAACACTGAGGTTCTTATCTAGGTACTTGTACCTAACATAGCCCAGTTCTTAAGATGACGCATTTTCGATATTTTAATATTTGTCATGTTCCGTAGTTAGTAATTTAAACTCTTTCAAACTTTAAACAATACAAAATACTGAAAATGGGCCATCTTAAGAACTGGGCCATCTTAGGCGCAAGTATTTAAATATTATCTTATAGAGGCTTTTTATCATTTAGTTTCAAAAGGATTCAACAAAACCGATTTATTTATTATTATTTATCAGTAACTAAATGACAATTATTCGCTAGTATTGTGTTCAAAAGTATCTGCCTACCAAAAATGGCATATTATCCGATTCCAATTTTCATTATTGAATGAATAGAGTTTCAAGAGTAACCCTACATGTCGCGATTTGATAATTCGATGAGGTTCAATATTAAGAAAATTATAGGTAGGTACATAAATGTATAATATATAAGACATATAAAAGATATGATATAAAAGAAAGTCGTGTTTGTTAAACTATTTGTAACTCAACAACGGCTAAACCGATTCGGCTGAAAATTGTAAAGGAGATAGCTTAGAACCAGGAAAATTACATAGGGTATATTTTTCGTATACCTATATTCATAGGAAACTAGGAAAAAAATTTAATTTTGCCATATAACTGAACAGGCGGAACGAAGTTTTCCGGAATAGCTAGTTAAGTATAACCAGAGATTATTGTGTTGTCTTCAGTATAACTCAAAAACCACTAGTCAGATGATAAAATAAATATGGGACTACTTCAGCATCTTGACCTATATTTCATAAAAGAACCATCAAGATCGGTAACAAACATGCAAAAAGAAATAAAAAACATGTATTCGAATTGACTTCTCCTTTCTTATAATCGCATAAAAAATATGAAAAAGAACCAAAGTAATTACCTAACAAACATACAAAAAAAAAGTTGAATTGAGAATTTGAAAATTTGGATTGAGAACCACCTATATATTTGTCGGTTAAAAATAAGATCCTCGTCTGAACCGATCATATATATTCATAATAAGAACTAGATATGCACGCGACTTCGTCTTGTTATATAATAATAATGTTAGAATTTCGTTTAATTCTAGAATAAAATAGCTTGATATTCCTTTTTACACCAGCTACCTGTCACTAAAAGCACGGTAATATTATCTATACAGTATTCCAACTTCATATAAACGGACGACGCGAGCTATACCTACGCGTTCGGATCTTGGCATGCGTTTGGCATGCTACAGTCGCGGGTGTGCCGCAGTGACGAACGGACGGTCTGAAGTTTTTAATCAATATCTCGGCGAAATTTTAGTCGAAATAAGTACAAGTAGCTATTTAACATGACAAGTAGAATATATTGTGCTTTATATTCGAATACGGATTTTTTATACACTCAAATATAATAATAAAGCCTTTCGTACATCTCAGTCAAAGCGCAAATATTTTTCGGTCGCAAAATAAGACCGGTTTGTTATAAAGTCACGTATATAATCATAGCTTTTTAATTAAATCTTGCATTATTAAATTAAAAAATTAAAACTTGCATTTTTATTGAACACTTTCTATTAAATTCACAAAGTATTTATTTAATCACATTAATATTTTAAATTGTTACTAAGTATCTGTGCTAATAAATAAAAAGTAATAAATTTACAATCTCAAAACTAGATAAAAACTCAAAGTAGGCAGATGACAGACAGCCCTATCTTACGCTTAAGGACCGCATGGCTGTAGGCACTTATTTCAAGGACATGGTCGAGTTACAATACTGTATAGATACCGTGCTAAAAGTCCCGTCAATATCGTTTTCAAACAAAAAATGTAAAAAATGTTATTTTGGCACTATGTACCCTATAATGTATAGTGCATGTAGTAAAAAGCGGTTATCTTAACACTGCAATCAGACACTCGCAATTTCATGTATTTTTACAGATAAGTCTTAATAAATGCTTAAGAAGGTATTTCCGGAGCATTTTGCCTTACTTATCTAGACACACGGCAGTGTGTCTGCCAAGTTCGATCAAATTTTTTTTTACTTGTACCTAATTTGCCTTATTTTACATTCGATCTTTCGACCATTTTTGTTTTCTTTTCACAGTCCTTGGCGGTTCATGAAATCAGACTGCGAAATTTTCTTCCCTCTCTTATTCGCGGAAGTAAAACAATACACTTTTAAAAACCAATTAAAGAAAACATTTTTATTATTCCGTTTTCATGTTACATTCTGATCCACAAATTAATTAATATATTATTTTAAGATTAGTTTAGTTTTTATTGTACACTAGCTGTTGCCGTGGCGTTGCCAGCGTGGTTAATGGTCTCACATGAACGTTTTTTAGGATAAAATTATCGATATAATAATAATAAATTGCGTCGATAAAATTATCCTTTATGTTAATCCAAATAACCCTCTTTGTGTACCTATGTCAAATCTCATGAAAATCGGTTTACTTAATAATAAAATATTTACGATAACCAGATTTTTTTTGACAATAAAATAGACATGATTGACAATTGACTAAAATTAAATTCGACGGCGAAATCCAGCCTTAATCTCTTTTGCTAAATTTTGTTAAAGTCGGTCAGACGGTTGGCCTTAATAAATAACAAACATGAATATCAACTCGGTTAACGAGAGGTTTACCACTTATCGCATTGTGTCACTATGCCTATAATACCTATTTTCGTCTAATTCTGGGTGCCATGGTTGTACCTCCAATTATTTCTTCGGGGATAATAGCGTGAAGATACTAACTTTCATATATGTTATAATCTTAACAAAACTTCGTATTTATAATTTTAATAGGATTGATGGGAAATTATGTTATTCATTTATTTACATTAAAATAATCACCACTTAAGATTGATAAGAGGATTAAACAGATAATACGGATCGATTAACCTATGAACTTTCAACTTCCTACTCTTTCTGACATTTTCTTAGATACTTATCTAACCCTGTGGTTATTTCCAGCATTTATTTTGCCTGTGTTTTATTCAAAATCCAAAATGGCAGTAGTAAATTGGCGGGAGAACTCTATCACATTATAAACGTAGTAAGTACGTAATATTTAGAATTGGTGTCGTTTATGAACTGTAACAATATTAACAATTACATAAAGTTAGAAACATTAATTGTCTGTAGCTTCCTTAACGTAGAATATGTGGCAACACCGCCCTCGCTCCGAGTTGATAGGTACCTATAAATATAAGTGATTCATGATGGAGGCGGCCATTACGTGTCGGATTGTGGAGCAGGAACGGCCTTACAGATCAAATAGTATATAGGACTAATGGTCTAACATTTGTGTAGTGTGTAAGCCAGTGTCTAATTAAGTGTGCTAAGGTAAGCCTAAAATGTTGAGTTGTGATAATGTGAGTTAAATATGTTTTAGATCCTAAATGTCTTTCGTTTTCTGAGTCTTTAACACAATATTGATACAATATTGATATTGATACTTAAACGTCTTCAACATCAAAATCTTGAATAATGTACTCTTGATTTCATATTAGTAATGCCTAATACCCTATAATTTATTACATCATAAGATATTACAATTAATTTGTAGTAAGTAAAATTTTATTTTTATGTATGGATTGACAAACTTCTATAGAAATAGTATTGTGAATGGTATTGTTTTTCGTCGCGTGTCGGTGGACGATGACGCAGCTAAGGTATTTTGCAACATACAGCCACACAGTTTTTGCAATAAAACAGCTCTATATCACTAATCAAATAGATCAAATCAATGCAGAATATTATAAATAGATATCATAGTAAAATGTTTAATTGCCGCCAACATTAACTAGTTTACATGATTTTTCTCGACTTCATTGGGATCTCAGTGACTTAGCATCTGGAAAGTACGCTCTTTCGAATATATATTTTTTTTAATCGGTTCAGAAATCCATTAACGTACCTGCTTAAAAAATGTGGGAGTCGACTATAACCTCCACCTTGTTTTCAAATATTGTTAAAAAAATTAAGTACGTCTTTCAATATGTACCATCAAATTTTACTATAAAACATTTTAAGAGTAAAGAGGTGTTAATTTAAAAGGTAACAATATTCATAGTCGCGTTCTAGCTTTAATTTCTACCGTAACTTACACTAAACATTGATTTGTTTAAATATATATGTATTTATGCCAAGACCCTTACAGGGTTGGGAGAGGGTATCGAGTGCCAAATGTCACGGACCCTTGCAGACCTTTCTAGCTCAGTCCACATTCATTACCCTTCATACAAATACGCCAGTTTCGGAGACTATTGAGACCACCCTTAAATAACACCCAAACGATCTGATCGTGGAGTATCAACCTCGGTCTCCCCGGGTACCTACATCCATTCACATTCGCATTGTATATCTGATTTGTCAATATTGATACAATTGATGATTGTTGTACTATTTACCAGAAATCTTAACATTTTTGTTTATATGTGTTACTAGCTGCCTGTTCCGGCTTCACTCGGATGGTAATTTTTTTATCCGTCCTATCTTTCAACTTGGATCAAACTGCACGCGGTGTGCAAATTTGATTGAAATCGGTTAAGTAGTGTAGGAGTTCATCGCGGGCAAACAACGTGACACGTAATTTATATACCTACTTATATTAAGATATAATAAGTAGGTTACACCACGTTTTGTGAGGCGTTTGTAAGCGTTGGCTAACACTCATGACAAGCATGACCTTTGGGATTGAAGTAAATTTCTGTTAATATTTATTATTATTTTAAATAGTCATCACTACCATGTGACCGGGCGTTCGTTTATCAAATGGAAATTTAGTTTCCTTTATTTTAAAACATTTATCAGAATTTCGTATAAATAATACAATAGCTTGATAACTTTTGTGTAATAAATACAATACTCAAAGTTGAAGTAGCCAACTGTAACTACATGAGGCTTTATTGTGAGTAATATATTGATAGAGTGATTACCCTATCGTAAGGTGTGATTATCCTATCTTACGGACGCCATTTCACAAAATACGAACAGTGAAACTGAATAAAAGTAATAAAAAAATATTAAAACCTTTAAATGGAAATTTTGTGTAAAATACAGTAATTAATATCTTTGACCCTAGTAGTAGTGAGTAAATTTTATTAACAACTAGCTGTCCCGGCAAACTTCGTTCCGCCCATTTAATTTGTATAGGAAAAACAAAGCATTGTTTTCCCATTCTACCTTCAATTTTCCCGGGTTTCCTCTTCATAAGAACCTTCTTTTGAGAGTAACTACCACAACAAAAAAATGATTATTCATTTTTATGTTATAGATTAAAATCAATAAAACAAAAATATAATATAGCAATAAAACTCTAATCTTTTATGTATTTAACAGTGAGTTATTGAAGTGTGATCGCCAAGTATAATATGGCTGGCATGCACTTTCTCTTGTTATCACAGGGTTAACGGCATGGAAAAGTACTAGAATCATTTGAACGTATTGAATAAAACATTGTCACTCTTGGTTATAAATAGCAACGCAGGGATGCGCAGGCGCAGTGGGCGGGACTATCTGAAAAATTGGCACACGCAATAAAAGTTTGTAAACAGCTGCTTCGGGTGCATCTAAACATATCTTGACACCATTGACGTGAATGCGTGTTTATTAATAAAATCCTTAATCAGCATTAATTAGTGTATCTTTATTTTAAGCGCAGTAAAACTGCAAGAAAGTGACTTCGATTTCAACAAGTAAGATATCTACGTGCACAAAAATGGGTATTTTCCTCAATGAGAATCGTCAGATTCATGCATACAACATACAAAAGGACAATAGGACCACGGTGGAAGTGTGCTTTTTCAAATACAATAATATTTTTTGAAATCAGTTCACAAATGACAGATAAAATGATTAACCGACTTAGAAAAAAGGAGTCGAACATTCTTTTTTGGAAGTCAGTTAAGAACAAAATAAGATTTTTTATTACTTTTTTCTTAACATATTCATCTAAACCCACATATGATTCTTAAGAATTATATACGATTCTCAACAGGGATAGGCATATTTTGTGCATTTGATTACTTTGTTTCTGGGTTGTCTGTTTCTGAATGTGTTTATTAAAATACATTTATATATCTATTTAAGTGTTTAATGTGTATAATATATCTTTATAACACCCCAAAATCCAAGGACATTTTATGATATACGTTTTTTTATGATACTGGATGGCTAACAAGCAGACGGATTTCCTGATGGTATGAATTTCACGCCGCCTTCCATTAAACGATATGATGAGGACTCAAGTTTGGAAGGCAGAAGAAGAAGCGGTCGTCCTAGCTTTGTTAGGACACCAGCAGTTGTAAAGGCTGTAAAGGCCCGTATTCAAAGAATGCCCATTCACAGGCAGAAACTGTTTGCTCTTCTTTCTTGAATATTCGTTGTTTTTTGTTGACTGAAGACTTAGGACAACGAGCTTATCCCAGAAAGACATCGCTTGGATGCGCGCCTAGTGGACATGAGATTGAAGAGATCTCGCGTTTTGTTGAAGCAGTGCGCAGGAAAAAAACAACGTCAAATTATTTTTTCAGGCGAAAATCTTTTTACTGTGAAGGAGAGCTAAAACAAATAATATAATGAATATGTGTATTCCGCGTGTCCAGCGAGGCTATTTTCCATCCTCAGTCTTAGTTTGGTTAGGAGTCTTACATTGGGGCTTAACTAAGATACTTACTCATTTTGTATTAACATAAGGAGGCACGTTTTATTCAGTTAATTTTTTTAATTAAATGATTATTCTCAAAAAAACAAACAGGTGATTATTATTTAACAATAAAAATGTGACATAACTTATGACTCGACTAAGTAGATTTATGTGAATGCAGTAAAAAGTCGTAGCATGAAATGTAAAATATGTACCTCAACTATACATATACGAAACTTATTGACCATAATATAGTCAATACCCAATAACATCTTATAAGCATTCCTACTGGACATTTGCTGCTCTGTGGCGCTACAAGTTCTTGACGGGTTGATTTTTCGGGGAAGAATCGTAATGAATCAAAACATTTTTATAATAATTTATTATTACAAAAATGTTTTAATGATATTCTTTAAAAAAAAAAAAACTATAAAAATATTTTTTTTAGTTTTATATCAGTTGAATAACGCAGCGACACACGTCCTGCTAGCACGGCGTCTCAGCGATCACTGTCTATCTATGTAGAAATAAATGAGAAGCAGTATAACGCAAAGGGTTATTATGAATTCTTGCGAGTTAACTGGAAATTATTTAATTATTTATATATACGATATTAAATCAAAATTTTTATTCATACACATGAAAGATTAATACATCATACACCATTCAAATTAATTTAAATTACATATCTTTAAAATCGTTAAACAAATAATGAGCTTGAATCTCAATTATAGACCTTATTTTGTATTTTTTTTCTATCGAGTAAAATAATCACAATCGTGTTATGGAAGGCGTATTATTATAAAAAATATGATCAAGATTCACACATACATGGTTTTTACTAGGTGGTAGAGTTTAGCAGCGACTCGCCCGGATTAGTACCACCGCCTTACCTATTCCTGCCGCCATAACGTCGTGACGTGTTCCGGTTCGGAGGGTAAGGTAGCCGGTAAACTTACTTTTGCTCGAGGCCTAACATCCCGGCCCCAGGTTGGCAACGCACCATTACCACCTTTGGTGTCTCTAGGCAGCGTGAATTTCTTACCATCAGGAAATCCGTCTGCTTGTTTGCCTTCCAATATCATAAAACAAAAATTTTTTTTACTGTCTAATCTCGTAAGCTTTAGGCAAAAAATTGTTTTAAAAAATCCTATTTTTGGGACTCACCTCGCCTTAAGTATTTTCTGTAATACTCGGCCCATGGTGGATGGACGCAAATATTTGTTCAAGATGCTTTTATGTAGGTCCTGTTGAGTTGCAACAACGCATTTTATTTAATTTACACATAAATGTGAAGTGAAATTGACTCAAGAGTAAATGTGTTTCTCTGCTCTCCTTATCGATAAGAAACTCAAACAAAGCGCGTTCTGAATGTCACTGATACGCTAATTAAAACATATATTTTTATTTTAAGACGGAAAATAATAGACATATAATAACATTAAGCATAAAAGTAGACGCGGCCCTAATGAGAGAGTCCCAGAAATTTTACTCGGCGATCGCATTCTCAATCGTGAGACCTACGAGAGGGTGGGATTGAATGAAAGCGTTGGTGAAATAATTAATTTTAATAAAATCNCCCCCCCCCCTAAACCTATACGTACTACTCAGGTTCATTAAATCAAATTAAGTTTAGTAGTTTTTCTATAACGATGTAACAAATTGAAAATAATGACAAAAACATTTATCGAAAGATTTGACCAGAGACAGAATTTGAACCTGCAAGAGTTTTAACTATTTGAGCAACCTAGGACTTGACTCCAGTGATGAAATTTTAATTTCTTTTCTACTGATTACGCAGTAGTAAATTTATAAGTTCATTCACATTTAAAGAAAAAAAGTATCTTCACGCCCATATCCCCGAAGAGATAGGCAGAGGCACAACCAGGGCACCCACGTCTAGCCGAAGACACAATGTGATAGGTGGCAAGCCTATCGCCAACCGGGCACATTTCCAATCATGACCAACATTTTTTTTATTAGAAGATTGGAAAGATATAATTTTCTTTTTGTTGGCCGACCCGGGATTCGAACCCGGGACATCATGCAGTCAAGTCCAACACCCGGACCGCTAGACCAGAGACCACAGAGAAAGAAAAAAATCTTTTCTAAATGTTAAAATTAAAAAATCGTAACAGTATATCTGTTATGATAATATTCAAAATATTGTTTTAGATTCGAACGCGTTCGTCCTGTTAAATCACATCCGTTCTCCAGAAAACAAATTCAGGCAATATTGGAAATTGGAATCTTAAATGTCATTTTAGGTACTCTTGAACACAATACTTAGCAGATTAATACCATTTAGTTACAAATAAATTCAACTAATCCGATAAAATAATTTATTGTTTACTACTAACTTGTTTGCGCTTTTAACAGAGATGGAAGGAAGAGAGAGGAACAAGGAATAGTGTAAATGAAGCGATGGGTAAGCTATTTCAAAGCATAATTCTGTGCTTATCCTAACGTTCTTGTATGGAAACGAGAGTTATCAAAAAAAGCATGAAAGTAGGATAAATGCGGTCGAAATGAGAGTGCTACAGAATATCTGTGATGTAACGGTCGCTGACCGCATTCGTGACAGTGAGATACGAGAAAGAGTGGGATTGAAAGAAAGTGTTGGTGTTAGTAAGAGGGCATGCTCCGCTGGTTCGGTCATGTGGGAAGAATGACAGACGAAAGATTGACAAAGCAGATATACAATGCGAATGTGGATGGATGTGTCAAGAGTCTTCGAAACCGGAGTGTTTGTATGAAAAGGGTAATGAATGTGAAGGAAGCCAGACAGGTTTGTCAGGATTGTGAGGTTTGGCACTTGATACTCTCTGCCTACTCCGTAAGGCACTTGGCGTGAAAACATGTTTGTGTGTATGTGTGTGTGTGTGTGTGTGTGTGCGTGTGTGTGTGTGTTAATAATTCAATAATTCACCAGTGTTGTTTCTAAGAGTACCTGAAATGAAATACTTGATTGTAATTTCCAAAATTGCTTGAATCGAGCTTCAAGGGAGAATATCCTACTGATACCTTAAACCTCCCAACGACCACAACGAAGTGAAAGATATAATCAAAGATCTTCACAGCAGAAAGGCCCCGAGGCCTGACGGTATTTTAAACAGGATAATTAAATATTTTCCTCCCGCACTCATATACTTACTAGTAAACATCTTCAATGTATTACTAGTAGGCAGTGCTTTTCCTGACTTGTGGAAGAAGCCGCCGTAATAGGAATACATAGACCGAGTAAACCCCCGTCAAACGTCGCGAGTAGTTACTGCCCGATCGACCGAAAATATACGAGCGTCTTATCTACGCCCGCCTTAAGACGGTCGTAGCCGAGAAATATTTGTTAATGGATGAGTAGTTTGGTTTCCAGGCAGCCCATTCATGTACAAATCAAGTGCACCGTCTCACGGAGCACATACTAGACGGCCTGAATAGACGACTACCCTTATATACGGGAGCGATATTCTTCGATATGGCCAAGGCATTCGATAAGGTCTGGCAAAATGTCCTAATTTATAAGCTCTACGAAATGGACGTGCCTAGTTCTCATCGTTCGGGACTACTTCTCAAATCGTACATTCAGACTTCGTGTAGAAGGGACTCTCTCTAGCAGTAGGCCCCTACTGCTAGAGAGAGTCGGG
>NJDD01000754.1:101770-118650 GCA_002245505.1 Calephelis nemesis
CCGCAGGGCTCGGTACTCTCACCTACATTATACACCCTCTACACGAATGACGTACCCCGACCGCCGCGCGTCCACGTAGCCCTCTTCGCAGACGAAACGGCTCTATATACGCGGTAAACAAATAGGCTACCTCCTTAGAAACGCTGCCACTCTCCTGGGCGACTGGTTCAGGAAGTGGCATATAGAAATAAACCCCGTTAAAAGTACAGCGGTGTACTTTAATCGAGGTCTGAGACCCAGTGAACGGATGAATTCCAGGCGCAGACCGGGTACCATCAAACTATTCGGTAGAGCGATCCCCTGGAAAAATTTCAACAAAATACCATGGGTCACTCTAGACAAAAATATGTCGTTTGAAATGCATATTTCGCGTGTCACAAACAAGGCTAAATTCGTACTTAGCCGTCTCTCTTATCTTATTGTTAAAAATAGTAAAATGTAACTTCGTAACAAAGTAACATTTTACAAAACATGTGTCAGACCCATATTAGCCTACGGTAGTGTAACCTTCGCGCAAACCTTCCCGTCCCATCTTACAAAATTACAAGTAGTCCAGAATAGGTTCATGCGAACTGCCACGGGTGCTCTTTAGTACGTTCGCAACGAGGACCTACATCGCGACCTCGATTTACCCACTTTAGCGCAGCATTTCAAAGAACTATCGGAACGTTACTTTGAAATAACGGCTGCCCACCCGAATCCGGTGTTAGCACCCGCGTGTGACTACACACCGGCCGCGAACGCGCCCCCAAACCATAGAAGACCCCGCCACGTGTTATCGGATCTTCCCTCTCCAAACCGGAACACGACAACATCACACTACACCGTCGCCGCCGGTCTCGGTGACGAAGACCTCTCTTGCGCCCGGCGGCTAACGCCGAGCGACGAGCCGCCAGTACTCCTCCATCAAGTCCACCCAGTAACCAGAACGCAGCACCAAGTCGAGGTACGGACACAGCCCGGGAGACAGCCCTTGTTGCTGGCGTTGTCCAATGCATTTAAATAATGATGTCTCGGGCTGAGCACTCTGCTCGGCCCACAAAGCTCGGTGAAGTTGCAAAAATCGCGAGATTAGCAACAATTTAGTCATTCAAAAAAAAGATACCATAACAAACTTAAATTTACGTTAACGTCTAAAAGTTTGATTATCTAACTAATTTAAGTAGAGTATCTTTACGCCGATATCCCCGAAGAGGTAGGCAGGGGCACAACCAGGCTACCCACGACTAGCCGAAAACACTAAGTCACAATTACCTGACTAATTGAAATGTATTTGTGATATTGTAAGAGTAAGGCAGACTAATGGCGGCTGAACTGGTACCCGATATAGCTGTGGTCAACCACAATTATTCCACATCTTGTTCTACATCAAATAAAGTTCGTTTATCCAGTGAACGGCTGAGAGTTCAATTTAAAATTGTAAATTAGTTAAGTGTTCCTTGCCTCCCGCTGTTTAATTTATTTATATTGAAACAGCGGCTGACTGACTGAATTGTAAAGTTACTCTGGAATCTCGATGTCCTTCGAATTGGAAATTGAAATTGTATCTTTATGTCATTTTAGGCACTTTTGAACACAGTACTAGAGGATTAACATTTAGTTACAAACAAATTCGACGAATCCGATAAAATAATTTATTGTCTACCTTTTTTGACTAGGTGGTAGAGTTTTGCAGCGTCTCACCCGGATTAGTACCACCACCTTACCTATTCCTGCCGCTATAACGTGTTGACGTGTTCCGGTTTGGAGGGTAAGATAGCCGGTACACTTACTTTTGCTCGAGGCCTAACATCCCGGCCTCAGGTTGAAAACGCACCATTACTACCTTTGGTGTATCTAGGTGGCGTAAATTTCTTACCATCGGAAAATTTGTCTGCTTGTTTGCCTTCCAATATTATTAAAAAAAAGCACACACATCCCAAAAAGGTAGGTAGAGGTACAACCAGGGCACCTACGACTAGCCGAAGACACTAAGTTCCACAATGTGATAGGTGACAAGCCTATCGACAACCGGGCACATATCCAATCCCAAGTAAAAAAAAATTTTATTACAAAATTGGAAAAACCAAATTTCATTTTTGTTGTCCAACCCGGGAATCGAACCCGGGACCTCGTGAAGTCAAGTCCAACACCTGAACAGCTAGACCACAGAGGCGATTATAGACAGATATTGTTTGTTAATAATTCGCCAGTATTGTATTTAAGTATTCAAATTTCAAGTATACTCAAAATGACATACTCGATTCCAATTTCTAATATTGCATGAAATCGAGGATCAAGAGTAACCCTACTATTCCGTTTTTAACTAAAGTCTAAATAGGAGAAGGTTATCTTTGCTTTTCAACCCATTCTGAATTATTTTTTTTCTTTTTGGAAAAGCGTATTTCCAATGTCCCGTTATAACTAAGTGTAGGTGTGATGAAGGAATCTCTGGATAATCAAGAAAAATGCTCATTTTTTCTGTACTTGTTGCAGTTTTGTCCCCGTGCTGGTCCGGGTCTGCCTCTCTACCAGGCAGCTCGTAAGTGGCGAGCACTGGTTAAATATGTACCAACAAGGCCACTGGTAGCAGGCTGTTCTCCTGCAACTTGGCCGGGTAGGGATCTACCGCCTCTATTCCTGCCGCCATAATAACTTTGTCATATTCCGTTCCGTTTGTACATATATGTACAAACTGTTCTCTTCAACGATTCGCCTAACATCCCGGCCAGAGGTCAGTGTCGCTCCTGTAACATCTTTGGTGGCTATAGTCCACAGTTGTCTTCACTAGACCCGTATGCTTATTCGCTGACCTAATACATAAAAAAAGTTTAGCATTTAAACTATTTAGATAGGCTAACTTAAATATATTATTATGAATTAATGTCAATTATTAATAACTTATATGTAACTAGCAGCCCGCCCCGGCTTCGCGCGGGTATGAAACATACATATAAACCTTCCTCTTTAAACACTTTATCTATTAAAAAAACGCATCAAAATCCGTTGCGTTTTTTTTTTAAGATTTAAGCATTTAAAGGGACAGAGGAAGCGACTTTGTTTTATACTATATAGTGATAAATAAAATATAAATAAATATACCTGAGAAAGTTACACAAATTGAATGTAACTCTAAATTAAGCAACTTACATGCTTGTGTTACGGGTATTAGTCAACGATTCTAATACAAGAAAATATTTAAACAGATACAAGAATAAATTTAATAAACACCCAGACCCAGACAGCAGGCAAAGTTCATCACACAAATGCCTGACCCGTCGGGAATCAAACCGAGCCTTGCTGTCGGTCGATGTAGTTAGGCGTTTACGATAGCCACTCGACCAACGAGGCGGTCAAATCGATGAGTAATATATATATATATACGAACTACTTGTTTTTTTCTCATTTTACAAAGTCCAATAATATTAGGTGCAAGTCAACCGACTGCACTACCGTGCAGATCGAAACAAAGGAGACCAGCGGGGTTATTCAATATCTTTTTAGTGGTGATCACTGGGTAAAGTGTTCATCCAATAGCTGTCACAACACGTATTTTGTATTTGCTATCTACATTGTATTTTTGTTTATTATTTATTAAATTCGCCCCTTTGTGGGACAGGTAAAAGCCTTCAGGCCATACAACCACGTCTTCCGTATTATTTCTTTGTTTCAGTTCTTGAGTAAAGTGGTGGTTTCTTTACACAAGCTTGTCTATGAGGTTTGGCGGCAGCGAGGAAATTCGCGATACACTAATTTCTTCATGATGATTTCACTTGTGCACGTTCTCTGAACAAAACTAGACTAATTCCCACCTAAATTAACTAATTTTACTCAATGTGAACACGAAATTCAATAATTATGAAAAAATACAACCATCTTCATTCACGATGGCGCCAAAACTCTATTTTTGTTTAACGCAGGAGATACCAAATGTAAACAGTCATTTGACAGCTATTTGATGAACACTTCATCCAGTGATCATCGTTAAAAAGATGCGAATTCAGCCCCCACGACCGACACGAGGAAAATAGATTGAATCTCGGAAAACCATAGGCTACTTTCCATGGGAGAGATAAATAATACGTGGGCGTTGGTTTATATTAACTGTTGTAACTGTTAGCCTTAGTAGGTAGGTACATGATGCAGATATAGATGTTTACCTACGACAAGTTACGACACTGTATAAACAGTATGTTTACTTGACGAATCGGTTTATCGATTTTGATTGAATGTAAATTGTCCAACTGATGGCTGTTGTCAATAGTTTAAAGTAAATAATGCTTATATTTTCGTTTCTTCAATATGTTTGATGAATTCGCGCTCGGGTGTAACATTTTCCGTGCAAAGGTGGAGGGTGCAAACTAACTTTTCATGGACCATAGATCACGCTCAACTAACACTCCTCTCGTGGGTGTTTGAAATAGTCTCTACTAACATTATAAATGTGAAAATGTGTGTCTGTGTTTTCAGTATTCACGTCAAAACGGGTAAGCAAATTTTAACGAAATCTGCCTCAACTATATATTTCATATTGGAAAAAATGTAGGATGCTTTTTATACAGACAATGAAATTACCCGAGAGAGAAAAAAGCATGCGGGCTCACCCACCTACAATAAGTGACTATGTACTAAACGTATGACATGACCACGGTAATATTATCTATAAAGTATTGTAACTCGGCCGTGTCTTTGAAATAAGTGCCTACAGCTACGCGGTGCGTAAGCATGAGATAGGGTTTTTTTTTTTTTTTGAATGACTAAATTGTTGCTAATCTCGCGATTTTATGCAACTTCACCGAGCTTTGTGGGCCGAGCAGAGTGCTCAGCCCGAGACATCATTAATGAGATAGGGCTGTCTGTCATCTGCCTACGTTGAGTTTCTATCTAGTTTTGAGATTGTAAATTTATTGCTTTTTATTTATTAGCACAGATACTTAGTAACAATTTAAAATATTAATATGGTTAAATAAATATTTTGTTAATTAAATAGAAAGTGTTCAATAAAAATGCAAGTTGTTTTTTGGATTCACAGATTTAATTTAAAAACTATGATTGTTTATGTGACTTTATAACAAACCGGTCTTATAAATTTGCGACCGAAAAATTTTTGCGCTTTGACTGAGATGTACGAAAGGCTTTATTATTATATTTGAGCGTAGAAAAAATCCGCATTCGAATATAAAGCACAATATATTCTACTTGTCACGTTAAATAGCTACTTATATTTTTACTCGAAATAAGTATTTCGAGTAAAAATTCAAGCAGTTACTGATTAAAAACCAACACATCGTCCGTTTGTCATTGCGGCACACCTGCGATGTGCCCGCGACTGGTAGCATGTCTCGTGCCTGCCCTGATCCGAACGCGTAGGTATAGCTCGCGCGTCGTCCGTTTATATGAAGTTGGAATACTGTGTAGATAATATTACCGTGACATGACTGTGCTATTTTGGGTGTATCTCCTCACTTGTGTAGGACAATCTTAGTTCACCCATAATTGATAACACCACATTTTTTTTAATAATGTGGGAAAGAAAACAGAAAGACGTGTTTTGTAATAGTAAAAAAATTAATGTCGCATGGTGCGGTGTCGCTGAAACCGGGGTGTCAGGCCCTCGTAAATACGGTTACAGACTGCCTGATTCGCATAAGGAAATGAGTTTGGACCAAAAGGAATAAGAATAAGTAGATTGTAGTATTAGGGCAATCTCTTTCTCTCTCTCTCTCTTTCTTTAGGGAATAATTTTACACGAATTGCTTGTATTATCACTATAAAAGTACTATTATTTATGTGGTACAATACAATATTCTAGATAGAGGGTGATACTTCCTCTCCTACGCCGCGCCGGCTGTTGTACTCCATCCGTCTTACGAATATTCGATCAGGTCACGTGTCCTGACGCGAGTTTAGAAGTTTTTACCCTTTCGAAAAAAAGTGCGCAACGCCGCTGAAGAAGTTTACACTTCAAAAAATAATCCGGCCGAATTGAGAACCTCGTCGTCTTTCTGAACTTGGTTAAATAGATAGCCGATACACTTACATATACAAAAATCCTTCCATCCCAGCTTTAGGACAGTGCCTGTAACATCTAAGATGTCTGTCTCGGCCTCGGTTTGTTCGCTAACCGTTATGTTACAATAAAAATATATTATCTACTAATGAATCATTCAAAACATAAGATTAATATATAATTGGTCAGACCGGAAATCAGTTCTTAATATCTCTTGCCAAGATAAATTGGCAACACGTGGGTAATTAAATTATCAAAGACATTGCTAAATTAGAACGAGATGTGTGTTTTTTTTTATTTTTAAATTACTGACCCCTTTATCGTATTTTTTTAATTGAAAAATCACCGATCAAACACACTGCTCTCTCGACGGTAAGATATAACCGTGGCCTACGACACCTCGGATGTTATGTTTGCGTCCTGTGGCCGGGATGTCAGGTCTACTGTGCAAGTCTAAAGCCCATATCCCCGAACAAGTAGGCAGAGGCACAACCACGACACTATGTCCCACAATGTAATAGGCGGCAAGCCTATCCCCAACCAAGAACCTACCCAATCCAGAACAACATTTTTTATAAGGAAATTGGAAAACTTCATTTTCTTTTTGTTGCCCGATTCGGGAATCAATGGCAGGATTATCTGAAGTCATGTCCACCACATGGACCACTAGACCATAGAAGCGAACGAGGGATGGTGTTGCACAAAACTCTACCTAGTCTTGGCGATAATCACGTATAACCTATGCTCGCCCATTACGACCTGCCTGGCAAGGAGGCAGAAAGTCAACCCGGGCCAACACGGGTTTTATTTTTTACACATTTAACAAAACAATTATAAATATTTGGTTTCAACGCCATCTATTATCACTGATTAGAACTAAAATGTATCATTAATTGTATACTGAGAACCACAGAACAAAATTACTCACAGAGCTGAGAACCATGCAGATGACTTGTCCGCATAACCCCTAACCCGTGTCCCGATATCCATTCACAATAACATGCTGGCTATTGTGGATGTTAACTATCTAAACAGTAGATTGAACTTTAAGGGGTTTTGTAGGCTAACCTCAGGTTGGCAAAGCGTCTCTACTCTCTATAATAAATAAATATCACTGGACAAGTTACACAAATTGAATCTAACCCCAAAGTAACCCCAAAACTTTGTTTTTAATTCGTAATTTTAAAATATTAGCAAAAGTGTACTTAATTTAAGAAACAATTTTTGTGAAGAGTAATAAATAAATATTGTTATTATTATTAGTTTCCTTGCAGTTTTTCCCTTTTTCATCCCTTAAAAGTTCCTTGGACTTGTAGAAATAGTTCAAAATCAAATTTAGCCAAATCGCATCAGCCGTTCTCGAGTTTTAGCGAAACTAACGATCACCAATTAATTTTCAAATACATACCTATATTAACTGAAAATACACATTTTCTTTTTTTTGGTTGGTTGCCCGACTCGAGGGTCAAACCCGGGATCTCAGGAAGCCAAGTTCGATGTCGAACCGCTAGACCACACAGGCGGTTAAATCCATAATTCTATTTAAAATATTTTTCTTGAATATCTTTAACTAACTTACGCTCTCCATTTTGTAGTCTGTGATACGAATAAAAAAAACATCAGAAAATAAACTTGAAAACGTTCCAGATAGCGATATACACCAGCTGAATACCGACTGAGCGACTTCGGGAGCGTACAACAGGTTTCGCTACCAACTTTCATCCGCCTGTACAGTTCTTGTGGGGTTGATTATTTTATAACAAATAGCCTTTACTTGAACTGGGGTTTAAACTTTATTCGTTTTAAATTTCATCAAAATCGGTGAATTGGTTAAGCTGTGAAAACGTAACAAACAGGCAATCAGACTTTTACATTTATGATATTACCGCAAATCTTCGACCAGTGTGTGTTACCGGTGATGATATATGCAACTGAGACTTGGCCGTTAAATGTTGGCCTCTTAAACTATTATTGCCTCTTAAATAAGCTCAGAGTCACTGTGTGATATGATCCACAATTTGGTGATCCGCAAGAGAACGAGAGTAACCGAAATAGTCCAGAGTGGCGGCCCCACACCGCTGTCGGGGAGTCGCTGGATACAAGCGGCTGGTGACCTTGATTTGTGACGCTCTTTGAGTGAGGCCTATGTCTAGCAGTGGACGTCCTCCGGCTGATAATGATGATGATGATATTATAGACCGTGAGCCTGCGACAGGTTTACCGGACCAATTTTCGTTCAAGCGATAAATCGTAAAACGCTTTGGACATTCAAATTGTAATATAAAGCGCGGTGAATGTCGGCTGCCACTCCGAGATTGGGTAGGACAGTGTGTGCCTTTTAATCTCGTAAAAAATGGTTTAGCGTCATTTAAAGTTTAAATGCAATTATTTGAAGATAGATAAAATAACTGCTATCCTTAATATATGCTATAATTATGCTATAAGTACAGACGTAGTGACACAGGCAGACGTACATGCAAATTTAATAATAATCAGAAAAAGGAAATGAAGTTTCTTTCAAGATCATCTATGTTGGTAGGCGTGCTTATAACCCTCTAGAGCGTTTTTGAGAGGAAATGGCCAGCAACATACGCAGGTGTGTATCCATCGCCTTACCTATTTCGGTCACAATAATGGCAATATTCTGTTGCAGTCTAATGGGTAGGTAAACCGGTTGACTCGCACAATATGGTTAACACCGTGGCCTCAGTACAGCGTCGCACCTATAACATGTATGGCGTCTACTATCAGGAGAGCAATGTGCTTTTCGCATAAAAAATAATAATAGTCTCATTAATCATTGGACAGAATATGCTTTTCAGCTCATGTATTATTAGTATGGATGACCAATTGACCATTACAGACCAAGCTTTTACGATTTTAAATTACCTACGATTTAGATAAAGGAAGATACTCTACGATCATCTGGTGTTTTTAAAATAAATATAGTGTTTTCTATTACAGTTGGCAACAACAAACATAAAAGGGATAGATGAGGCAATGTACGAAAACTAAAATACTTACAAGGGAGAAATTTTATTAAAATCGAATCGATTTACATAATATTCCAGACGCTACATTAACAGGTTTTGGCAAGAAGAGGAAGCTGGAACGATCAGGATTAGTACTAGTTGTACTCATAGTTGATGAAAATATTATTTAGTCACTCATTTTTGGCCAGGGCTGGCGTCTAAGTACAAAAAAAATCAACACCTTATAAAAATATTGATCAACGAGTAATTTAATCTATATATATTCTTATGTTGAAAGAAAGATAGAAAATTATTTATTTGCGGAATATGTGAGTAAATGAGATGTTACAAAAATATTTTAGTTTATCAACATATTTTACCATATTTTGGTGTGCAAATATTTTAACATTTATAAAAAATATTAATTAATTAACATATGCTTCAACTCTTAAGTCGATTATTTATATTTATAATAATTTATTACCAAAAAATTTTAAAACTATAATTAAATTTAACCCTGTCTACCGTAAACTACCATCGTTTCTAAACCTAGCCAGACAGAAGAAGAAACGGCAAAAGGAACTCCTTAGCAACCATCACTTTCATTATATTTGGTTAATAACTATTAGTTATTTTACTATAAATTCTAATCTACAAGAAAATCATAACTACAATATGTTAGATAAAACATATTGTATTGTCAACACTACAATATGTTTTATCTTTGCGGTTACCATTTAGTCTAGACATTTCAACACACTGTTTTCTGTTTTCTAAGTAGCTTCTAAACCAATCTAACGATTTACCTCTAATGCCATATATTTCAAGTTTTGTTAACAAAATTTCGTGTGACACAAAATCAAATGCTTTACTCATGTCTAAAAATACAGAAAGTGGATACTTTTTGCTATTATGACATTCAGTTACTTTCTTAACATAGTCAATAGATACAAAAACTGTAAACCTGCCTTTTCTATATCCATACTGATTATTTTTTAATAAGTTAAAACAAATTAAATAGCTATAATATTAGCCATACATTATTTTTTCAAAAATCTTAGAAATTACGGGAACTATAATTGTTCATATCACAAGTATACCCTTTTTTGAATAATGGCTTGACAATAGACATTTTTAAGCGATCTGGATATTTTCCTTCTAAAAATGATACATTAATTATATGACAAAGAGGCTTTGCTATAACACTGGCAAGATTCTTTAATATTGATGTGCTTACATTATCATAGCCCGTTGCTGTTGTATTTTTCAAGTTATTTATAGACTTTATTATATCATGTTCATCTACTGGTGTCAGAAACATAGTTTTATTATGATTAGACAAATTATGTGATTTTATGCTGTATGTAGAACTGGGCTGATTTTTTTTAACATGACTTAGTATGCTTTATAAAGAACTCATTAAAATGATAACAAGTTACTTGAGAATCAGTTTATACTAAGTTGTTAATTTTAATTTGTTCAATCTCGTGTTTAGAAATTTTATGTTAAAATGAGCTTTTAATTACATCCCATGAAGCTTTGCATTTATTGGAAGATTGTTCAATATATTTCAATGATGCCTGTTTTTGAGATGCTAAAATACATTTTAGTAATACCTTTTTATAACGTATAGAATTTATTTAATTCCCCATTTGTTATATTGGGAATAACGATAATTTAAACATAATTGCCGTTTTACTTTACAGCACTTTAAGAGACCCTTAGAAAGCCATTTATTTTTTATTGGCTAATTTGAAACTTTAATTTGAATTTTGTGAAAACATAATTCATAAAATAAAGTCAAGGTATCATGGAATTCAGTAAAAATTTCACTAAAACTTAAAGATAACATACATTCATAAAATTTGTTAATGTTTTCTTGGCCAAAGAGACGCTTTGTTTCAAACCAAAAAGTATGCTTCGGTTTACAAAGTGACACTGGTTTAATTGTCTTGTATACTTTGTGCAGTTTCATGGTCAGAAAAACCAAGAATATGAGTATCCGAATAAACATGATCTAAATTGCTAGCAATTACATCTAGACATGCATCTTTCTAGTAGTTTTTAAGATATGGTGACAAAAATTATCATTTTTTTAAATTCTTATTAAATTTTTGTAAGTATTGGTAGGTTGTAAAAGGTCTATGTCCCAATCTCCACATAAAACAAATTTCTTTTTAAAATTTTTCAATGTATTTTCTAGTAATAATTGTAATTTATTAAGAAAAATATCTTAATTTTAATTAGGAGTACGATTAATACATATTACTATTAAATTATAGTTTATTATCTCAACTGCACAGCATTCAAATGAATATGGTATGTGTATTTGTAAATCAAAAATGTTATATTGAAGATCTTTACACACTAATATACAGGTGCCACCACGACGCTGGTTATTGAGCGAGAAATATGAAGCTGTATAGCAACCATCCAGCTTAAAATTTTGTTCAGAAAGGTTTCAGAAAGACATATGACATCTATTTTACCTAGAGAGTACCTGAGTTAACTATTAGCAGCTTGAAGATAGTCTCGTTTGTTTAATGCACCAGCAATATTTATATGCATGAAGTAATTTAAAATTATTAACGAAAAAGTTGATTATCACTAGTTACATTTAATGATTTTTTATTCGTTTAGTAAAGTAAAGTAAAGTAATAAGGTATGGTACCTTTTTTTAGTGTAGTCTCTGGAACTACTTTATGGTCTTAACACTTTTGAAAAGTTTCTTTCTTCAAACTAAAATAATAAAGTATAGTCTCTTTTTTAAAACTATTACATGCTGAAGTTTTACAGTATTAGTTTTATAGTATTTACTCTATCTGACACTAGTTTTTCTTAGTTTTGCTTATATTCAGGAAATGTCATAATCTTTGGTTTTTCTAGTATTTTAAGTAAATTTTGTTTAATACCCGATTTGATGGTTCTACTTTTTGGAAAAGATAAGAATTTATTTTTACATTCCTGAAGATCTATTTCATTCTTTAATTTAGTGGACAAACACTCAGTATAAGTTTTGTGTGTATAATGTCCATATTGTTCTGTATTTATATCTAGGAAGGTACAATTATTGTATTGATTAGCAATCATTTTTAGTTTATGATAAAGAAGTGTTACATTTAAGTACTGATTTTGAATATTTTTAACAAAAACACTTGATTACACTTATTTGACTTATCTAAAATGTTACTAACATTTGTAAACACAGAGTAAGGGTTACAATCATTTGAGCCAACTGCTATGATAACATAATCCTTGTTACACAAACCGGTAAAACCTCTAAAGCTGTGCGTTATTTCAAAAGAATTGGCGTTGGGTTTGACAGTTGATTGAACCGAATACCTGTTGTTATCTGAGAGTTTGGTAGACAAACCACGAACTCTTTAGTCACCTACATACATAAATAGATATCTTCACGACAAGTCCCTTACGGGGTAGGCAGAGAGTATCGAGTGCCAGACCTCACGATCCTGACAAACCTGTCTTGCTTCCTTCACATTCATTACCCTTTTCATACAAACACGCCGGTTTCGGAGACTCTTGACACCACCCTCGGATAATATCCGATTGATCTGATCGTGAAATGTCAGCCTTGGTCTCCCCGGGTACCTACATCCATCCACATTCGTATGGTATATCTGCTTTGTCAATCTTTCATCTGTCATTCTTTCCACATGACCGAACCAGCGGAGCATGCCCTTTCGCATTTTAACACCAACACTTTCTTTCAATCCCACTCTTTCTCGGATCTCACTGTTACGAATGCGGTCAGCGAGCGTTACACCACAGATTTTCCGTAGTGCTCTCATTTCGACCGCATTTATCCTACTTTCATGATCTTTCTGACATACCCAACTCTCGCTTCCATACAATAACGTTGGGATAAGCACAGAATTATGCAAAGCGAGTCAAGCTTTTTGACTCAAAACATCGCTTTGGAATAGCTTACCCAACGCTCCATTCACGCTATTCCCTGCACTCATTCTCCTCTCTACATTCGCGGTGTACATCCCTGCTAAAAGCACAACCAAGATATACAATTTCATTCACTTGTTCCAGCACTACACCATTAACCAAAACTCTTACATTCGGTCTGGCTACATCTCTTTCAAATACCATTATTTTGGTTTTCATCGCATTCAAATGTAAGCCCCTTTCTTTACAATCTTCTTCCATAACTGTGACCAGTGTTTGCAGCTCAGATGGTGTCGAGCCCAAAAGTACAGCATCATCTGCATAAAGCAGGCAGTTCACAACTTGGTCACCTATACGCATTACCACATTCAATGATATTAACCTTTGCAGACATTTGTCCAAATACAAGATAAACAAGCGTGCTGACAACACACAACCCTGCTTGACGCCAATATTAACATCAAACCAAGGCAATATGTTGCCATCCACCCGCACGCATGCTTTACAGTCTAAATACATTGACTGCACCGCACGCAACAGGGACCCATCTATCCCATAATCTGGCAAAATGTCCCAAAGTTCCTTACGTACAACCCTATCAAACGCTTTTTCGAGATCCACAAAACCGCAGATAACCCTCTGACCCACAGCCAGATGCTTCTCTACAATGTTGCGTACACTTACACACACACTAAAACACTTGATCCGTACATCCTCTTCCAGACCTGAAACCGCCTTGAGCCTCCCACAATGTTCCATCGGACATCCCTTGCATCTTCCTTTCAACTATTTTTCCATACACTTTTGATGCTAAACTGATCAATCTAATGGTCCTGTAACTTGTACAGTCCATGCGTGAACCCTTGCCTTTATACATGGGCACGATGACCGCACGTAGCCAGTCTTCAGGTACTCTGCCGGTCTTCCAACATTTGCTACAAAGAACCCAGAAAGAGTCCCGGACTGCAGGACCACCAAGTTTGATCATCTCAGCTTAACCATATCTCCCGCAGCCTTACCATATTTCGTACTTCTTATCGCCCATTCAACTTCTTTCATCATAATGCCGTCGGATGCCTCCACTATTTCATCCCGGACCCAGCGGCAGCATTTTGGGCACCTTCATACATATCTCCATAATATTCACTCCACCGTTTTAACACGTCATGCGTGCTTGCAAGAATATCACCACTCTTAGACTTAATTCTATTCATTCTGGAGGCAGACGAACAACTCCGAGACTTCTTCACCTCCCTCCAAAGAGTTTGGTGTTCATCTCGAAGTTGTTAGCCAACCTCTCTTCTAGTTTCATACTTTTTCTTTCACGCTTCTCTTTCACTAAGTGTTTGGTGATATTCTTGCAACAACGGTACATTTCTTTCTTCAAATCTTTCATACTGTCATTCGACTGCAAACGTGCTACATAGTCTAGCCAAGCTTTCTTCTTCCTTTCGACGGAGGCTTTTACCTCCTCATCCCACCATGCATCACCATTCATAGACTTGTGCATCTTTGCACTCCCACATACCTCTTTCGCAACATCAACCATGCTCTCTTTCAAAACATTCCAACAATCATGTGCCTCATCTTCTTAAACAGACCCCTAAACCGATTAATAACCAAGTAGTGGTCCGTTTTAAGAGTTGGGCCTTTGAAGGCTCTCGTGTCCATTAAACACTTCCGAAGGCGACTATCAACCAAAATCATATCTATCATACTCATTTGATCATTCCTTCTCCATGTATACGTATGTATGTCCTTATGCTGAAACATTGTGTTAGATACAAGAAAATTTCTTTCCACACATAAATCTACAATATGCTTACCAGCATCATTCACTCTCTTATCACCATAGGGTCCAAGAACGGCCTCGTAACCGTCCCGTCCTGTCCCCACCCAACCATTCAAATCACCACACATAATCACTTTTTCATTTCCTTCAACCATATCCAGAACATCCCTTACAGAATCCCGAAACTTTTCCAGGTCATGAGTCGACGACGAGTTAACCGCAGCATAGGTTACTACCACAAAAACTCGCGTGACTCCTAGCTTAATACGGACCCAGAGCAGTCTCGGACCAACCAGACCATAATCTTTCAGGCCTGAGGCTAAGCGAGACGATAAAATGATACCCACTCCAGCGCTGGCGTGATCGCTCTGTGATACACCAGACCAGAGAGCAAATCTGCCACCGGGGAGATCAAAAGTATCACAACCCTTTCGCTTAGTCTCCGTTACACACAGTAAATCCAGGCATCTCTCATCCATTACATCAATCAACTCCTTCATCTTCGCTTCCATTCCCCCTCTCACATTCCACGTGCCTATTTGGTACTCTCCACTCCTCGATTCGCCTGCACGGGCCTGGCGTGATGGGTGGCGGCCTCCATCGCCGCATCTGCCTCTTTTCGTACCGACGAGGGCGGATCGGTACGCGTCGCCTCGCCAGAATTGCAGTCCAATGGACTGGCAGGGATCGCGGCGTGCACGCTTCTGGCCAATGACCCCCTAACACCTAATATCACAATTTGTGTGATGACTATTTAGGTGTCAGCATTTCCAGGTCTGGGAATTTAATTATAATTTGCTTTCCAAAGAACCCCAAAGGGTTAGATTTAATGTATGTGTCTTGCCCAGGAATATTTATTATTTGTACTATTATTATCTTAAAGTATGTTTGATTATGAAGCATTTTAATATCAAAAAATACTCTGTCTTAAATATTTTAAATAACGACAAATGTCGCTGACGACAATTTTTGACACACACATAGGTACAAACATACATCCATAATATTTGCCACGCAAGTCTTAAGTTTTGTTTATCAAAAACCACTTATCTTACTTTCTTTAAAGTTAAAGAACCAGATAATTAATAGTTTGAAGCATTCACAAAGCAATTTATTATCCAACAATATGTTACACAGTTGCAGTAAATTATATTTATAAGAAGGAATCCTGTTTTACGGAATAGTTAAATGATTGCGATTAATTTGTCATGCCTTAGAGCTGTTACAGCTGTGGGAGCTACGAAGTCCTCAATTTTATTGCTCGTTAACTTTATAACAATGTAAAATCTAGCAGGGACGGATTTATACCAATATCCACTAGACCAGGCCTACGGTCAATGTTATGGACGTACAAACGCGAACAAATTTAATAACCTTTTTTTAAATATACTAATGTGTTGCTAACCTCACGTTTTTTACAACATCGTCGACATTTTAATTGTTTAATAAAGTTAAGTACTCGTACAAGACAAAGCGAGCCTAATACTATCAATATTTTGTCAGACAAAGAAAGCTGAAAACAAGTGTTGAGGTAGATTAAGTAAGTCTCAACAAATACTGAGCTTTTCCTTGCCGAACTTAAGTTACCACACTCTATTTTTATATCTAACTAGCTATATTTTTAATGTGATTTTAGTAAAAAAGTCACCTTTGTCACTTAGAGGTATGAGAAATAAATGTTGGCCGAAGCTTACTTTTTTTGTCCTTAATTTACGTTGCTTATGCTTAGGGTTAGGATAAATTTCTAGTTTTTTTATGATGTGTGGTAAGTTAATGAATAGATCTTTTCTTTTTTTCTTTTCTTTTTTAATAAAGTCGCAAACTTCCTGGACGAACTTCTTTGTGAGAGAATTTAAAAAAGTCACCATCGCCACAAAGGGGAATATTTTACGAAATGAGTTGCTGATAATATAAAGACTAGCGGCCAATATTAATAATCAATCCTAATCCAAAACTTGCTGTCTAAGATTGATATTTTGGTCCATTTTTATGTTATGGGGGTCATTGGCCAGAAGCGTGCACGTCGCGATCCCTGCCAGTCCAGTTGGACTGCAATTTTGGCCCGAAAAAGTACCGCAGAGCGGATTAGGGCGCTCCCTGGAGGCGACGCGTACCGATCCGCCCTCGTCGGTACGAAAAGAGGCAGACGCGGCGATGGGGGCCGCCACCCATCACGCCAGGCCCGTGCAGGCGAATCCAGAAAAGGAGAGTG
>NJDD01000754.1:118966-133739 GCA_002245505.1 Calephelis nemesis
ATTAGATATAGGATAGGCCGGCGGATACGCAGCTATCTAGATTGCTTGAAATCCATCTTTAGAGATACTTTATTAATTTTGGCTGTATAATGGCTAAAAACTGTAGATTGATAAATCTCAAGTCCGTGACATAATTGTAATGAAATTGTGATAGTTCAACTGTCTCGTTGGTCGAGGGGTTAGGGTCGTACACGTCTAACTCCACTGCCTAACTCCATTGTCTAACCGCGAGGTTCGGGTGCGATTCACAATACGGCAAATATTTTCGTGATGAACATTTAGATGTCTACATTCCTGGGTCTGGGTGTTTACGAAATTTAATCTAAGTATTTCTTTGTATTAGTAACGTTGACAAATACCCAATCATATAATTTGCTTACTTTGGGGTTAGATTTAATTTAATCTAGAGATATTTTATAATACGATTTTTCTTCAAATATCCCCGAAGAAAGGTCAATTTTTATATAGTTTCCGTAGCTAAAGCTTTCTCATATAAAACTAAAAATTTAAAGCTAAGGCTTACTACTCAATAATGTAAAAAAAAATATAAAAAATAAGAAGACCTCAGTTAAACTCGTCCGTTGAACAATTTATGTTATTAACTTCAAATTTATTGGTCTTATAACATTACATAGTTGCTCCAAATGAAAACCTGTCAGACGGAATCCAGTTTTATGGTATGGTTAATGGTTACCGTAAAATTAACAGGCCTGGGTGAGCTACTGCAGCCTGGAGTGGATGTGATTATAGAGTCCACCATTTTTAGTCTAGTACTAGCTTCCACCCGCGACTCCGTCCGCGCGGATGTCGGTCTAAAACTGAAAAATTAGGATTTTTTTTTCTACGTATTTTTTCAGGATAAAGAGTATCCCATTTTATGCCCGGGATAATAAGGTATAATTACACCAAGTTTCATCGAAATCGAACGGTTAGTTTTCACGTGATGCCTGAACATACATACAGACAGACAGACAGACAAAAATATTTTTAATCACATATTTGGGTTTGGTATCGATCCAGTAACACTATGCTATTTATTTTTCAATATTTTCAATGTACAGAATTGACCCTTCTACAGATTTATTATATGTATTTATTATAAGATCCGAACTTACATTGACCTACACCAAGCTGATAACAGAATGAAACATGTTTTATAATAACTTTAGCATATTAAGAAAGAAAGAAATAAATTTATTTATTTGCGGAATATGTGTGTTTAAAAGTTGTTACAGAATACTTACTAGCATCAACATATTCTACCAAATTGTGGTGTGCAAATATTTAACCTAATTAAATATATTTTAGTTTTTATTTTCGTTATTTATATATTTTTACACATCAATTCGTAAAAATATATTTACTACTAGGTTAGCACTTATTAATTTAAGTAAAAATTATAACAATCGAGTTTTACCCTATTTATCATACCCTACCATCGTTTCCAAACCTAGCCAGTCAGGAGAAAAATCGGCGAATTAGAAATCATGTTAAAAATGGGTTGACTATTTTCAATTCAGAATATTTTAAATTACTTTTTAAGATTTTTTTCTTTTTTTTGCTGACTTACCTATCTGTTATCAGCTTCGCAACAAAACAACCCTTAAATATCTTTTTTTGTTATCCAATCAAGTTTAGCTTACATTGACATACTTATTTATACCTGGCAACCCCAGTAACTAACAGACAACCCAACTTCTCCACATTTAACATATCTTAAACTTAAAAAAAATATCTTCATATTGTAATATTTGATGAAAAACATCAGATATTACAATATGAAAATTGTGTTCGGGGTTTTTTTAGGTATCCCATTTTAATTACAAAATATATTTCATCTTATAATCAGTTCGGTATAGATTGACTTAAATTCGATTCTTAGACCATACCTTGTTAGTCTTTATATCAGTGACGAGATGACCGAGGTACAAGCATATACCTACCGCGGTTTTAAAAACGACGCTTTTACCAGCCATCTTTGGTGTTGATGGATGGTTTTCCTCTACAAGGCGGGTAAAAAATATAGCATACATGACAAGCGACACCAACTCGGGATATAAAACCACAGTATTGAAATGATACGCCGCGACCAGCGAACATTACCAACGAGACATGAAACCGCGGTTATACGCACCCATTTACAGGGGAATTATTACTCCATGAGAGAACTGTTCGCATATTATGTCTTTATGTCATTTTAATAAACTTGACTAATATTATAGCTCAACTGATTGATGTGTATGGAACCTATCGGGCGAGTTATGGTGCCTTCGAGAGAAAAGAAGGTTGTGGATTTTTCATAATTATTAAATTTCGTGTTTATATTGGGTAAAATTAGTCAATTTTGGTGGCCAGTATGCCACCAAAATTCAGTGAAATTGCACAAATGAATAATCACGAAGAAATTAATGTATTGTGTATTTCCTCGTTGTCGTCAAATCTCATTAAATGAGCTTGAGTAATGAAGCCACCGCTTTACTAAAGAGCCACTTTCTTTGACAGTGCACAACTAAATTTGAATAATTTACAACCGATTTTGTTAAATTGTGTAACTTGATGCCAATCACAACTTCACTAATGGCTAAAACTAAAAGAAAGAAGCTATCGGGCTTAGCACTTTGCTTGCCTTACCCACAAAGTTCGATGAAGTTATAAAAACTAACAACAATATCCGCTAAAAAACTCAGTTCTTTGTCACATTATTTATGCCTATAATTATTACACTAATGAAATAATTAAGTAACATAAATTACCAGATCACCAGCGGGTGATTGATATAATAATAAGAAAATGTTTCTGGTTAAGGACATACTTTTCCCAACACGGGAAAATCATAGATTTTTATGGCAAGAGAGAGAACAAATCCACGGCTCTCCTAATGATAAGAAATAACCTAGGCCTGTAGACGCCATAGATATATGTGCATTGCTGTCCTGTGGCCCGGATGTGTGACGGATTGTGTAAGTCTACCGGCTACCCTGCCCTCCAGCCCGGAACATGATTTGGTGATTTTGGCAGCAGGCCTATTCCTGTACTGTACCTACTCTCTATTACTGCCCGTATAGGTAGTACAAGGATAATAGGTTATAGTCCTGAGTGCTGGGGAGTTTGTTTCGCTTCTCCTGATTGGTTAGGTTTGGAAACGTTAGTAGTGTACGGTAGATAGGGCTAATTTTATTAACATTTTAAAATTGTTTATAATTTATTTATTTAAATTGTAAGTGTAATAAACATCAAATTATTTTTATATGAACATTAAAACATTATGTAAGTACAATTACTTAATTATGTAGGTCTACATAGTAAAAAAATATTTTTTATATATATTAATATTTTTATATTTTCGAAAAATTTGTGTATAAATAAATTATACATATTTTTCGGGATTGGATATGTGCCTGGTTGGCGAAAGGCTTGCCACCCTATCACATTTGGTGGCTTAGTGTCTTCGGCTAGTCGTGGGTGCCCTGGTTATGCCTCTGCCTATCCTTCGGGGATATGGGCGTAAAGATACGTTACATTAAAATATTTGCACACCACAATGTGGTAGAATATGTTTGAATGCTTAAATAATTTTGTAACAACTTCAACACGCATATTCCACAAATAAATATATTTTCTTTTTATTTTCTTTCTACCTATGTATGGCAGTGGATCCCGGACAAGTTGCAGCACAGAATTCCCCCACGAAAGGTCTTGCTAAAAATAAAACAGTCAAGTCGTACCTACGCAAGGAACCAGGACCAACACGGAGAATGTTTGTAGATGTCTCCCAGGCAGATAATAGGCAAGTCATAGTAAAACCTCAAACCTGGTGAAATTTTTATAGTTTTTTTTAAATTTCTCATGGGCTAAAAATTGACTTATACAAATAATAATAATAATAAATCCTTGGACAAGTCACACAAATTGAATCTAACCCCAAAGTAAGCAAATTATATGCTTGTGTTAAGGGTGTTAGTCAACGATACTAATACATAGAAATACTTAAATAGATACCAGAATAAATTTAATAAACACCCAGACCCGGAAATGCAGACATCTAAATGTTCATCACACAAATGCATGCCCCCGTCGGGAATCGAACCCGAGCCTCGCGGTTAGTCGATGTAGTTAGGCGACTAGGCTAGCCACTCGACCAACGAGGCGGTGCCAATAGTATTCGATAGACGATATGATTTAGCTTTATACAAAAATATTTTAAAAATGAAAATTGTAAAGGTGAAAATAGAAAACAAATTACAAAATTATGTTTAACCTACCAACAGAGAAGTTGGTAGAGATCTCTTTCTCTTATATATACAAACCTGTGTGTAAATGTGTTTTCTCAGCTTTTCTATTGGAAGGTGCCCGATGTGTTGATGGACTGGCCACCTGTCTTAACACCATAGGACTAAAATACTTTGGCTAATCTTGGGTGTACTAATTGCACCTATAATATGACCACCCTTTCAAGGATACGGGCGTGAGGGGATGTATTTATTTCTGAGAATAATATATTAATTTTTTACAATGTTTTTACATTAAGATATGCCACCATTTATCTATTGTTGTTCGTTTTGGCCACTTAAATGTGTAGTAAAGAATAAATGTATAGTATGACACAGAGTTTTATGATGGGATAGATAACACCAATATATTAGCTATTGATGGTTGTAGTTTGCGAAATGATCAAAGAACTAATATTGGTGGAAACATTGTTATCTAAATGTATTTGATAGTATTGAAACAAAAATAATTGGTGCCGACTAAGAACAAAACATTTTAACTTTGTCTTTTGTCGGCATGAAAACGTGAAGCAAAGCCCTTTTTAATTTTTTTAAATATATCGAAAAAATACTTAGTTAACTTTTCGCTCGCGATCTGAAACATCTCTTTGTCACTTATAATCACTCTATTGTAATTTCTTTCTGAATCTTTGACCCTTGCTCGAAAACGGCTTAGTTGTTCTGCCTACGATTTTAATTAGTTTATTATGGATCCTACATGTGAGCCTAGTTATAATTGTTTAAAGTTTAACAAAGAATTAATAAATAAAATTGAAAGAAGAAGGCGTTACTTTGCGGAAATCCATACTTAAATCTAAATAAAATTATTTAATTTCCAATTTTCCGCCAAAAAAATGTATACGTATTATGGCGTAACAAAATAATACATAATATACATTTTTTTGGCCGAAAATTACAAATTAAATATGTAATTTTATTTAGAATTAATAAATATTTTATACAAAATTAAAATATGATTCTTTTGTTTTTATTTGCCAACCCTCCAACAGTTTATACATTAATAATGATTTTAAAAACACGCGGATGAATAGGGCATACCATCTGCTCCTCGGATGAGAGGGGAAAATGTCGTAGGCATTTCAATATTTATTAAAATTCATCCGGATGAATGGGTAATAAACCCACTTAATTTATCAAAAAAACTGCATCAAAATCCGTTTCGTAGATTTAAAGATTTAAGCGTCCAAAGGGACAGAGGAAACGATTTTGTTTTATATAATATGTAGTGATAAATAACGAACTAACTTTACCTCAAAAAATAATTCCGCTCATTTCGGTTTTAAATATTTTTCTTAAAGTTTTTTTTTTATGATATTGGAAGGCAACAAGCAGACGGATTTCATGATGGTAAGAAATTTCCGCCGCCTAGAGACACCAAAGATGGTAATGGTGCGTTGCCAACCTGAGGCCGGGATGTTAGGCCTTGAGCAAAAGTAAGTTTACCGGCTACCTTTCCCTCCGACCCGAAACAAGTCATGACGTTATGGCGGCAGGAATAGGTAAGGCGGTGGTACCAATCCGGGTGAGTCGCTGCGAAACTCTACCACCCAGTCAGGTGTCACGGTGTTAGTGACAGTAAGCCTTCGCTCGCCTTTTACGAGCTGCCTGGCAGGAAGGCAGATGGTCTATTCTTCAAAGGAGCCCGGACCAACATGGGGAACTTTATTTAGTAACTAGCTTCCGCCCGCGACTCCGTCCGCGCGGATGTCGGTCTTCGCGTGATAAAACTGAAAAATTAAGATTTTTTTCTACGTATTTTTCCAGGGTAAAAAGTATTCCATTTTATGCCCAGGATAATAAGGTATAATTATACCAAGTTTCATCGAAATCAAACGGTTAGTTTTCACGTGATGCCTGAACATACAGACAGACAGACAGACAATTTTTTTAATCACATATTTGGGTTTGGTGTCGATCCAGTAGCACTATTTATCATTTCAATATTTCCAGTGTACAGAATTGACCCTTCCTCAGATTTATTATATTTATAAAGATATAATGTGTTAAATTACAATAATGTGTTGAGATTTATATATAAATTGAAATGATTATTTTACAACTCTTCCAGAAATGTGCGCAGTTATCAATTTCTTATCACATTAGGGTAGGTTCAACCGGCCGTGACGTCAGCGGACATTGCCTCTTATCAAGGTCAGAGGTCAAGGTCGAATAGTGTGTTTACATTTTGGTAATCGAATACATTGATTTCAATTTTGCAAATGATATTTCTTTATCTATGAATTGATAAATAAAACTTACCTTATATCATCAATTCCTTGATTTCAAGCAAATAAGCATATTCCCACACGAAACTTTGTTAAATGTCACAGCAGTTTATTCCTAAAATGTGACTGGAATATCGAAAACGAAAGTGAGTTTCACTGTTTACAGAGTTTATGACAACAATTATTATGAACGAGAGTTCGGTTGCGGCGTGAACCGACGACTGACTTAAGGACGCCAGAAGGTCGGTGAAGCTCACGCGCATGCGCTACTTTTTTACCTAATCTTCATCACCAAAAAATATACTATGATGCAATGTTATAAGATGATGCTGAGGCGTCTGCTGTGACGAATGACGATAGGTATACTGTAATAAGAATGTAACACAAAATAACGTGTGTTTAGATATAGACGCTCTTGACGCTTGACACTCAGAAACTTAAGCGCTGATGGTAGATAAAAAATATCTTCGCATTCGTACCCCCAAACTCCGAAGCGGTACGCAGAGGCAGTGTTGCCAACCCCAGTGAATAGAAAAGCAGTAGATCAATCTTAAAAAAAACAGTAGAAAACAGTAAAATTACCTTTTCAAAACTTTAAATCTACTACATGTCTCAAAAACCTTTCAATTGGCACATAGAATTAGTTATATAGATGTATAAGTTAATGAAACTACTGCAGCACTACCAGTAGTACTTCTTTAATAAACACATTTTTTTATAAAGTACATTATTGAAAAAAAAACAACATAATTATATTATTCATTAAAAATAGGTGATCAAAATTACAAACATTGTTCATTGTTGTGCATTAGGTACTCTATCCTAAACATTTTCTGTTTCATTGTTTTTGTTAAAGTCGTACATCCTTTTATTAAAATTTTTCATATGATTTTCAGTTCATCAAATGCGTAACATTCGTCTATTTCAGATTTTGTATGTAAAATGCCTTTGATTTGTATTAATAACAACACTGGCATAAAAAACAATAGAAAATCGTACTAAAACAGAAAACAGTGTTGTCACGTCAAACACAGTAAATCTACTGTTGTTAACAGTAGGGTTGGTAACACTGCGGCAGAGGTATGCAGAGGTATACAAGGAGCAAACGATTAGGCGAAAGTAGCTAGTCCCTTAATTTGGTAGGTGGTAAACCTTTAGCCCACTTATCCAATCCTGAGCAACGTTACTTTTGTGAGATGATTGAAAAATACATTTTTTTATTTTTTTGACTTAAATCGACCAGGGCTTCATACAGTCAACGCCAACGTCGAACCAATACACCACAGTGGAGATTCTACCTAATGCTACTACCAGAGGCGGATGATCTTATCTGAAAATGATTGAAGGTGATTATTTTAATGGCGCTTTTGGGTTTGTATGCATCTATGTGGATTTCTTGAGTGACAGACTACAATACAACAACGACAATACAGTACTACTTGTTTTGAACACTACAATTTCACTTTTATTTATAATATTAATTAATGATTTCCTTCGTTTTAAATAAATTTTAAAACATGAGATACCAGCTTAGAAAAATGACAAACTGTCGATTATGTCGGATTCGAACCGACTAAAAACCTTACGATGATCTTCCCGGCACCCTGTAGGGAGCGAGATAGGTTCGCTTTCGCATTCGCCATCTCACTCTAATAACTACGGCCTGGGCCTTCTTACGCGCTGAAAAAGAGGGTTGACTCCTTTTCAACTGTCCAGGCAGTCGAGGCCGTGCTGGCCGGATAAAGTCCTCACGATTGAACCCTGACATCCTCGCTTCGGAAGAGCGAGCTTGCTGCTCTGGTCCACCTGCGCCGGAGTGGGCCCGATCTGGCATCGTTCTACGCACCGGCTCCGCGGTCTTATTTTATGTCATGTCTTCTTCGCAAAAGGAGACCGTCATCTGCCAGGACATCTCGATATCGACAGTATTTTTAACGATGCTCGGTAGCAAGTGGTCCTCACCAAAGATCGCTGAGAGATTGCGACGCTTTATTTCCCAGCCCTTGTCTTAGTTTACTATATTATACTGCAGATACTTTATGAAGAATTCAGAGACCCAAACTGTCGCTGCGACACCCTCAGAGGACCGGTGGAATAGCCTCCACTATCACCTGCCCTGGGATAGGTGTGGCTAGGTCTTCCTTCCACCGCTTCAATATGCCCATGCCTGCCTCTGCATGCTTCTCACATCTTCCCACCTTTAGGGCAATAGCAGTAGCATCACTAATGTAGAAGAAGCTCACAGGACTCTCGGAGCTAGCCATTCGAAATGTGGCCCAAAAGTTCACTTTCCATTTAGGGTGTAACCCAGTAACACAGTAAACATTTGGATCCAAACCCGGACTAGGACCACTTCCAGTACGCCAGCATATCTCGAGTAAAGTGGAACACGCACCGAGGTGCAACTAACAAAACAAACTCCTCCTGGAGGATCACCTCCAGTCCCAAGAAGCCCTCCGGATAGGTACGTGACACTGTTACCTTGCGGCGGGAGTAGCTGAGGCGGATTATCTCTACCTGGGCAAGCTGCTGCATAGTCTGGTCTTGTTGGTAATGGCCTTTTTAACATTAGCTCGCCTCTTACGATCAGCCTGGCGCGGAAGCACACAGTTTATTCTACGCAAGGGACAAAGGGTTTTACGAATTTTATCTATATTTAGACTGTAACATTGGCGTCAATCAGGGCTGTTTGTTGTCAGCACTTTTGTTCATCGTATATTTGGAATATGACTCCAAGGAAATATCTATTGACGTGAGAATGTGTGACGAATGAGCGACCAATTGGTGAACTGTTTTATACACATGGCTTTGAAGATACTTTTGGGCTATACATCATCCGAACTGCAAATACCTACAGGTATTTGCAGGTATATACCGTGAAAGCTTTTAACAGTATTACTTCCATCTTGGTAAATGTCCGCCTTTATAAGCAACTTTATGTCATACATTATAAGGTTGTCTTTCTCCGGTGACAACTAGTATTATTTAGACAGTTGAATTGAGAATCTCCTCCTTATTTTCAAGTCGGTTAAAAACCTAACATGTGTATACATACATTTGCTTGTTAGTAGGGTTTTGCGACATTTCTTTTTGTTTTTAAAATAGGTACATACCTATTATTTGTTCTATAATTTTTATATGTAATTCATATTTTATAAGGACAAACATATCATATAAGAATTAATAGGTTATATTTTCTTTGTTGAGTCAATGAAGTTCGTAAGTAGGTACCTACTTACCACTTTTTTGCTTTTAAAACATCTAGATTCTAGGAACCTATAGAAATATTCATACAAAATTTTAACCAAATCGATCCAGTCGTAAAATCGTATGTATTCAGGTATGCCAAATATAACAATCGATTTAGTTCTCGTTTGTAGAAGAAAGAACATCTTTTCGCTAAGCCTTTTTATTGCAGTGCCTAATTTTTTTTTTGTAGCAATTGAACATTGCTATGTTTAATATGGCAATTTAAGGGGAAGTTTTAAAAGACTTTTTTTGAAATAATTATTCAGTGAGTATTAATACATATATACTTTTACTAATTTTGGATATTGTGAGTATAATAGAAGTCAGAGAGGTCTATACATTCCTTGACTACGAAGAATACGTGAATACTCTTAGAACTAAGATGGCAATTTAAACAAAATGCTAGTGAAATAGCATCACATTTTTTATGATATTGGAAGGCAAACAAGCAGACGGATTTCTCTGTGGTAAGAAATTCACGCTGCCTAGAGACACCAAAGGTGGTAATGGTGCGTTGGAAACCTGAGACCGGGATCTTAGGCCTAGAGCAAAAGTAAACTTACAATCTACCTTACCCTCTGAATCGGAACACATGAACTTCAAGCACTGATGTTATGATGGAATGATAATATGGAATACCTAGGCAAAGCGGTGGCACCAATCCGGGCGAGTCACTGCAAAACTCTACCGCCTTGCATGTCACGGTGTTAATGAAGATAAGCCTATGCTCGCCTTTTACGAGCTGCTGGGCAGGAAGGTAGATGATCTATTCTGCATAGGGGCCCGGACCAACATGGTACCATTACATACAGGGTACCATACATTTTCCGATTGTACTTACCAGCGTCAGTTTGAATCTGCAATAAGTGGTACAAAATATTCCAAGGTGGCGAAATTGAAAGTAATTAAACCTTTTAGTGCCAGGGATGTGATATGATATCTGGGCTACTGCCCCGTTGCCTTCACTAGAAAAGGACACTTGTAGTAAAAATTTAAAATGTCTATAATTTCGACGAACCATCAACTTAGTTTTTTAGTCTTTTTCCGTATTTTTACCGCAATACTTGAGTAAACTAATTATATTAGCTACATTCTGTAAATAGGTACTTATTAAAATAACTTTAATTCGTTGACAATGTTTTTCTTTAAGAGTTGAGTTTTTTTATTTTTATTTCGGGAAATGCTTTGTGGCATCCGCTTCTTCGTTGCATCATGACGTTCAGATCTCCAATTCCGACCCTGGAGTTTTTTTTATGATATTGGAAGGCAAACAAGCACACGTATTTCCTGATGTTAAGACATTCATGCCGCCTAGAGACACCAAAGGTGGTAATAGTGCGTTGCCAACCTGAGGCTGGGATGTTAGGCCTCGAGCAAAAGCACCTAACCCTCCCTACCGAACCTCGAGCAAAAGTTACCCTCCGAACCGAAACACGTCATGACGTTATAGCGGCAGGAATAGGTAAAGCGGTGGTACCAATTCGGGCGAGTCGCTGCTAAACTCTACCACCTAGCACCTAGTCAGATGCCGCGGTGTTAGTGACGGCGAGCCTATGCTCGCTTTTTACGAGCTACCTGGCAAAGAAAGCAGATAGTCTATTCTACAAAGGAGCCCGAACCAACACGGGGCAAAAAGGCAGTTAGCCTCTAATTGATTCCAGCCTTAATTTGATACAGGCTGCAGAACGTGCCTTTCAATTTTCTTGGTCAAAAACTCGTAGATACGCGTTCCCAATGTAGGTTAGTCCGAGCCTCCTAAGTATTTGTAGAATAAAATATAAAAATAATAAAATAGTAACATATAAATACATTATGTAAACTGAATTAAACTTTTCAATTTGGTTTAGAGGCACAAATTAACATATACTTAGTCTGGCCATAAATACTGTTACACTTAAAAATAAAAAAATATTACATTTGAATTTCGAATCTGTCATTTTTATACGATTGTTCATTGTGTTTTCTCATTTTGGCGCCAATACATTGTACAATATTTTGCGATATTAAAATGGAGTGGGGTGATAAAGAGAACCGAATCGCTGTGATTGCATTACACAAAGTAGGTATGGAGCCAAATGCAATTTTTAAAACTCTCCATACACTTGGTTTTAGTAAAATGTTTGTGTACCGGGCTATTAATAGGTACAATGAGACTTCCTCTGTTTGTGACAGAAAAAGATCTGGCCGTCCACGTAGTGTTCGTACGAAAAAGGTGGTCAAAGCAGTAAGGGAAAGAATTCGAAGAAATCCTGTCCGAAAGCAAAAGATTTTATCTCGGGAAATGAAGATAGCACCTAGAACCATGTCGCGTATTTTAAAAGATGACTTAGGACTTGCAGCCTATAAGAGACGCTCTGGTCATTTCTTAACTGATAATTTAAAGAAGAATAGGGTCGTAAAATCGAAACAATTACTGAAGCGGTACGCAAAGGGAGGTCACAGAAAAATTTTGTTTACGGATGAGAAAATTTTTACAATTGAGCAACATTTTAACAAACAAAATGACCGTATTTATGCTCAAAGCTCTAAGGAAGCTTCCCAATTAGTCGACAGAGTGCAACGTGGACATTATCCAACTTCAGTGATGGTTTGGTGGGGTGTTAGCTATGAAGGAGTGACTGAGCCATATTTTTGTGAAAAAGGTATCAAAACATCGGCACAAGTGTATCAAGATACCATTCTTGAGAAGGTAGTTAAGCCCCTTAACATCACCATGTTCAATAACCAAGTATGGTCCTTCCAGCAAGACTCGGCGCCGGGTCATAAAGCTCGGTCCACGCAGTCTTGGTTGGAAGCGAACGTTTCGGACTTCATCAGAGCTGAAGACTGGCCGTCGTCTAGTCCCGATCTTAATCCGCTGGATTATGATTTATGGTCAGTTTTAGAGAGTACAGCTTGCTCTAAACGCCATGATAATTTGGAGTCCCTAAAACAATCTATACGATTGGCAGTGAAGAATTTTCCCATGGAAAGAGTGCGTGCTTCTATTGATAACTGGCCTCAACGTTTAAAGGACTGTATTGCAGCCAATGGAGACCACTTCGAATAAGCTTTTTATATTTTTAATTGTTGTATATTTATGTATTAAACTAACACACTGTAAAAGTAATATATGTTATTTGCAGTTAAAAAAATATTTTTTTTCTTTATTACAATATTTATGGCAAGACTAGGTATATAAAAAATTCGAGCATTTTAAAATGTAAATAAATTCCCTCATAGACACAGTAAACTGAACTCGAGCCCTTGCAATGTAGATGGAGTTGCTAATAGATGTAAGTACATAGAAACTGAATTCGAGTTTTTAACATTTAGGTAAGTTCGCGATAAAGTAACATAATATAGGTCAGGGGTGGGCAAATTCTTTTGACCGCGGGCCGGTAAGTTAAAAAAAATCTAGTGGCGGGCCAGTTAATTATAATTTACCTTGAGGCGGGCCGGTTTATTAAAAAACCTAACACTAGCAGTAAATATTACGATTATAAAACGATGTATAAAGACAACATAAGGCAATTCTTTTTTATTTTACATTCCTTTATTAAAATAAAATCTATTTATGAAGTCTTAACATATGAAATACGCAATATATATGTTTTAAGTATCGATTCAGTATTTTAATTGTTTAAATTTCAATAGTCTTTTAACATTTCGACCATTTTTTTTAAGGAGGATCATGTTTTCCAAAAAAACCCTCGGCGGGCCGGATTAAAACCTCTCAAGGGCCGGATCCGGCCCACGGGCCGTAATTTGCCCACCCCTGATATAGGTAAACCGAGTTCGGGCCATTCCAATTTAGACAGATTCGCTAATAAACACATACAAATTAAATTGGAGCAATTCAAAACTTAGATAAAGCCGTTAATGTACACATATAAACTGAATTTAAGCTTTTCAAATTTAGATAGTTGTCGCTAATCTACACGTAAAAACTGAATTCGAGCTTTTGGTATTTAAATAGAGTCGATAATTATAGATATATGTAGGTATACAAACTGAATTCGTGTTTTTTAAATTAAGATGTATCTTGACGCCCATATCTCCTAAGAGATAGGCAGAAGCATAACCACGACTAGCCGAACACACTACGTCTCACAATGTGATAAGTGTCAACCGAAAATTGAAAAGATTAATTTTATATTTTTTTATAAAATACAAAATATTTTAAATATATTTTTTTTATTATTTTTTAGTCGCCTCTGTGGTCTAGCGGTCCGGGTGTTGGACTTGACTGCATGAGGTCCCGGGTTCGAATCCCGGGTCGACCAACAAAAAGAAAATTGGATTTTTCCAATTTTCTAATAAAAAAAATAAAAAAAGTTGGTCGGGATTGGAAATGTGCGCGGTTGGCGATAGGCTTGCCACCTATCACATTGTGGGACTTAGTATCTTCGGCTAGTCGTGGGTAGCCTGGTTGTGCCTCTGCCTACCTCTTCGGAGATATGGGCGTGAAGATATTTTTTTATATTTCTTTTTATTGCCCGAGCCTGGTTCGAACCACAAAGGCGATGATTTTAGAAATTTAAATGAAGTCGCTAATAGATACATTTAAACTGAATTCGAGTCTTTTATATGTAGATAGAGCCGCTAATATACTCATGTAAAATGAATTCGAGCCCTTTAAACTTAGATACGAGTAGATTCGATAATAGATTCATCTAAACTGTATTGGAGCTTTTTAAATGAAGATATACCTAGTCGCTCTCGCTACTAACAATAACGTCAATAACTGAATTCAAAACTTTCCTATTACATTTTCCATGACAACAAGACCACTGGTGGTAGAGGGCTTTGCAACAACTTGCCTTGGTAAGGATTCACCACCTCCTGCCGCCATTATAATACTGTCACGTTCCATTTCTGATAATAGGCTAGACACCTGCACGCACTTGCACAATAGGTCTAATAGGTACCCCGCCAAAATAATATATTTTATGGTGTCTATAGGCCACGGTTTTCTCTTACCATCCTGAGAGCCGTGCGGTTGTTCGCTGTCTTCAATAGAACTGGATA
>NJDD01000754.1:139241-214150 GCA_002245505.1 Calephelis nemesis
CTAAAATAGACTATACTATGGCTGGGCTACAATATTAGTTAATTCAAAACTAGATCCAGAACATTTTTATATTTTACCTCAAACCTACAAACTCCACTAAGTGGACGCAATCAGGCACAACGACCCTACCTACTTAACTATTATCTTACAGAAAGGGGTTGCCGCCACTCAAAACAATCAACTCGGGAAGATTTTAACGAATCGTTAAAATGAGGTTTTTTTACCTCATTTTAACGATTATATATAAGCAGGTACTTACTTAACTGTTTATTTTTTTATTTAGATTTAAATTGCTGCCAAGCAGCATCGTAAATTTGTCGGCGGCATCATCCTAATACATCACGAGCAGAACAAATAAAACGGGAGGAAGGGCAGAAGAGGGCAAGGTGCAGAGCGGTAACGATAATTTAATAATTTTAGAAAAAAGTTGGAGAAAATTGCATTCCGGGAGTTCGGGAGGGTAACCGAAATCTCCCAGGCATTCCGGGAGGTTGGGCAACCCTAAGGTATAGGAGAGACGGCTAAATTAGCCTCAAAAACGCTTAATGTAATAATTCATGAACGCCCTTATAGATGGAAATAGATAACAGACTTTCGCATTAATGAGTAGAATCTAACACAATACTTATTTATTTAAATAAACCTAAATACAAAGAATAACTCAGTAGGCTTCATTTCAAATGAGCGTATGGACACGTAAATTGTAAACTACCTACATAATACCTTTTTGTTGTAGCTTGAGGTCACTTTAGATTTTTCAAGGTAGGTACATAGGTAGTTTCTGTTAGGTAGTTAGGTACCTGCTTACACATAATAGCAAAAGTCACCGTAGAGTGAATTTAAATAGTAAGAAAACTAAAGTCTAGGATAAGCGTAACTTTAGGTACCGGCAACGTGACTCACCTACCTATCTATTCATGTAGAATGTAGGTCACGGGATTTTACAATACCTAGTATCTTTACGCCCATATATCAGAACTGGTAGGCAGAAGCACAACCAGAACACCCACGACTTGCCAGAGACAATAAGTCTCATAATGTGATAGGTAACAAGCCTTTTGCAAACCGGGCACATGTCAGATCCCAGCCCACGTTGATTTTATTAGGAAATTAAAAAAAATGACAACACCTAACCGAAGATTCAATCCTATAATACTATGTTACCTATAGGTACTAAATCGATACAATATATCAATATTATTTATTTGATCACCATCATACCCACAAACTTGTAACTCGAAATGTGACGTTTAAAAAGGGCCATAGCCACCGGGACGCCATTGCGACGTGGCCAGCGACGTTGCCATGCTAGGTCTAGCGTTTCTACGTCGCCATTCGGTCGCCAAGTGCGTTAGCCGTCATACCTATATCTCAATACGAACTAGTTGGCGACATCGCTGGCCACGTCGCCATGGCGTCTCGGTGAGTTATGGCTCTAACGGATTTTTTCATTAGAATGGGCGTGTTCGGCCGAATTAAGTACTTACTAAACTTAGTAAGCCAGTAAGCATAAAAAAATTAAAGTCTTACAAGCTGACTGTAGCGCTTTTCGGCGAGGACAGACTTACTGGCTTGACATAACACAAAACCGGTTTATGTCAAATCCCGTACATAAACAATAAGCAAAATAGCGTCGTATATTAAGCCATACTTACTGCGTTAGCACTTATTTTGTGTCCCGGCCGAAAATTTTGTAAGCATAATAAGTGACTTACTAAATTTAGTAAGTACTTACTTCGGCCGAACACGCCCATTGATAGTTGGAAACCTTAGTGTGCGTTGCCCAAGCGGACAAAAGGTCGAACTTCATTATTTGAGTTATACAGATAATTTGTGTATTACGTCGTGTACCTAATTGTATACAGTACTTAAGTAATATTGTGTGCGTCCAGCCATTAGGGAGCTAGTCATCTGTGCTACTGTGCTAAAGCAGGGATGTTATCATGGCGCTTATCCGGTTAAACAATGCCACAGTTACCAAAATTATGAAAATAACTTTTTTAGGCATAAGTGATTACATAATCTATAATTATATATTTTAACGATATCTCTTGAGGATAGAAAACAAAAAATAAACAAAATAAGCCTTTTTATGTTTTTTTGATTTTGTTATTTATGATTCAAATCTCGCTCCTGAAAAATTCACTGAATGTAAGTTGTGGTATTGTTGCACCCGATGAACGACGGTAGTGTTAAAGACTCAGAAAATGAAACATATTTATGATCTAAAACATGTATTCAACTCATATTATCACAACTGAACATTTTAGGCTTACCTTAGCACACTTAATTAAACACTGTCTCACACATTACACAAATGTTAGACCCTTAGTCCTAAGGTCCCAATCTGTAAGACCCTTCTTGCTTCCCGATGTCGGTAGACTACTAGTGTTCTTTGTTCACGATCCAACACGTAATGGCCGCCTCCGATTTGGATCACTTATATTTATAGGTATCAACTCATAATGACAGCGGTGTTGCCATTATGAGAATTCTTGTTTCTAACAGTCGGCGTTTCCTGACATATTTCCTGTCCCAGGAAAATAATTACTACTTGCACTAAGTTAAATAATTGACATTTAATGTCATTAGCAACAATTTCGACTAATTTAATTGATACATATTTTAAACATTATATGAACTAATATTTTCCAGTGCACCGATAACTACTACAACATTATTTAAAAAAATCAGATTTTCATTATTATACATTAGATTTAAAGGATAACTCAAGATTTAAACAGTTCCTACAAAATCATTTGTAAAAAGTCGCTTTTCAGTACATAACGAGATTTATTAATCTGAATCTAACTTTATCCAAGATTTAACAAAAACAAAATTATATTACTAACTGCAGCGTCAAAGTAGAAATGAACCCTTCCAAATAGTATGTACAATAGATATTTCTGAAAGCAGAACAGTTACAGGTACTTACTTACTAATTACATTTTTGCATCATAACCGTAATCCTGTTCATAATACAATATAAAGTAACCAATAAAAGAAGTACATTTTAATTTCTTTTTGTGTATTCAACAGATCGAGTCATTGGTTTTACATATTATATATACAACCTAACAGACTACATCACAGTCAGTTTTACTGTGTATTTATGAGGTATTATTTAATTAAACAACTAAAGTTAAAATTACTTTAAAAGTTAACTTTATGCTTTAACTCATCAATTTTGAATTTAGTAGACATAAATAGAACTACTAGTTTACGGCAGTTTCTAAAAAAAAATACCTACCACCTTGACAAAAGACATAACATTGTGCGTTTGCACATAGCGAGGAATTTCATTATGCACTCTGATAAAGCATCTTTACTAAAGAGCTCATTTTTACAGTCTATAAATATTACATTTCTAAATGAATGAAACTATGCAATGTAAGAACCCCTCGCATTATTTATATATTTAGATCGTTCTTCGATACCTTATTTTTAGATTTAAAGTATCTACTTTCTGTTCATTAACGTTGTAATAATGTTTTACATTTACAATGAACATTTCTTGATATCATCACACACTAAATGAACATTAGTCATCTCATTTTCTTTTAAGTTTGAACACTCGTGACTGTAGTTTATCCAACAAATATTTATTTTATTATAATGTAATCCATGAGAACTAAATTGAGGTTCAATATAAAAAGTATAGAATATGAGGATTCAACTACTAAAAACAAAACAAAATTTCAATAGTATCTTAGTGATTTCCAAATAATTATACATTTTGAATACAAAAATTATGTTACATCTACAATGGTCCCTCAAGAGAACGTAACATACATAAAACATGTTAACCAAACATGAAAATATTCTATCAATTTTTCTTTCTTTATTTTGTACATACTGCATATTTAAGATGTGCAAAATTACCGATACAATTTTACAGAGCCAATAAAAGTTTTCCATTTTAGGAACTTACGTGCTATATTGCATTTAACAATATTTCAGCACACAGCTATCTATGTAAGAATAGTATTGTTCCTTTTAAAACAAAATGAAACACATTTTTCTCGAAAACATAATCATCTGATTTTTAACAGCAACTTACATCCAATTATAACGTAAAATGCATGGTCAGTATTGCAAAATGTAGACATCGCCTTCTGATTTCACAACTACCAGGGTGGCAAATTTATAAATCTCAGTTGTCAACAGTGGCTACAACTAATATTATATGTTTACCAACATATTTTGTTGTTGTTAAAACTTAATGCGAAACAGTCAGTGGTACCTGCTGGTAGGTATGTGAAATAAACTTAGCAAATGTATGGTTAGTGCAGTTCAAACCCTTTGTTTCATTTGCCTTTATTTGCCGTTATACCTGCACTTTGTGACATTTGGGGAATTAAGGCTGCCACGTATATAAACTTTATCTATCTAAACTGGAATACTATAATAACAACCGTGGATGTTATGATAGTGGGATAACTATATAGAACTGTATTTCCTTCAGTAATCATCATCACCATCAACAACCGGAAGACGTCCACTGGGTGGGAGGTCGTCCAACCCTACATCCTCCGGTGCGGGGCCGCCACTCGAGAACATTTCTTCCCTAGTGGTTGTCGGTTCTGCGAGCGATGTGGCCTGCCCATTGCCACTTCAGCTTGCTGACTTTCTGGCCTATGTCGGTTACTATCGTTCTCTTGCGGATCACCGAATTATGGATCATATCTCGCAGAGAAACACCGAGCATAGCTCTCCCCCTAGCACGCTAAGCGACTCTGAGCTTATTTAAGAGGCCACATTTAGCGGCCAAGTCTCAGTTTCGTATGTCATAATCGGTAACACACACTGGTCGAAGACTTTCGACTTTAGACTCTGCGCTAATGTGGACAAGAAGATACCTTTTAACTTCCCGAGCGCTGGCCACCCGAATCGGGTTCGGCGGTCGATCTCTTTCTTGAAGTTGGATCTACCTAACTGAATAGTTTAACCTAGGTATACATACTGATCGACAACTTCAAGAATTGAGTTCCCAACGTGAACTGGTATAGGTGCTACATGAACGTTGAACATGACTGTCGTCTTGTCCAAGTTCATCCTAAGACCCACCTGTTGCGAAACTCTATCGAGGTCATCGAACATCTTGCTAAAGTCTTCCAGTGCATATTTCCTTCAATATTCAATACTTAATAATCACAAGTCATGTGTCTATAGTTGTTGACATCACAACTTTTGTTCCCCTTTGATATGATTTTTTTTAATTATGAAAATTCTCAACAAAAATTCACAAATGACCTGATTCAGATTAAGAACAAGTGCTAGAAGACGAACTTGAACAAATTCTAGAAACCTCCTGCATCAAAACAATTATTCCTATTGTTTTTTTTTAACTACTCTTATTATCTAGTAGTTTTCCATAACGCTCCCTGTCAATTTGAAGATAACCACACTTGAAATGATTTTTAAAATAGCTCTTTGACTTTCATCCAATACAAGGTGTAGTATTCAATACTTGATGTTAATTAACATGTTACACTTTAGCCAACCGGTACCACACTAAGGAGCTTTAGTAAGGCTCCACAGTTAAAGGTAAATAAACCTACTTAATTTTAACGTTAAGTATTTGGTTGTTATTCGCCGATTCTGACTGACACCGTATGCAGACGCTCTTTAGCACCATCTATACTTAAAGTTAAATCAAGTTTCGATTCGATCGATCGCTAAAACTTTTTTTTTGAAGTTGCAGCCGTTTACAGTAAAATTCTGTGAAATTTCATCTAAATCCGATCAGTAGATTTTAACATTGACATTGATTAGGTAACATCTATCACAGACACGTCATCACTCCGACGCTAGTTTAAACATGATGTTATTTTAAATGTAGACCGCTACTTCAGCTTCAAACTTCTGGGATTTTAAGGTACAGAAAACTTTATACGCAAATTACCTAATGCAATAAAAGCGATACTAATACACATCATCACGTCGAATAAATAGACACAATAAAAATATTTTAGACGGACAATAGACAAAAGCCAGACAGAGATTTTCTAACTTGTGTATCTTAGCCCTGCTAGACTTGTTTCACCACAAACATTATTTCTTCGTGTTTGTGACTAGTCATAATATTATACTAGGACCGTTACTGCGACGCAAGCCTGATTGTGTGTCAAGTCCCGACAACGTGACTTATAGTATGTTGGACAACATCTCATTACCACAGGGCACCTGTTTGTCGACTTGTTACGCCTAAACTAGTCGTGAGAACTTAACTTATTCAAACCTAACTAAAGCAATTCGCTACCTTTGTCCTGCTCCATGTGTGCACCGATGTTTCTACCGACAACGCATAAATATACACAACTTACTATTACAGTTTTTACTACAGCTTTGCATTGTTTCTAAGTTAATCTGTAACTTACATATATCAGTCGGTACAAAGATTTCGATATTCTTAAACATCCTTAACCTTGTATGCGTTGGACTTAAAGCTTTGATTCTATACATGCGATTAATATTTACGTAATTGCTCACTTTTCTTACAAGTCTGCCAACCACTACGTTAGATGTATCCGTTGCGTGCGTGCGTGCGTTGTCCTTGTGCGTGTTCGATCCATTTGTGTTTGACACAACACGTCTGTTGTTTGTTGCGTCAGTGATTAGACGTACCTGAGCCGTAACCATTCACGTTCGATTGACCCGCCGCGTTTGCGCGACCCGTTATATTAAATTCGCTTCTAGGCGACTAAATCCCTCGCGTCTGTGCGACCCCTCAACTTGACGTGACCGCTAAGTGCCTTGCCGCGACTGCGCGACCCGTTATGTCAAATGTATTTGTTGCTTGCAGATGAATAAACCCCTCGCGTCTTAGCGACCCCTCAATTGAGCAAGATGCATGTCGTGTATTGGCTTACCCTTCAATTTATAGTGTCCGTTATATCCAAAAGATACTGTTGTCTAAGAAAACTGTACGATTCCGTTACCGTCTATGTCGAGGACTGCTAACGCACAACAGTCGAATATTTGAATCCTCTGGCATCGCTGTTACTGCACCGTCTAAGATATATTCGTTTTCCGAGCCATCTATAAGCATCATATATTTAGACTGGATCCATTCCCCTAAAACTGAAAAATAATCACAAAAGCATGTGTCCACAAGAACTTCTCTTGATAGGCTTTCAGTAAAAGTATATACATCGTATGCTGCATTTGTGCCTCACAGGGAAAACGTTGATTTTTTTTAAAAAAAAACATACATTATTTTCATATTTTATTGTGTCTATATCTTCTTATATATAAAATTCTCGTGTCAATGTTCGTTCCCGTACTGCCCCGAAACGGCTTGACTGATTATCATGAAATTTCGTGAGCATATTGAGTAGGTCTGAGAATCGGCCAATATCTATTTTTCATATCCCTAAGTGACATGGATGACTCACCCAAATATATTTTTTTACTAAAATCACATTTAAAAAGCAGCAGAACAACGTCTACCGGGTCAGCTAGTTGTGATATATAAAGAGGTTCGATGGTCAAGCAAGAACTCTCAATTGCAGACTTTGCCTCAGCCTCGTCTATTGCAATGGGAATATAGTATAGTGTAAAAAAAACGTTTACATTAGCCAAGAAAATAATATCTCAATCGGTGGAGGCGAGCTGTATTGGTGCAGCAAGATTGTTTTTATTCCTTATACTAGCAGAGTATACATCCCTTTTTTGTTCTTGCCGTGCTTGCTTGCATGACATTAAAAAAATCTGAACAGGGTAATATGCAATTGATGTTTACAAATCTCATTTGATAGATCTTTGAAATCGATAAAAAAACTACCATAATCATTTTATGAAAATTGCTGCTTAATATCTGAGCAGAGTTTCAACATTTTTGTATTTGCCTTAGTAGGTTCATACTTTTAAATTGTCTTTTTTTTCTTTTGCTAAAAATATATCTTTCTATTAAAAACACAGTTTAAATTATTTCTGCCGTTCATATTTATCCGCTTTTAATTATTTTTTTGAAGTACCTACACGATTGCATTTTAACAATGTTTAAAATTCGAGGTACATGAAAATTAGTTTCAATCGTTTTTGAAAAACAAAAATTGGAACTCCTCTGTGATTTTATATATTTCACTTTCTTTAGTTAGGCTAAACATTACACTTTCATATCGAAAACACAGTTAAATTAATCTAGTTATTCATTTTTATCCGTTTTTACCATTTTTCAAAAGTACCTACATGATTTCATATTTTTGTATATTTTTTTTGCAATTTCGCGTATGCTGTTCTAATGTCAGTAGTCAGTGACTATGTAACGGACAACCATGATGTTCTAACGAACTGTTATACTATTCAGTACTCTGTACAGAGTATGTAAATTAAACTTTTAGTACACTCTCAGTATTCATTACAATGAAAAACGAAAATACGTTTAATAACGTCACATGTTAATGGAGCATACAAACCACGCAATTGAGTATTAACATTATCAGCTATAACTGATCCCGATATGCGACTTATAATTGTTGTTACTTACAACTTTCTATTTAGAAAAATGATTGAGTTGAAAACGAAATAAAGAACAAATGATTTTGCACACAATCGCAACATTGCTAATCGCCGTTAACTTTCAACTAAACCGTTAGCAAATGTATAAATTTAAAATTCGTTAATTGTTCAAATTATTGTAACTTTTACTTGTCTAGTTTTTTGAAACTATTATTTCAATGAAAAAATAATGTACTAGACTAATAATTGTAATACATTTTAAATAAAGCTTAGTCTTTTATATTTGAAATAACGTACCATGATTACAATTTCTTTAAAAACGAAAAATAACCTTTACGTGGACGTAAGATCTTTAAACCGAGGTATATTTTTAGCCCGGCTATATCCCACTTTCTGAACTGTTAAAGACTCAGAAAATGAAACATATTTATGATCTAAAACATGTATTCAACTCATATTATCACAACTGAACATTTTAGGCTTACCTTAGCACACTTAATTAGACACTGTCTCACACATTACACAAATGTTAGACCCTTAGTCCTAAGGTCCCAATCTGGAAGACCCTTCTTGCTTCCCGATGTCGGTAGACTACTAGTGTTCTTTGTTCACGATCCAACACGTAATGGCCGCCTCTTATATGGATCACTTATATTTATAGGTATCAACTCATAATGACAGCGGTGTTGCCATTATGAGAATTCTTGTTTCTAACAGTAGGTACATTATCTCATAGCTCATTTATTGTTTAGTGTACATCAATTATATTTGGCAAGACGTTGCATATTCATATAAGATGTATAAACGTTATAAGCTAGACCCCAAAAGTGCATACCTACTTTGAATTCTGTGTCCTAATGACCTTATTGTATCTACTTAAATGCATATCTTCTAAGCGCTTTTTTTTTCAAAATCTTTTTTTCACAAACATTATAAACTAATTTAAAACAACGAATGTGCAACTATACAGACCTCTGTATATTAATTTTCTATGAAATCTAGCAAATCGCTAAACGTCATCGCACCGGAAACTTTCATATCTTCGCAGTTGAATAACACAAACTTCATTTAGGCATACACAGTTACCTCATGTCACGCACCAATTTGTGAACCTATTTATTTTTTTTCTGAGGAAAACAGTTTTTAATTACTAAATATGGATTTATTGGATGGATGATGATTCATGATGATGATGATTGGATGCACATTTTTTTATATTTATCATACACAATTACACGACGTCATACACAAATTATCTATGAATTTCAAATTATAAAGTTCGATCTTTTTCCGCTGGGCCAACGCGCACCTAACGAGGCTAGGTATTACATTTGGCCCCGAAAATGCAATAATTAGAATCGATTGTGCCCAGGTAGAGATCCACCACCTTGCCATGGATACTTGACGCTGTTGTCTCGGTCCGGTAAGTTAGCCGGTGGACTTGCACATGCCTTAACCCCTCAATCACAAGACAGCGACGCACACGCACCTGTAACATCTATGTTATCTATAGACCACGGTTGTCTAGAGCCGTGTGCGGTGTGCTTGATCGTTGTCTTATCGCATACAGAAACTAAACTTTTTCACTTCTGGCAGTTACCTGCTAAATCAGATGTCGGCTTAGGTATGCCCGGTTTCTATAATCAACGATCCGTAATCCGTTAGTATAACCATTGGTAGTATGCCTAAAACTAACGTTGCTCATAGGTTGTTTCAAGTTAACAATCAGTAACGCACGACCATAGATTTTTTTCTATTCGAAAAAAAACGTTCGTAAGCAAAACGACTCGTTTCTTGAATATAGGAACTGGGCACTAATTCTACAATTTGAGTACCTACGTAACTAGTGGTTAACGTAAAATAGGTACACGTACCGGTAGACCGGTAGTGACTAGAGTCGCCCAATAGGCCTAGCATCCAGAACACAGAATTGCGTCGCCCTTGCGACATATTGGGCACGGTTGTCTCTTACCATCAGAGCTGTGTGCTTGTTCCTGTCACATGAAAAAGGAAAAAAAGGAGTGACGCTGAACAGAAGACCTTCAAAATCAGAAGGCGATGTGCTGTACTTCGTAGCAATTAACTGTTAATGTTTCTCTTTTTAATAATGGCTCAGTCTACATAAATATGTAGTTACTTATTCTTAACTCTCTAAAAATACTTACCATTAAAAAAATATTGTTTCGAAATTAAAATTCAGTGCGGATTTGGGTATTCAGACGGCACTAGCCATAACAAACGCTTATTAGACCGGAACGCTTGCTTACTCATATCTGTGATGGTTGTAAATTGTTCCCTTTTGGGACATAATGCTCAAATTGTTGAACATCCTGCTCCACCTATTAAAATTTAGAACTCGTAGTTACAGGTAATATGTGAAACTTGATTAAAAACATATTCCGTCTCATTACATAATAAACATGGACTTGAGTAAAATTAAGTTGAAACTAGTCTGTACCACATCGTAGCAGATTATAAAATAAGGTTGAACCTTGGGAGTACTTTACTTCGTGTTTATTAATAGGGATTAAGGATTAGGAAAGTATATATATATATATATATATAGTTAATACGTAAAATAATGTTTAAATACTACGTGAAACATACTGGACACAATTTCTTTTACTTCTTGTCTGATGGGGCATTGCCAATACTATCTTTACCATAAGGGTACACGGGGCCAGTGCCCAGGGCCCCTATACTCAGAGAACCCCGAAGGATCGACCATTTTACAGACTTAACCTCAATATACTTTGAATGCACCTTGCATTTCTTTTTTTCGTTGCCCTAATTCGGGAGCGTTCAATTTCGCAGGTCAAGAACGACTAAGAATTTGTTAATAATGATGAGCATCGAAAGTGACATTCTTGAGAAAACTGAGTTTGAGGATTTAATAGAAGATTTTGCTCAACAGAAATCCCGAAAGAAACTATTATCATAATCATAAAAAAACAGCAGCATACTAATATTAATTACATACTGTAATATAAAATTCAAATGACTACCCCAAAAACCATAGTAAAAAAATTGTAGTTTGATTTATTTTATTCCAAAAGGACCCCAACTTTTTGTGTGCCCGAGAGCCCCAGCAATATCTAGGACGGCCCTGGGCATTGTGAGGACATTGCAGAGAGAAAAGTCTGAACGCTTATTTATACGGAGATCTTCACGCCCGTAGTCCCGAAGTACAAGAACAACTATGGGGCTGATTACGTATCTCTTTAGTGATGATCACTGGGTATTAAGTGTACATCAAATAGCTGTCAATTGACGTTTTTTGTATTTGCTATCTCCTGTGACCAACAGAAATACAATGGAGATAGCAAATGCAAAATACGTCATTTGACAACTATTTGATGTAAACTTTACCCAGTGATCAGCGACTAAAGAGATACTGAATAGCCCCGCAGGCCAGCCACGACTAGCCAAAGGCAATAAGTCCTATAATGATATCTATGGCAAAACTATCGCCAACTGAACATATACCTATCTCGGACAAAGCATGAAAAACATTTCAGGTAGAAAATTGAGACACAGTTATTATGTTGCCGGGCATCAAACCTAAGATCTTGAAGTCAAGTCTGCCACTGGACCGCTAGACCAGACGAGGGAAACCACCCTGTTTCATAAAAATCGTATCAGTAGAAAACAAAATCTGCGCTATAAAGGAAAACTGATCAATGGGGAGATCTGTGCATGTTATAGGAAAAAACAGACACCAATATTTTGATTACAGTCATCTCTACCATTTCAACCATTAACGTTCCGTTGCTGGGTTATGTATTTGACACTCCAAACATCGCAAGAGGACTGACTCAATAAAATCAAGCATAATGAAATATCCAATGCATATCAGCGATCGCAGACTTACCCGTGCCATAGTAATACCCAAACATCGACACTTAGGAGAAGTCAGAAGACGGACTCAATAAAATCAAGCATGATGAAAGACCCACGCACATTAGGGATCGCTACATGTGCCATTGTAATAGCAATGACTAATAAGATAGCAAATTAACACACAATTATACAACAGCCAGAAATATTTCAACAGACCCCATAGAATTGTTTTCAATGTGTAGATATGTACCTACAAATGCTTAGGTACTTCAATGTAATGAGTAATAGTACCTACTAACATATTAAAAGCTAAATTTTAAATATATTAACACGCTCAGCCCCAAGCCCTAAATTTCAAAGCATTAAAGTAGATATGGGTTAAGCTTATGAGCTTCTGGTAATATTCAGCTTACCAATTCTAAAGCTATTTATTCTAGCCAGAAGCTTTTGGCTAGGATATGTCATTTCTATAAGCTATAGCGCAAGGGTGGGTAAATTACGGCCCGCGGTCCGGATCCGGCCCTTGAGAGGTTTAAATCTGGCCCGCCGAGGTTTTTGTTTTAGAAAAAATATTAACCTCCTTAAAAAAAATTAATGGTCAAAATGTTATAAGGCTATTGAAATTTGGACGATTAAGATACTGAATCGATACTTAAAACATATACATATTGCGTATTTCATATGTTCATCTTCATAAGTAGCTTTTATTTTAATAAAGGATTGTAAAATAAAAAAAATACCTTGTTATCTTTATACAACGTTTTATAATCGTAATATTTACTGCTATTTTTAGATGTTTTAATAAACCGGCCCGCCTCAAGATTAATTTTAATTTACTGGCCCGCCACTAGATTTTTTTTCACTTACCGGCCCGCGGTCAATAGAATTTGCCCACCCCTGCTATAGTGTTTGGCTAGAATTGAATTGTAAGTAAACATAAAATTGTGACTGTTAGGCCAACCTAACATCCAGCAACACGTCATACAACTGAAATGAGTTCAAAGATCTTTATTTTAGTAGTGCGTTAGTTTAGTATTTACAATCTTCTTCAAGGCATTGGTCGCAGTCGGTTGCTCAGGCAAAATGTATCCACGAAGTCACCTTAACATTGCCATTTTTTTCTAAAATAAATGATGTAGTTCTGACAAACTTCTACAGAAAACATGAGAATTTTGCAGTCAAATCAAAAACAAAGTTCAATGATAAGACAATACTTGCACTCAAAATATAACCAAATTTTTGTCAAAAAGGTTTTAGTGTACAACTTTTGTGTTTATCCCTTGTATGTTAAATACAACTGAATAAATCAAGTCAACATCTGTCTCATTCTTTAATATGAAGAACAAAAGAGAAACAACTTAAATTGCAAGAATCACACCTTTGAACTGTAACACTACTGTTGTGCACTCACTATATTTTGTTGTGTACTTTAATTTTGGTAATACAACCCTTGTTAATAAAATTAGAAAACTATTGAAAACAAGCTCGTTTTGTATCTTTATTATGTAAATTTGCTGATATAATCAATACAAATTATGGTCATGTAAATTAGGATCTATTGTAAATAATACACTATGAACTGGGTTGAGGACTCACACTGCCTATCAGGAGGTTCAACCATTTGCAAATTTAGACTCGTTTAAATATAAAAAGGCAGTCTCAGAATGTGGCATTACAAATACTGTCTTATACCTAAAGTTTACATTATGAGATTTTCCTTGTGATAGTGATTAGACAACTTAATATATGTGATCTACCTGGTTATGGTATGTATGCAAGACTCCAATAGGTTTCTCACATTGTAGGTAGCTATAAGTGCAATATAATGTCAGCTATGACATAGAGGATGTTTTACATGGGCCATCAGAATGCCACAAGTTACATAACAAATCACCTAATGTGGAAGTTGTTTTAATCACTTTCTTGATGTATTACACGATTGATTTTCTTAATGAAATTTTAATGTAAATGTGAACTGACCCATATAAATCGCCCCGGAAAAACCTATATTGTCTATGTCTTCATACATCACAATTTTCTCTACAGCTATCTGTACAATTTTAAAAATCATAATTTTCAGTGTACCAATCTAAAACAACGCTACTTAATGAGCAGCAGGTGTATTATATACAATCTACTGCACAAAACATGAATTTTTATACTTTATTCATTTATCTAGTTGCATTATAGTTATTCTCAAATTAAAAGTATTACTAGTAAAACAATCTAGATACAAATTAAACTATTCACAAACGAATCCATAAATAAACTTTGATTAACACATAAAACTTTAGAATAACCCATAAATGGATAAGGCTATGCATATAATAGCCAGCAGATATGCAGACACAATGGATTTTTTTTGCTTTGCATGTGGCTCAGACTTAGGCACACATTGAATCATTGTTTATAAAAATCATACTAGCTAATATATGTACAACATTATGAGTCAATGATTTGTATAATGTGAGAGAGCAATCATTCCTCAGGTTCAGCTTGTTCTGGCTTTGTTACTTTCAGCCAAGGATGCTGAAGGCACTCATACGCAGTAGCTCTTCGATTAGGATCAAAATCTAACATAGGCTTTAAAAAATCTGCAAATTCTTCTGCATCTGCTTGACTCCACTCATATTTTTCTGTAAGTACGGAAACTAACCCCCAAGGCTTAAGCCCTGTAATATTCCTCAGCTCCCCTTTTTTGTTAAAAAACACTTTTGAATATTTTCCAGAAGCTGCGATTCTTTTGGGTATATCTCCAAGAAGTTCAATAATATGAGCAAGGTGATCTTCATCCCGGCTATATCCCTCCCCAGAGTGAGGTTCAAAGAGATAATCCCCAGTAGCCAGTTCAAAGGCCATACAGGCTGTACTCCAAATATCTGCTGATGTACCATAGCCCGCACTGAGTAATACTTCTAAAGAGCGATACTGTCTTGTTTGGATATCTTCTGTAAAGTGTCGGTGAACCCAACAAGCATTTCCTAAATCAGCAATCTTAACTTCCACTTCACATATGTCAAACGCTGGATCTGCTTGCTTCTCAACAAATTTACCTTTACTTTGGGAATTAAATGAAGGTGGGGTATCTGTCATTTCTCCTTCAGACATTGGAGTGCCAGCATCATCACCACAACCATACTGTTTGCTTCTAACTTGCACTGCCTCTGCATCTGTATCGAAAGCCTCATCATCAGCTCTTTCCAAATCAGTACATCCATTGACATTAGGCTCATTTTCTGACCTGGTCTCAATCGTACTCACTTCCTCAGGAGTTTGTGGGGAGTCATCGTTATCCTGAGACATTGGGGCAGACTCACTATTACCTTGCTTTTTTTGTTCTTCCATTTCTTCTATTTGTTCCATTTGTTTTTTAAGAAGCATCGACTGACGTTTAGCTTTTTTCTTTAACTTTTTCTTTTTATTTCTACTCATTTTCCCGGTTACTACTTGTTCTTGAAATTCTTTTGGAGCAGTACTAATGAGGGAATGTGGTAATCTAAGGCCCAAGGAATGTAATTCTGTAGCTTCAGCTGCCAGTTTACGAATATAAGCTTCATCAACACAGACTAGCACATTTTCAGGTTTAATATCTGTATGAATTATTTTACACTTTGTGTGGAGATAATCTAAGCCTTCAAGTACTTGACGTATAATAGTTTTGACATTATCACGAGGTATACCCCTATAATTGGATTTTAATATCAATTTTAGTAAGTGATGCCCTAAGACTTCAAACACCATACACACATGGGTACCATTTACACCCGTAATTTTGAAATCGTTGAGTAATTGAACAGTTTTATTCCTCTTCGGGTCAGCAGGGTCACTGTCACGGACAGCTTTCAATATTTTTATTTCATCTAATGCTGTCTCCGTGAAATGAGGTGCAGACTTTACAACCTTCAGCGCAACAAAGCGCTTGTCAACGAGATCCCAACACAGCCATACAGTAGAAAAATGACCCCAACCCAGCTTCCTAGTGACGTGGTAGCGATTCAGGAAGAGATCTCCGATTTTGACAGGATGGTACCCACCCTTACAATAGTCAGCGCTGTCTTCTTGCTCCTCATCGTCGCTAGCATATTGTTCATCCTCATCTTCTTCTATTGTTTCATTGGAAGAACTATGTGTAGGTTCCAGGCGGTTTTGGTTTTGATTGCGCAGCCCGTTTCCTTGTCCACCAGCGCCGTGATCTTCCTCCCGATTTTTCTTCTTTCCGAGTTTATGACGTTTCTTTTTCGCCTGAATGGCGAGTACTCTTCTATTCACATCTGATTTAGAACTCATTTAGTAAATTAAAACACTTGCAACAAGTTCCAATATAACACAAATTTATCTTTTCATCTCAATCTTTTTGTTTGAGTATGGCGGCCGGTTGCAGACAGAACAAAATGCGTTCGAACATGAATGTTTAGCAATGTTGCCACTTCGAAAAATCTTTAGTTTTTTTAATTCATGTTCCTTTTATTTTATTATTTATAGAATCCTAATTACAATTTGATCCCTAAAATAAATGTATTTTTTTTATTTTAATAAATAAAGTTACCTACTTAGACCAATAAAAATCAATCAATTCAATGCGCCCGCAAACGGCAAAAGTGAAGCGAGTAATAATAGTATAGGGTGCTATAAGAAGACGACAACATATTAGTTAGTCGCGAACATATAATATATTAATTAATCTGTGGTCACAAGCGAGTGAACATTATGACTTAACGTTAACTTGAAAAACATTCGATAAACACGCCTTGCGTCTTACAAAAATGTAAAAACCAAAGAGAATATAATCACTACGTTTTATATAAAAACAATTTACGCATTGAAAAAACGTCTTCAGGAATTATTTTCAACAAGTAAATAACCGATTCTCTGATTAACAAAAGAACAAAAAATGACAATATGTTTCTTGGAACACAAAACTACTTGCCATTTTAACGGTGTTGTACTTTAATTGACCATCAAAGGGCTATGTATACTTTTCAAGAAAAAAATTCGTTGTTTTTCTTTTAATTTACACTTTTTAGGTGTATAATTAAAGTGCCTAGTTATAACTTTATACCTATATTTTAAAACACGAATTTTGTGACATTTTATTGATTTAAAGCTGTATTTAAAAAAAAACAGCTAGTGACAGGCATTCCCTTTTTTTAACCTTAGAGGTATGTTTTTATATTAAAAGTATTTTCACGCCCATACCCCGGAAGAAATAGGCAGAGGCAAAACCATGGCACCCACGACAAGCCGAAGACGCTAAATTCCACAATGTTATAGATAGCAAGCCTACCGTCAACTGGGCACAAATCCCAATCCGAGCAACAATATTTCTTATTAGAAAATAGAAGGTTTAAAATGTAAATTTACAATTTTTTCGTTGTGAGACCCGAGAATTGATCCCGATACTAAATCCAACGCTGGACCCCTAGGCCCCAATTTTGACAAAAGAATGAAAGAAAAAGAAGGACGACTAAAATTTGATAACAGCACAAATGTTTAGAATTTTTAAATGTCTGTGCCATGACCACGATGATTTACGCCGCTGAACCGATCGTAACAAAGTTTGGCTTTTAGGTACTTTATATTTCGTGGAAGTTTATAGGATACTTTTTATCCTGCTTATTTTCTTTTTACTCATCTCCCAGTGGGTGCTGATTGCGTATCTTTTTAATTAGTGATGATCACTGATTAAAGTACATTAAATGGCTGTCAAATTACGTGTATAGTATTTGCCGTCTGTAGTGTATTTCTCTTGGTCACTGGAAAAAGCAAATATGTAATACGTCATTAGACAGCTATTACCTAGCAGGTAATTGATGTACACTTTTCACTGTGATCATCACTAAAAAGATATGTAATCAGCCCCCAGGTTACATAAAAGAAGTTCGCAAGGTCGGCTAGTAAACAGTAATCTCAAAAACAATGTAATTAAATTTAGTACACAATTTTATTTCACAGTTACTTAAACTATATATACATACATCATCATCATCGTATTAATCATCATCAGCCTGAGAACGTCCATTGATGGAAGTAGGCCTCCCCCTAAGAACGCCACGAGTCACGGTCACCAGCCGCTTGTATATAGCGAATCCCCGCGTCTTTGACTAGATCTTTTGAGAGATCATCAGTCAACCGGGTAGGAGGTCGTCCAACACTATGTCCTCCGGTGCGGAAACACCGTGTGCCGCCACACAAGAACCTTTCTTTAGCCACCAACCAGCGGTTGTAGGTTCTGCGAGCAATATGGCCTGCCCATTACCACTTCAGCATGCTGACTCTGTAGACTATGACAGTTACTCTCGGTCTATTGAGGATCATCGAGTTGGGAATCATGTCTTGCAGAGAAACACCGACCGTAGCTCTCTCCATAGCGTGCTGAGCTACTCTGAGATTTTTAAAAGGCCCACAATTAACGGCTATGTCTCAGTTCCATACGTTATCACCGATGGTCAAAGGCTTTCGAGTTTAGGCTCTGCGATTATTTGGACAAGAAGATACCCTTCAGCTTCCCAGACACTGCCCATCGGAGTTAGATTTGACGATCGACCTCTTTCTTGAAGTTGTATTAACCTAACTGAACTGTTTGACCTAGGTGTACATAGAGATCAACAACTTCGAGGATTGAGTTCCCATCGTGAACTATATACTAGTGCAACACGAACGTTAGACATGACTTTTGTTGTGTCCAAGTTTATCTTTAGACCCACTTGTGGAGAAATTTTGTTGAGGTCACTGAGCATCTTGCTTAAGTCTTCCAGCGATTCCTCCATGACCACAAAATCATCGAAGAAACGAAGGTGTACTCGCCATTGATATCGATGCCAAGTCTTTTCCAGTCCAGAAACTTGAAGAGATCTTCCAGTGCTGCACTGAATAGTTTCAGAAAAATAGCGTCTTCCTGTCTCACACCTCTTTGCAACTGGATCGGTTTCAGCTCTGATTCTGTAATCAGACCGACATAGTGGCTTTTTTGTACAAACACCTAAACACTTCAATGTATCGATAGTCGATGCGGCACTACTGTAATGACTGAAGCACCGCCCCTGTCTCAACTGAATCGAAGGCTTCTTCATAGTCCACAAACGCTAGAAGTAAGGGCCGATTATACTCCTCGATCTTCTGTACAATGTGGCGCAACGTGGGAATGTGGTCTCCGGTGCTAAAGGCTTTACGGAATCCGGCTTGTTCGGGAAGTTAGAAATCATCAAACCTGCAAGATAGTCGGTTCGCAATGACCCTTGAAAACAACTTGTAAACATTTAAAGAAATGTTCATGGGTAACGTTGCCACTGACGCACATACATTTGCGATGCGAAGAACATGACACGTATGACTGCGGGTTAGGTATATGTTTAGGGTAACTACCCTTTTGAGGTTTAGTATTATAACTATTATTTTTATAATTATTATTATTATTGAGCGATTTGGTATTTTGACAGACCTTATATCTGCTTCTAATGTAATCTACTAGGTTACCAAAGGCAGGAATCGGCGTATTTCTATTATCCATTTCAAATGCTTGAACGGTGAATCGTCTAACTTTTTTAATGAAAGATATAATAAAATGTAATTGCCTCAATCGTCAAGCTGAAGTCCAATTAGGGCATTAGCTGCCGACACTAGTTTGTCCAAAAATAGTTTGTAATTTGCAGAAGCAGGACCTGACAACTTTACATTTAATATTTGATAAAGATAAGAAGATGCCAACATACGTTTATCTTCATATTTATTTATTAGTGATTCTAAAATTAGGGAATAATTGTCTGCGGTTGGAGCGATTCCGCTAAAAACAGCTTGCGCTTTAGGGTAGAGTTTACCTATTAAATAATATAATTTTTCCGAATCACATAACATTTTATTTACGTGTACAGTGGGTTTAAACGAGGTAAAAACAGTGGCCAATTTTTTATATCACCGTCAAAACTCATTATTTCGATAGGCGGGAGTGACGGACGGTACCCGTGGGAAAGGCTTGTCTGGTCAGACGTACTCTCATTGCCGACTCTCTGCGACGACAGTCTTTCCATGACCAGTTTAATATAACCATATAATTTCTCGAAAGCGGTTACCGGTTTTAAAGAAGGTTGGGCATTCGGATTGTTAGTGATTAAAAGTGAGTTATACTCTTCTATAGTAGACCGAAAGTCTGTACGAAGTACCTCAATTGTCTGCGTCCAAGCCAAAAACTGTTCTTTATCAAAATCTATATCATTAGAAGTACGAGAAAGATCGTACATTTCTTGCAAACTATCAAACAATTCATTACGTTTTATTTGTAAAAGCATTAACCTTTTCTCTGAAACACTGGGTTTCTTAGGATTATCCTTATCCTCTGTACTAGACATTAAGAATTAGTAGGTATATTATAGAAATAATAAAACGTAGCGAATCAAACTTTAAATCAGTGACTAAACAATAAATAACCCGTAGGTAACTAATTTACAAATATATGAGTACTTCTTGTATTAAATTAGCGGCAAAATAATATAACATACAGTAAACCAATTTAGTAGGTATGTGAGCAACACTATACTATACTTGTATATAGATCGACAAAGCGGTAATATATACAAGTATAGTATAAACAAGAAATGAAAATTTGTCTTTCTACTAGGGTGTTAAGTACGTTTTCATATGTAAACACAATAATATTTACTGTACGATGTGAATATACAACATTAGAATATATCGTGAAAGACAAATACCAAAATACGATTAAAATATCAATTTTAGTTGTAATTGTGCAATAAATTTCTTGAGCATCTAAATAAAGAGGGTAGAAATATAAGTATTTGTACAGCGCGTCGTCGGCGGTGTCCGCGTGGCGTGTGCAATTTGACATTAAAATACTTGAAGCAGCAATTATTATGATGTATTAATAATGCCAAATAAACTAATATATACATATATATGTGTAACAATACCATAAGTTTCTCATATATGGCGAATGCCGAAATAAAACTAGATATTCGATAGGTATTTCTGTTTCTAGAAAGTACTTTGGATAGGATAGGAATCCGTCTCGAAGGACCACAAATGATGCGTAAAGGATATTACACCATTTGATCAGCGGTATGCGAAATTAAGAAAATAAATGTCCGTATTTTTAATAGACTAGCGGTTGGCCATATATCATCAGGGGGGTTACCATAAGCTCTTAAAACAGTATTATTTCAATAATACTAATTGTCATCGGAGAAAGACAACCTTATGATGTATACCATAAAGTTGTCTTTCTCGACTGACAATTAGTATTGTTGAAATAGTACTGTTTTAAGAGCTTATGGTAACCCGCCAGGTGCTGATTCAATGCGGAAATAAAGGATTGCGACTGATCTGTCTTTCTTCTCACTTCTTTCTTCAAATTCTTACACAACTCACGCGGCGAATAGGTTTAATTTAAATTTTATAATTTAAGGTCGCGAATCTGCGTGCGCACGCGGCGTATATTTTAAAGCGACTGAATTAAACATGGCGGCTCCCCACATCCGAGCCTTTGCTTCTTCAATTCTTCCAGGCGTTGCGTTGGCGAAATCTTATGTCGCAATCGAACGTAGGGAATTCGGAAGGATGATATTAACAGGGAAAAAGCGGTAACACCCTCAATTTGATAGGTGGCAAGCCTATCGCCAACTGGGCACATATCCACTCAATAGCAACACTTTTTTTTATTAAAAAGTTGGAAAAACCAGTTTCTTTTTTAGTTGCCCGACCCAGGTAACGAACCCCGTACCTTATGAGGTCAATTCCAACACCTGGACCGCTAGACCAGAGGCGAATGATTTATTTTAATGTTATAACATTAAAATTAAAAATTATAAAGTTAAAGTTTTTTTTATTTATTTATAGTGTTGAAAAACACATAGGCTATATATATCCGAAACCGCTGCGGAATGCAATATACTAGATATTACAAAGTATAAGGATTTGAGTGTTTGCTCAAAACTAGTGGACCGATTTAAAAAAAATATTATACTATAAGAATTCTACAATATCCTTGATAAGCATAGACTATATTTATTGCTCATCATTATAATATAATTTTGAAAAAATTTAAACCTCGGTTTAGCATATTTTATTATAGTCTTGTTGGCGACATAAGTTGACAAAACCAACCGACAAGTCCAACCGCTCATGACTACGTCGGCGACTTACGTCCAATAGTTTGCAAGACTACTACTACTTATTTTCATTACTAAGTACTTGTATTACATTATCAATGATATCACAAAATGGTAGTTTACGGTACACAGGGTTAAATTTATCAACATTTTAGAATTGCTTGTAAGTTATAATTCAAATTGTAATAAGAATAAAACTATTTGTTATGAATATTAAAACATTGTCTATATAATCAAATAATCACATCACATATCACGTAAATATCACGTATCAAATATCACGTAATCACAATGTGGTAGAATATGTTGGAAAGCTTAAATAATTTTGTAACAACTTCAATACACATATTCCGCAAATAAATATATTTTCTTTCTTTTCTTTCTTTAATACCTTGATAATATTGACTGTGTAATACTCTGTATCGCGGTATCGTGATAATATCACGAGATTTCAAAAATCTTGAAATCCACGACATTCAGGGGACGTGACTTCAATAATATTGAGATGCAAGCGCATCGAAATATTTTATGTCAGTATTCGCCACGGGATCACACCCGAAAATCCACGTATAACGAAACGTTGGTCTTAGCGCCATTGGACGATGACCCTAAGTGACACATGTGTAACACTTTTTTTCTTTATGATTACTTTTTTTTTAAGTTAATTTGCCCCTTTATGGGGCCGGCTAAGACCTTAAGGCCATGCTGCCATGTCTTCCGTAATAATATATTTTTTTCATATTAAAATTTTAAATTCATTTCTTTAGTTTCTTAACATATTGTCTTCCCCTTTTTAAAAGTTATTTCCTTCGCTAAGTTGTCTTAGTTATTTGAGTCCTTCAATACGTCTTTAGTTTTAATTTCTTGAAGTTTACATATTATGTTTCTCCGTTAATTTATTTTATAGTACCTACGTCACATCCTTGAATTACGATTATTTTCACATAAATTATAAAACTAAAATTCTGAGCACCAAAATCATCTTCTTTCATGTTGGCGCCAAAACTTCTACGACAGTGCAAAAAGTATTTGTATTATTCTTTTTTTTTACCTCTATGTTTTATACTAGTCTTGTATTATGTAATAAACCCATATCTTAATACCTGAAAAGGTCTTTTTCTAGTTTCGTCTTCAATTTTATTTCTTGTTAAGGCCTCTGCCTCTTCTGTCGTGATAAAACACTACAATAGTCTTTCACTATTAAAGTTTATTTACTAAATCACATTTACACTCAACTAATTAATATATACACTTTAATTAATTTACAAATTATACATTTTTACACTATATTACACATTTTTAACTTAAAGATTGGAGGGAACCCTCGAAAAGCGCGCCTTCCCCCTCCGACCGTTCCCGCCAACCCTTTATTACTGAGCTTTATTATTATTAATGTTTTAAGTTATTTTGCCCCTTTCTGAGGCCGGCTAAGACCTTTAGGCCATGCTGCCACGTCTTCCGTATTAATTATTTCGTCATTAGTCACAATATGTCTTCCGTTAATTATTCTTACACAGTCATTAGTCACTATTTACAAAGTCACGTCAGGCTCTTGAGTAAAGCGGTGGTAACTTTACACAAGCACACTTTGGGAGATTTAGCGGCAGTGAGGAAATTCACGATACACTAATTTCGTCATGATGAAATTTAATAATTATGAAAAAATACAACCATCTTCATTCACGATGGCGCCAAAACTCCCTTTATTATTACTTAATTTGCCCCTTTATGGGGCCGGCTAAGGCTACTTTTAGGCCATGCTGCCATGTCTTCCGTATAAATTAAGTCTTTTCAACAGTCATAAGTCACTTTAAACAAAGTCATGTCAGGGTCTTGAGTAAAGCGGTGGCTTCGTTATTCAAGCTCATCTAGTGGCATTTGAGCAACTTCTTCATGTTTTTTTTATTTGTGCACTTTCATTGTACAAAATGTCACCAAAATTGACTAATTTCACTCAATATGAACACGAAATTCAACAATTAAGAAAAAATACTGCCACCTTCATTCACAATGGCACCAAAAATCTTTTTTTGTCATCACTTTTCAGCTGCCAATTGTCAACTGGACAATGGCCATTGATTACATTGACAAATGACCATCTTGACAGTTGACCAAAAAATCTACTTACAATAAGACGTTGGCCTATATATATTTCTATTTCTATGCGTTGGCCGTAGCGCCATTTATAGGCCGGTAATAGCTATAGGCCGGTAATTGAACGAATCCGAGCGGTCACCTTTTTTAGGGATCGGGAGTACTAAATGGTCTAAGATCCCGGGCCCCCAGACGTTACTTATTTTTGAAGTAACGAATTTTACGGTATAGAATCACTGTTGTGTCTTTAAGAGTGTGTGTGTGTGTAATAACTAGTTTGACTAGGCAGCCCGTTCACAGGTAGCAGGTAGAAAAGGTAGACAAAAACATAACTTACTTTTGTTAAATTCGAAGTGCTGATTTTTGTATGTCTCACATAGAATATTATTAAAAATAAATATTTCTTATTGACAGACCGTTTCTGTGGGCGGTAATTGATCCCAGACGCTTGAAACCTCATAAAAAAAAATACCGAACTTTTGTTATATTCGAAGTCTTCTGCTTTATATGTATATGATGTTTGGGGGGCTATTTTAATACCTTTTGTGTACAGCCAGACCAATCCGAAGGGCCAAACATTCTCCCAGACACAATTAAAATTTTTGTTAAGGTCCCCGAAACGATTATTTTTTTTGCCTACAAAGGGTTTGTTTTCAACAACAAATTATTGAGTTAAATGACAATTTATTATTATTATACTAATAAAAAATATAGAAAATTTGATTGTCTGAACAATGCAATTTGATTAAAAAATTTAAATTTTCATAAAATACTTGATTGTGAAGCTTTTCCTGCTTGTGTTTGTGTAATAATTTCAACAGGATTTGTTATTTTGTAATGCCAACAAAAATGTGTGATATTCGTAGATATCGAGAGAGTCGATTAAACCACGAAAAATTAGTTTTTGACAATATTTCCATTGGATTAGTCCCGGTAAGTAATTAATTATATAACGTTTTCTAAACCCTGTAGCACCACATCAGTGACAGCATCAGCAACGATGTCTGAATGAACCAGCGAGAAGCAAATCTTGCTCCAGGGGTAAGATACAAAAAAAGATCGCATCCCGTCCCAATCTGCTGACCTATAATGCCACACTCGACTTCGGCCCGATGATTGTAACCGTACACACGGTGTAATGGCCACTGCACGACAAAATAAATCATAATAAAATAATTTCTAACAAAAAAAACCGACTTCAAACCAGTGGGGTTACTCTTGAATTTCGATATCATGTGAATTGGAAACTGGAATCGTTATTGTTTACTTTAAGCTAAATGTTAATAATTCACCAGTATTGTGTACATGATTACCTAAAATGATACACTAGATTCTAATTTCCAATACTGCTGGAATCGAGCTTCAGGAGTAGCCCTAAGTTCAAACTGCAAACTAAAAAAAACTCAACATGAATAAAAAAATAAGCTCAATGAAAGAACACTTTACTAAAAAGAAAAAAATAATCTGCACTTAATCTAGACACAAAAGTTATATAATATAATGTACATATTAAATCTTTAGGTATTAATGCTTAACTTACACTTAAACCTTACTTATATAATTTTTTTTACAAGCAAGGCAAGAAGGCAGTTGGTCTTTTCTATAAAGGAGCCCGGATCAACATGGAAACCAATTGGGAAATAAATAAATGGCACTTATAACCTATATCCAGCGACTCCCCGCGGCTTTGACCAGATCATCAGTCCACCGAGTGGGAGATCATCCAACACTACGTCCTCCGGTGCGGGGCCGTCACTCGAAAACCTTTCTTCCCCAGCGGTTGTCGGTTCTGCGAGCAATGAGGCCTGCCCATTGCCACTTCACCTTGCTGACTCTCTGAACTATGTCGGTCACTTTCGTTCTCTTGCGGATCACCGAATTACAGATCTTATCTCGCAGAAAACACCGAGCGTAGCATGCTGAGTGACTCTGAGCTTGATACAACAGGGTTGGAAAATGGTCAGTAAGGTCAGTTTTTTTGGCTAAGGTAGTAAAAGTCAGTTTTTTCGAAAAGTAGTCAGTAAAGTTCATTCGTATTTTCAGGTTCAGGAGTTTATTAGAGACCAGACCAAAGCATTATTAGTTTTTTAGATTGAGGGCACAAAAATTCTCTTTTTTAGTGAGTCCTTAAACATGATTTTTTTCCTAATTTTTTATACCTTTCTTAAAGAACATTTTGTTCTATTACTGTAATTTCGAATTTATTTTGTTTATTTTATAGTCGTCTCTCACGTCACCGTGAAATTTAACTAGATGGTAAAGTTCATTATTTTGTCGCGAGTTTTTTTATACCATGGTATCTCCTAAGACAATAAATTTAATAAAGTGATGTCACGGGCTTTTTTGTTCAAAAGTAAATACTTTCGATAATAAGCGTGTTTGTTTGGTTAAGAATTAATATAGTTTTGTAAACACCTTTGCTCCAAAAAATATTCATTTTTAGTTTTGGCGTCAAATACTGAAAATATTCTGATCATCACCTCTTTTTACCGATCCACCCATATTTTTAGTGATAAAAAGCAGCCTATGTTCTTTCGTTTATCATAAAGTGTCTAAATACAAAGTTTCACTGTAACAGCTTTAAAAATGACGAATTTACATATGAACAGTCATCCCCTCTTTTTACCCATTCTCCCCCATTGTTTGCGATAAAAAGTAGCCTATGTTCTTTCGTTTATCATAAAGTGTCTAAATACAAAGTTTCACTGTTACTGCTTAAAAAATGACAAATTTCCATATGAACATTCATCCCTCTTTTTACCCACTCTCCCCTATTTTTGCAATAAAAAGTAGCCTATGTTGTTTCTCAGGGTCTATTCTATCTCTGTACTAAATTTCATCAAAATCGGTTCAACGGTTTAGGCGTGAAAGCGTAACAGACAGACAGAGTTACTTTCGCATTTATAATATTAGTAGGGAACGAGGGATAGTGAAGCTGGATGCCAAACAAAAAAAAAGTTTTTTTACAAACATTCTCCATAAACATACGCTCCGATTAACATACGCAACTAACAGCAACTAACATTCGTAATTCGATGTTGAATTAACCGAGTAAGTATTTAGAGATTGGGTGTGTAAACGGTCAGTATTTTACAGGGTTTTGGTCACTAAAATCAGTATTTTTGACTATCGAATTCGTTTCCATCCCTGTACAAGCTGGACACAAGCGGCTGGTGACCGTGACTTGTGACGCTCTTTGAGGGAGGCCTATGTCCAGCAGTGGACGTCCTCAGGCTGATGAAGATGATGACATAACCCATATGGGTGACAATTTTTTATCAATATACATGAATTAAGTCCAAACGCAAGGTAGCAGTTGAGGAAATTCCTTGACTGTCGCTCGTCTTCATCAGACCCCTAATGACAGTCACAACCCATCTAGGCGTAAGTTTCTCATCAATACAAATTAATCAAATCCAAACAGAAGGTAACTGCGATAAACCGTTGAGGAGTTCCCTTGACTGTCTATTGGCTTCATCATCAGATCGACTCCAGAACTTCTTAAAATTGTGCTTTAAAATACTTAATCAAAAAATAAACAAAAATTTTTGAAATTTCCCCTCAACTTCTCCAGGATGACATCATTAGGTCCTAGTTTCCTTATAATGGTACCACCACCCTTGAAGTTTCTCCTTTTCAACAAAAAAAATATCAAAATCGGTTCATAAACAACGAAGTTATCCACGAACACACTTAAAAAAAACATAACATATTAAAATGTTACTATCCAAGGGATTTCTAAGACGCACGCCACGGCTCTCTTTACAGTATAGTTGTTACGCACCTTAGCTTATAGCAAAAAACACTTTTATTACGAAATTTTCGAAATTTTTGCGAATATTATTTTGGATTAGGACATATTTTAAGCATTTAATTATTTTAATTCATTAATACTTCTTTATAAGCTTTTGTTGTTTTTCTCATTTTTTTATTAGGTTTTGATTTTTAATATTTTGTTCATTTCTCAAGCTTTTTATTTCAAATATTTTAGGAGTAGGTGTTATTTTTTTTGTACAATAAGTGGTTTCTTTTTAATATTTCGTTTTTTTCAGTAGTTTTGTATATTTTAATATTTAAGCAGTTTATGAAAATTACTCCCTTAGAACTGATATTGGCACGAAATTTCCCGAAAAAAGTTCCCGAGCCTCCACAGACGAAACTATGGGTCCCACAAAAAAATTATACATAAACTTTTAGTTCGCCCCCGTACCCTGCATGCTTCGCCGGCCGTTAAAATGTTGTATTCGCATATCGCCTTTTTTTTGTGAATTTTTCTAAGTCTCCGCCCCGGTTGCGACTCAAGCACGGTGTAATCTGTTCAACGGCCGATATCTCGACAACGATGAGCGCCACAGGAAAGTTGTATCTAAGCTTTCGACTTGTAATGACGTGTGCTTTACGTCGCCATCATTAGACTCTCAATTGGTGAAAGTTGATTTTTTTCTTTGAAAATTTTCTGTGTCCGAAATATTCCCGAACTTCCGCAGAAACTACACATCCCAAAGAAAAAACTTATCTGACAGTTTTATTTGTCTTTATATACAGGGCTTTCTCAAATTAGTTAACGATATTTTAACGACGGGCTCGGAATGCGTGTCTGGAAACATAAAAAATAATAAAAAAATCTAAAACGAAAAATAAATAAAATATTACAAAAATTAATTCTTGCAATAACGCATGGGGGTCAACGAACTCTCGTTCGCAGCTCACAGCTGATTGTCTCACCGCTCGGCGCTCACGGCTGCCGCGTGAATTGTCACTACCTAGTAGGTACGTAGCTACTTAATGTTTATTTGTACCTACAGGCTACTAGGTATTATGTAATTTACTATTATCTGTTGAATTGCTAAAAGCCCTTAATGTTTTTGTTTTATCGAAATTTTAATCAGTAAAAAAACTTTACATGTCACACATTACAAATATCTCGGTCCAGTATTTTATTTTTTAATTTAATATGTAATACTTACCTAAGTATTAATTAATTATTAGTGAGCCGCGTAAGTTACCGTTGTTGCTAAGTCATAAAAAACCATAGTTGTAAGTTCTGATCAAGGTCATGTATCGATGCGCTTGCCGCTTCAATCGTCCGTCGTCCACTCCCGCCCCGCGCGGGGGCGCTCCTTACAAATTATTATTTCTAATACAGTCATTTTTCAAATGACAAATCAGTTGATTTTTGATCGTGTTTGGGATGTGTTATGTTTTTGTTTGTGTTTGCGTTTATTATTCGCGAAGTGTTCATGTGTACTTTTCCAATGGTGAAAATTTAGTAGAGGGTGGCTAGTGTGACCACCTGACCTGACCTGACGCCTCCCGACTTCTTCATGTGGGTAGGGTCGAAGATTTGACTGATGTTGTGAACCTTACTATTGAACTGACCTTGCCTTAAAAAGTTATAGGAAAATAGGAACCTACTAGCAATACTTAAAGACACATCAACAACCGTGCTAAGTTTTGCATTGACTACCTACAATGGTGGATATGTTCGAATATGGATGTAAATAGTGTGAATAGGTAGGTACGTAAATCATTTTTGTAGTTAGGTGCATACGTAAACCTGATTCTTATCTTTACCACACGCCTACATTCACTTGTTTTTTTATGATCAATCAGTTCAAAGCCTATCATTGGGATAGGACACTCAATAAATGTAAGAATGTAACACACGCGCCATACCTATAATATAAGGTAAGTTGGGGTAAGACCGGAAACGGGTTAAGATCGTATACATCAAAATTTCTCCAAACGCGACCGTATTTATTAATGGTGACAACATTGCATACAGCGCCATTTTATTTTGCATCGGCCTTCAGCTTCCACCAGCCGCTCCGACGACAGGAACGTGCGTTATGTTGAATTTCGAGAAGCAAGGCAATTTTCGTGATATTTTCTTTCATCCGATCTTACCCATGCATTTTTGATTCGATATTTTTCCCAAAATACTGCTTATTTTGTTATTATTTCTTCCAAATACGCGGTTTTAGGTTGCTACAGCTAGTTAGCTCTGATCAAATCATGTCTAGGATCGCTTTCAGCTGACATCTGTACTTACCCCTGAAGGGAAAAGATCGGATGAAATCGTCAGGTCTTCACCGATATAAAAAAAGGCAGTGAATGTCAAACTTTGAATGAACTTTGAAAAAAAATGCGACTTACTTCATATACCCAAGAAGACCTAGAAATAGCTGTAAAAGATAAAGAGTAAACGTACGCTGCTTCTTTACGACCCTACGGTATCCATCTATCCACTCTCAGTGACAAAGTCCTACAAAAGACAGGAATCAAATCATCGTTGATTCATTATTTATTTAGTTAAACGTATCTATCTCTAGATCTGTAAGACTGATGTCGATTTAATATTGATGAGAACAAGACTACGGTTGTGAATACGGCAATTTGATTTAAAAAAATAAGATTAATTTCTAAATGGGATATAGGTACGGATATATTAAATATGTATATCAAAAAACTTAGTAAAACATAACCTTTATAATATTTTTTTCACCGAAATTACTTTTTTGTTATAATATGATGAATAATTCACCTTAACAAATGTTTCTTTTTTCAATTTATTTTATTTAATACATCTTTTATGTTTTTTAATAATTTGATTTCACTGTTACATTTAATTACGGATTTTACTAGATATTGTGTTTTCTATCATGACACTAAGTTAAACTGGTTTTACTTTTAACTACTTCATTACTTATAATAATATGAGATGATTTACAAAAAATATAAACCCAGGTTTGTTAAATATTCAGTAAAAGTTTATTCATTTGTAAGAATTAACTTTTGATTATCAAACAGGTTAATTAAAAACCTGATTTTTAATATGAACCTCCTTCTGAACTTGGCCTTTTTTACATTTTGCTTGTACCTACTTACTTATTGTATGTTACAAAACTCAGCCGAATGATATACCCACGTTCATTCATAAACATATGTACACTACGATTTATAAATAAACTTATATAAAATTGGCTTAGTTATATAGTCTGCTTTCGTTAATATTTCCATAAGTAATATAACACCTAGTTCCAAATCACATCCGATCTTTCCCTTGAATCTGGATAGTTCATTTCTTGGCGAGATAAAGTTTGAGAACCTCAAAACGTAAAAAAAGTAACGCCTGGGGTAAGATCGGCCGATTATTTGTAAAAAATAACAAATTCGATTAAAGAATTAGAATGCCAAAGTGTACGAAACCAATTTTTTCATATGTTATAGAGCATTAATGATCGGGTATATTACTTTGTGTACCTTATTCTTAGAGCAGCAGAAGCGGATTTAAAAATACGTCCGGACTTACCCCCGACGGATTTTTTTTTGTCAAAGTAAAAAAAAAGTAAGTACTGTTTTTGCATGCATAAAAAACAAAACCTATTAAGTTGACAGGAATAAGCGAAATTTAAAGCTAACTAACGTTTAATAAATAAACATTAGCACCATATCTTAGTACTATAACAAAAACAGATTTTGAGAAAAATCAGTTTTTGCAACACCTTTTCAATTGGCCTAAAATCCGTCCGATCTTACTCCAACATACCTTAGTATCTAGGTGTCACGTGTCGCCGGCTATCGCGCGCGGGTGACGTGTCATTGAACTTGAGCAATAATATAATATGAATATGAGTTATTAAAAATGTTGTAAATAATTTATTTTAAGTCCGATATTTTTTTTAATATTTTTTACTGATTTAGTTATATATTCAGAATGTCCAGGTAAAATATCGTGCACTAATTTGAAAAGACCTTATATTGTAGATAAAATCAGCAAAAGATTTTAAAAAGTAAAAAAAATAAATTTCCATTCAAAAACTTTCTAAGTACCTTAAAATTTTTAAAAATCTAATATTAAAAAAACTATGATACCTACAAAAAAAGTCATAAGACTTTTTTGTTTATAGGCATTGTATCTTTCTAAATTGGGGATTAAAAATGTATTTCACCTAAATGATAAAAATGACGAAAATTTTTCTAAGTCCAGCCGCCTCAGTGCCCCGTTTCCTACACACTAACCAAAAATAACAATCACTAACTGTACCAACTGCCAAGCTAAGACAAGCCACTAGTAGTAAATAAATGAGGTAATAATATATTTTTCAGCACCCCAAATAAAAAGCAGGCTCAATTCACTAAGTAATAATCTTTGTAACTTGATCATAGACTACTTAGAGATACTACGTACTTGATGAAGTAAGACGAATCAATCAAGTTAAATGAATAGATATTTTTTAGGTTTTACTTAAAATAGATGTGAAAGTTCCACAATGCAAAGTTATAAACGAGTCATAAAAGTATAATATATTGTTGCAAAATAAAGGTCTCAGAAACCCATTACACTGTGTTTTTTAACAAAAGAGATGAATAAATAAAATCTTAGTCTCTTTTATGTTTTTCTATTAGATACTGCGTAACGCAAAAACTTCTGCTGCACAAATTCAAAATAGGTTTAATCACGTAGATCTATACAAAATTTCTTGTAATGCAAATACATTAAAAGTTAAGTTCACCACTTTTACTTGTTATCCGTTTGCAATTCATAGTACTACTTTGTGTCTTCATGTACATATTCATTAATAATTATTAATCTAATCAATTATGTACCTAATTAAATTGGTTCCCGTTTTGTATTGAGTTATGACTTTTTATGTTGTTTTTTTTAATTTTATCCCGTCGGGAAAAGGCAAAGGATCTGAGTCCATACAGCCACGTCTTCCGTATAATAAATCTTTTTCCTGTTATATATTTTCAATTAATCTCTTTCATATACATTATTTATTTCAGTCATTAGTCAAAATTTATAAAGTCATGTCTGGGTCTTGAGTAAGGCGGTGGTTTATTTACACAAGCTCGTCTTTGAGATTTGACGGCAGCGAAGAAATTCACGATACACTGATTTCTTCAAGATTATTTCATTTGTGCACTTTCACTAAATAAAATTGAACTGATTCCCACCTAAATTAACCAATTTTATTCATATTTTACACCAAATTCAATAATTATGAAAAAATTACTACCATCTTCATTCACGATGGCGCCAAAACTCCTTATGACTTTTGAGTTTTGACATTCGCTTGATTGGCATCTTTCTAAAATTTTGTTTTTTTTTTCATAAACGCAAACAAACAAAGCAAACAGTTTACGGATTCTGCCTAGCAAAATAAAGAAATAGTCGTTTAAATTTATTTCTATTAGTTACAATAAGAAGTCTACGTGGTCATTAATCAATTGATTCATAAATGAAAATTATAAAACTCGTATATTTAAAGTTATTAACTTATCGATATAATTTTACGATTCGTACCGGAAAAAAGAGCGTAAAGCTCTAGCTCGCCCTTTAGAACAACGATGAATGCCATATCCTCCAGTTCGACGATGGGCTAACACGTGTTAGTGCAAACGAATTATTGCGGCGTTAATCTCGTCAACGAAATGAACGATGTCTGTAAGATGGGCGCGCTATAAAGCTCGACGGCGGCTTGTTGCGTTAGTGAATTGCCTAACTGGGGGGTTAGAATGTGCACTTTCGTCTCGGCGCGATCGCGTCGTTTCGCTTGGACGATGCGTTTCGTTTCAAAACGTTATCGTTTTTTATAAAGCTAGAACAATCATAACTTGAAGCGATATCGTGTAAACGAAGGGTAATGAGTGAATTTGTATGAAAAAACAAAATTTTGTCTATAATAAATAATAAATAATAATAAATATCTGTGGACAAGTCACACAAATTGAATCTAACCCCAAAGTAAGCAAATTATATGCTTGTGTTATGGGTGTTAGTCAACGATACTATTACATAGAAATACTTAAATAAATACCAGAATACATTTAATAAACACCCAGACCCGGAAATGCAGACATCTAAATGTTCATCACACAAATGCCTGCCCCCGTCGGGAATCGAACCCGAGCCTCGCGATTCGTCGATGCAGTTAGGCGAGTACGCTAGCCACTCGACCAACGAGGCGGTCTATGACGACACGACTTATAACACGTCAATATCAAATTTGTTATTTGTCAATTGTCAGACGTCTAACGTCTATCGCCGACGTCACGTTTTGTTTGGCACGAACGTTCTACGCTTTTTGAGTTTGACATTTATAAGCGGCCCGAAACGAACGTTCGTTTCAAGACGACGGTGGTTCATTCCTCTTGTTTGGCTCATTCTAACCCCCCTGAGCCTTGCAAAGTGTCGGAAGTAAGTCGTAGTCGTGACCTTGAGCGTTCGGGCGTTCGTTCAAAAGATATAGACAGGCACACACTTAGCAGCTAACTGTCAGCCTAAGCCACATTGGTCGGTAAGCCGCGTCCGTAATCATACTTGATTATGACATTAAAAATCTAAAACGAAAAATGGCCCATGTATGAAACTAAAACGCGTGTGAATGAATTAAAATATTTCTAAAGCAGGCAATGCAGGCAGGCAGCAATGTTTTTTTGCGTTACAGGTGCACACGCATCTTGAAATTTCACTCATCATTTTTCCCCTAACGCGCCTAAAGAAATTTTGATTTAGAAAAAAAACATTTTATCGCATAAAAGTGCGAGTACTACGTTTTAACTAACATTTTTTTTTAGAAAATTATTTTCTATTTTTAATGCAGCTAGATATAATATAATAATAACAAAATATAAGTACATATTATTAATAATTACATACACACATATTTTCATGCCAAGTCCCTTACCCTTAAGTATCGAGTGCCAGACCTCACGATCCTGACAAACCTGTCTAGCTTCCTTCACATTTATTACCCTTTTCATATAAACACGCCAGTTTCGGAGACTCTTGACACCACCCTCGGATAATATCCGATTGATCCGATGGTGGAATATTAGCCTTGATCTCCCCGGGTACGCACATTCGCATTGTATATCTGCTTTGTTAATCTTTCATCTGTAATTCTTTCCACATGACCGAACCAGCGGAGCATGCCCTTTCGCATTTTAACACCAACACTTTCTTTTAATCCCACTCTTTCTCGGATCTCACTGTTACGAATGCGGTCAGCGAGCGTTACACCACAGATTTTCCGTAGTGCTCTCATTTTAACTGCATTTAGCCTACTTTCATGCTTTTTCTCTGACATACGCAACTCTCGCTTCCATAAAATAACGTTGGGATAAGCACAGAATCATGCAAAGCAAGTCTAGCTTTTTGACTCAAAGCCTCGCTTTGGAATAGCTTACCCAACGCTCCATTTACACTATTTCCCTACACTCACTCTCCTCTCTACATTCGCGGTGTGCCTTCCATCCCTGCTAAAAGCACAACCAAGATATACAATTTCATTCACTTGTTCCAGCACTACATCATCAACCAAAACTCTTACATCACTAACTATTAACTATTAATAACTATTATAAAGCTCTAATCCCCCAAGTAAAGACGGGCTGGATCGTTATTATAAAACAAAATAATAAAACAAAATAATACAAAATAATTAGTAGTTAAATCATAACCTAGTAGCCACAATTATTTATTTCTGACGCCATAACGTCAGTGCTTGCCTTTGACGTGTTCCGGTTCTAAGGGTTACGTAACCCCGAAACTCACTTTTGCTCGAGGTATAACATCCCGGCCTCAGGTCGGCAACGCACCATTACCATATTTGGTGTCTCTAGGCGGCGTGAATTTCTTACCTTCAGGAAATCCGTAGGCTTGTTTGCCTTCCAATATCATAAATAAAAAAAACAGAGAGAAATGAAAACATCTTTTGGAGGTAGGTATTTATTCTATTTGCCTATTTTTCTCCCTAATATTATCAATACCTACCTACTTAAACTTTATTGCTAGGAGATTTTTGCTTTTGATTTTCTTTTTCCTTTTCATTATTTGTCGATTCTTTTGCTTCTTTAGCAGATAATTTTAAAACACATGTTAAAAAGAGACCTGATAACGTCATACATGCCCCTGCTATATAAAAAGCAACTGAATATCCATAGGTATTTTTGATTAAACCTGCAACAGGAGTACTAAACAAGCTTCCTATGCCTTGAAATAAAAGCAGTATACCAGTAGCATTTGTTAAATTCTCTAATCCGTAAATCGATACTATAACCAAACTTCTTAGGGAAGTAACACTACAAGAAGTCAGTCCAAAAATAGCACAGTATCCGTACTGGTAGTATATATTATACGAAATATCTGAGGCCATTGTGCTAATCCCCGCAATTATTATTGAAACGATATACACTTTAAGAGGGTTTACTTTACAAGCTAGCACTCCCAATATAAGTCTGCCTGCAACATTCGACAATCCAATAACACTTACCAGTAGTGAACATTCATCAGCATGTAAGCCCATACTTATATTTCTATTTATTATAAATACATATGGCACTAAAAGTCCTACATAAATAGATAAACCAGCTAAACATAAAACCACAAATGACTTTTTCTTTAGTAACTTAGGATCCATCATCGTCGCCAGGATTCTTCTAGCAGCTGTGGTGAATACACCTCTTTTTTCGTTAATATCTACTGCAGTTGCAGCTCGTGTAACAGCTAAATGATATTCTAAGCCAGTTTTCGACCCCGTAGTATCCATTTTACTTTTCTGATAAATTGGCAGTTTCTCCAACTTGCCTTCATAAAATATGTCATCTCTATACATTGGGCGAGATTCAGGTACATGTGATTCCCAACGACATAGATTACCACAGCAACCGGTATCTTTTGGTTCCTCTATATTTACTGTTATTTCTATTGGTATTTTCGTTTTATCCTGAACATTTGGTTTAGATATGATAGATTGCACTTGTTTCAGCTGCCTTTTGCTAATACCTCCGCGCGGAGTATTTGCCGTTAAAGTGAGTTTTGATACTGGAGATGTAGATGTTCCTGGTTGTGTTGACGGAGTTCCAGTACTATTATCTTCTACAACTGCCGCAGCAGTTGGAAAATTAGCATTAGCTACGGCACCGAAAAGTTTTTCTGTGGCAGATGGCTTAAGAGTTTCGTTTTCGGTACCATCTGTTGTACGCACAGCAGCTGCTGACACATTCGGTAAGTAAGTGACTGTACGTGTTGGATCATCAGTCGTTGCAGAAACGGTAAGTGAAAGAAGAGGTTGAAAAGTCATTCCAAAAAAATATACTAATCCTAATAACCCACTATGTAAAAGTGTTGCATTACGCCATCCCGCCAATGACACTAAATAGGAATTCAACGGAGAAAATGTCATTATACCCACACTTGAACCACATGAAGCTATTGCTAAAGCTAAAGAACGTAACTTTTCAAAATAAAAACCCACAATAAGACCAGAGCTCATGTTGATTAGACAATATCCAAAGCCAGCAAACCCTCCATAAAATATACATAAGCTTACAAGGCCTGTCGCAAAATACGAAGTTAGTAAAGAATAAGAACTTAGAATAGAACCAGACATAATCGTGGCACGAAACCCAAAACGGTTAATAAATGCAGATGCTATAGGGCCAGCAACAAAATAGACCGCAACAGCAATAGAGTTCATTACAGCTGCAGCTGAGTCTGCGATTTGAAGATCTTTGGTAACATCGTTAATCAGGCTTCCAAAGGTGAAACAAACACCATCTAATATACACACACTAAGAAATGATGATAAAAGTACTACCCATCCCCATCCTCCATCTTGAGGAACAGATATTTGTGCTGCAATTTCTGTTTCTTCTCCACCTTCAAGACTATCGGGTCTACTGACAACTTTGCTAGGTGCAGTCAAGATATTTTTTTTTTCATCGGGATCATTTTTCAGTATTGGTTTCGGTCCCATATTTAAATTTAGTATTCAAGTAAAACAAGTACTGGATTCACGTATTAAACTACAAACAGAAGATGTTTTGTAATAAATACATCAGAATACAATGTATATTCCACAAGTTTTCAACTTAAACCGTGACAGCAAAAGCATAGTTCTTAATTTTTTGTGACTTTTGTGATGATGTCAAATTAGACGTCCTTGTTTTAGAATATTCAAAGAGTTTAACGCTTTCAGTATAAAACCAACATTTAAGGTTGCCCGATTTTCATTCTTAATGATTTTAGCAACAATGAGCCTAATTTCTACAATAAAGCTACAAAAATAACATTTTATGTAAACTTAATTATAGGCAAACTGATTAAATAAATTTATGGATATATGTAGATAAAACAGGAGCTTTTGGTCAATTTTTGTTAGCGTTGAGTGAATGATTACAGTTCCAGACGCTAAGCCTTAATATACTTGTGACTGTAAAGTCGGAATTCGACACCAAATCGTCCCTACTAAAGAATCGCGTGCTGTTGCCGCCCATCTCTGTAACTTTTGAAATTGTGTACGACGACCATAGACAACATAGACCAGAGCAAATCTAACCGAAGGATGGCTCGCGTCGGTACCTTAGAGATAAATACCTTAGATCATTTTTTTATGTCAAGTAAATAACGTGTTTTAGTAAATAATTATGTGCTTATGTACTTTATCTTGAATTGTATAATTGTCTTAACGTGAAAATTGAAAATGTTTCTGAATAGGTTTTACGATGTTGTATAGCGTTTTTATGTAAACGTTTTTAAAATATATTTGTATGTGAAATTTTTGTCTAGGATATGTTGTATTGTTTTGACTTGTGTGTAAAAAGATTAGTTGAACAAATTTAGACCGTCTTATCGTTTAACGAAGGGTAAAAGTAAATTAAATAGGCTAAGTTTATGTATGATAACAAAACATGAAATTTTTGGTGTTACCCAAAGTACCAAAATGAAACTTTTTCAACTTACCCACATGAAATAACGCTTAGAAATGTTGTTAGAAGTAAAGTAAAAAATGTGATGTGATGTACTTTCTCTGGACATACTCTCGTAATTTTTTCCTTACCCCCGTAAGGAGGCAGGTAAAAGGTACCGGGGAGGTAGCCCCTTGACCTTCTTGTCAACTGCTATCTCTGCAGGTCTCTGGGTGGGGAATTTCTTCCCGAGGCCAAGTCCAGTAGATCCGCCCTCCCACTGCACCGCCCCCGATCTTCACGTCACCCCGTGCAATCAGCCCTACCAGCAGGAGTGAAGTGGCGGGCTATGTCAGAATACTACTGACTAAAACCACACGGTGCCTTTGCCAAGTACTGAAGCTGTGGGGACCCTTTGCACCCTTCCACGCAGCACTCTCAACAGAGTGCCGCATACTTTCTAAAGTACTGCATGGAGACACAGCGTGTTCCATTTCGGGGCCCCAGTGGCAAACAGATACGGGGGTACCCGTATCTGCTTTAACCCCTCCACGACCGGGTGGGCAAGATGGAATGCCCAGCACCCTCCTCCACGGGATTTACTGCCCGCAACTCACGTGGACCAAACGGCACACCACCCTGTGTCTGCTCCTGTGTCTCTTCATCACTTGAAAATAAAATAGAATTACTTGAGAGAAACGCTCGTGCCTCAACTATAGAAATTAGAAACAGACAATATAGAAAAAGTCCTCTCTTATCTCAGTAGTTAATAAGGTGAACGAAATAATTAATCAACCTATAGCTAGATCTGACATTCAGGATTTGTTTCGCTTAAAAACGAAAAAGGAGTCCAATAACCATATTGTCGTTAAATTTAACACTAAATCATATAAGGACAATTTCATCAAGAATTTTAAATTATTTATTAAATCTCATAAAAACGACACAATTAAATACCACTCTTCTCAGCTTACCTGGCACATCCAAATATATCTATATTGATAAGAGTTTTATGAGTCAATGAAGAAGACTTGGATTTTTGGCTAGACAGTGTGCAACAGACAGAAAACAACTTTCGCAGAACGTGGACCTCTCATGGTAAAGTATTTCTATTGAAGACTTTAAACTCTCCAGTGATTCGTATAGACTCTGAAGTAGATTTAACCAATTTGATACTTAAGTAACAAAAGTATGTTATAACTTATTTTATTCATATTTCATGTTTTTTTTAATATTACATATTTAGTGTGGCTATACTTTTTCAAGTTAATCATTTTAACATCTTCTTTTATAAATAAACAAATAATATTTTAACTGCCGCGGTAAAGCTATTGCATAGTATTTTGTATTAACTTATGCAATTATAATTATTATTTTATAGGACTTTTAAAGGGGAACAATTCTTTAATACATGATTTTTACGAAACTTTCACCGTTAACGCAGCGCATGCTCTCAATAGGAAAAAATCCCCCGATTTTAAAACATTTATCATTGGTGCTCCGCTCCTATTGATCTTAGCGTGGTGATGTATAGCCTATAGCCTTCATCTATAAATGAACTTTCTAACACTGAAAGTTCAAGCAAACATACAAACAAACTCCTCAGCTTTTCAACATTAGTATAGATCAGGGCTTCCCAAACTGTGCGTCGCGACGGCCTGAGGCGTCGTGGCACTGTCCCAGGGGCGTCGCGTGTCAAATGCGACCGAGTTGAGTTAATTATTCGAATCCACCAGAACCAGTTACTAGGATTGGACTTATTGTAACTGGTAACTAGTTTTAGTCCACGGAAGTTTGGTCCAAGTAGGAAAAGTCTAATAGGGATTTTAGTATAAGTGATAAGTACTTTTGATCCGGAACCCCCCCCCCCCCCCCCCGGGGCGTCATTCAAAAATAGCATGTCCTAAGGGCGTCACAGTACAGATAAGTTTGGGAAGTCCTGGTATAGATAGTATAGATTTTGGTTCCGAGCTTTTACAAAAAAATATAGACGAACTGCTTTCATACCAACTTAGTCATAAAGGCGAGTTTCGGTTCATTTTATTAAGAGAAAAATTTAGAAAATTAATTTGTATATACTAAACACATTTAGCGAAGACGTGGTTTTGCATGTTTCCATGTTTATGTTCTTCTATAAATAATAAGGCTGATAAGTATACTTTTAATTAAATTATCGCTATAAAAAGTAGCCTATGTTCTTTCGTTCCTCATTAAGTGTCTAAATACAAAGTTTCACTGTTATATTTCCAAAAATGACGAAATTTTCCATACAAACATGCATCACCTATTTTTACCCCAATTTTCTCCCCTAATTTTCGCTATTAAAAGTAGCCTATGTTCTTTCATTCCTAATAAAGTGTCTGAATACAAAGCTTCACTGTTATATCTTCAAAAATGACGATTTTCCATACGAACATTCATCACCTATTTTTACCCATTCTCCCTCATTTTTAGTGATAAAAACCTATGTTTTTTCGTTCATCATAAAGTGTCTAAATACAAAGTTTCACTGTTAGAGCTTCAAAAATGATGAATTTCCATATGAACAGTCATCCCCTCTTTTTACCTATTCTCCCCTATTTTTTTGCAATAAATAGTAGCCTATGTTGTTTCTTAGGGTCTATTCTATCTCTGTACCAAATTTCATCAAAATCGGTTCACTGGTTTAGGCGTGAAAGCGTAACAGACAGACAGAGTTTCTTTCGCATTTATAATATTAAGTAGGGAAGTAGGGATTTTGAACCAATTTTGCAAAACTGATGTACGTTGTTCATTGTTATGGACTTATGGTAAAAATTACTGTTAAATATTTTTTCTAAGCAAATTGTGCCACCCTCGTTAACCCTCATAGGGGTTGATTTTAAAAAAAGCGCTAAGATATGTATGTCATAATTTGTATTGCAGAATATTATTTTAGTGTCACGCAAAATATTTCAATAGAATTAAATTTCTAAAAGAATTAAATATCTAAAAAAACATTTTAATTTTCTTCATTCTCCGGATTCTCCTAATCGTTCTACTGTTGCTTCATGCTTGCCTATTGTGTGTTCCACCTCATTGTAACACTTTCTTTTCACATTCCTTTACGGTTCATGCAATCAGGCTGTGGAATTCTCTCCCCTCTTCTATTCGAAGAAGCGAAACACTTTACACTTTCAAAAAACAATTGAAGTTGCACTGTCTGTCAAATACTTAATTAAATATAATATATATTTTATTGTTCTGGTCCATAAATTGTTAATGTAGTAGTATAAGTGTAGTTTGGTTCTTTTTTTGCTTATTTGTACACTACAACTAGAATAAATTTATGTTCAAATTTTCTCTCCAGGTAATCCTAGAGAGAGCTATAAGAGATCTCTTCACGAGATAAGCTCGCCGATCATACATTTTTTCCTAAAATTGTTATTCCTTTTGTGTTATATTTTCACCTGTGTACAATAAATAATAATTATTATTAAAAAGGATTCCCGATACGATAAAGGGACTTATATAGTGCAATAGCCCTTATTCCCCCCCCTTTAACAAGAAAGTTTCCGTTTTAACTTAAAGGGCGTATTTTTAAAGATATAAGGTTAAGGAAGATTTTCAACTTGAAAATTAAGTGAAGTAGTGGCGCCATCTGTTGTCGAGTAGTTGAACTCCATTCAGAACAAAGTTTATTTGAGTTGCGTTTCGAAAGGCGCTGCGAGCAATTACAGCATGTGTAGCAATGGCGCGAAATTTGAAATTCCAATTTCAACAAAGTCTTAAATTACTTTTGTTTCTATAATAAAGTTATAAAATTTTGTGTATTTATACAGCATTAGGTAGCTTTTATTTTGGAGTTGAAGTGAGATAAATTTAGTTATTCAAATTGTTAATTCCGAAAATATTTTAAAATTGAAGTTTTTAAATTTCGCGCCTTTACTACTTATGCTATAGCTTTTACAAATAGGTAAAGACACATATTATGACATATCCTACTAACCAAACGACCGGCCTCATTGAACTCAATAGTGATTTCTGTAACATAGCCACTACTGAAAACGATCTCATCGACAAAATTTATCCAAATATTGTTGAGAACTATACTAATGTCCAGTGGTTATTTCAAAGAGCAATTTTGGCCACTAAAAATAATGTTATTGACGATATCAATTTTAATATTACACAGCCAAAACCTACTGAAGATAGAAATATATAAATTGATTGACAGAATGGTATCCAGTGAGGAAAGTGTCAACTTCCCCACGGAATTTCTGAACTATTTACAATTACCAGGAATGCCATTACATTGCCTTCGTCTGAAAATTGGATCTCCAATCATACTACTGAGAAATCTCAGCTCTCTAGCTCTCTATCTCTTATATAATGGAACGACGATGATCGTAAAACAGCTATCGAATCATATTATTGAAGCTGAACTTATTTCTGGAAAGAACAAAGATCAAACAGTATTTATACCTAGAATACCACTGATCTCTTCTGAATTGCCATTTCAATTTAAAATATTGCAATTTCCAATTAAATTAGTTTTTAGTTTTACAATTAACAACGCACAAGGACAAATTTTAAAATATTGTGGCATTAACCTTAGAACCCTGCTTCTCTCACGGTCAGCTATATGTAGCTTGCTCAAGGATAGTGTTAGGGATTTTAACAGCACAAGCTACAGAAGGGGCTGAACGGAATTAAATCGTGCTTTTGTGTGTTTTATTAAATTATATTTAAGCTACTTACGTGTTGTTGAGGAAAGGAATAAAAAAGAGGGGTGTTAGTCATGTAGGCTTTGGTCTTGGTCTTTGATCTTTGGTCTTTTAATATTTTTCTTGGGTTGTCAATGGTCAATAATTGAGTGGTAAAAATAAGGGAGTTAAAATAACTCCCGATCTTTGTCCATTCGAGTCGGATAAATTACCATAAAAAAGTATAGATATGATAGTATTTAAGTAAAATTTTGTAGGTAGTTGGTTGTATTTAGAAATTTTGGTATAACTTATAGTCAGTTGGTAGTTTATTGAGTATCTAGGAACGTCGGTATAAATTAGGAGTAGTATATCTCGAGTTGTTAGTTTGTTTAAGTTAAACTTATCTATAGATAGTAGGTTAATTAGTTTTAATTGTTGTTACCAGTGATGACATATGGAACTGAGACTTGTCCGTTAAATGTGGGCCTCTTAAATAAGCTCAGAGTCGCTCAGCGTGCTATGGAGAGAGCTATGCTCGGTGTTTCTCTACGAGATGTTATCCGCAAGAGAACGAGAGTAACCGACATAGCTCAGAGAGTTAGCAAGTTGAAGTGGCAATGGGCAGGCCACATTGCTCGCAGAACCGATAACCGCTGGAGAAGAAAAGTTTTCGAGTGGCGGCCCCGCACCGGAGGACGTAGTGTTGAACGACCTCTCACCTGGTGGACTGATAACGTCAAAGTCGTGGGAAGTCGCTGGATACAAGCGGCTGGTGACCGTGACTTGTGGCGCTCTTTGGGGAAGGCCCATGTCCAGCAGTGGACGTCATCCAGCTGATGATGATGATGATGAAGCTCGATTATACTAAATATGGTAACTTGTTTCAAACTTTGACTAATAGCAGGTAGGTTTTTGTAATTTTCATTAAAATTTCACGAAAAAAATATTATGGGAGTTTGGCGCCATCGGGAATGAAGATGGTCGAATTTTTTCGCAATTATTGAATTTAGTGTAAACCATGAGTAAAATTAGTTAATTTAGGCGGGAATAAGTTTAATTTTGTTCAGTGAAAGTGCACAAATGTAATAATCATGACAAAAATAGTGTATTTTGAATTTCCTCACTGCCGCCAAATCACCCAAAGTGAGATTGTGTAAAGTGACTACCGCTTGTCGTTTTTTAATTTTATCCAAGTCGGGGAAAGGCAATAGATCTGAGACCATACAGCCACGTCTTCCGTATTAATAAATATTTTTTTTATATATTTCCAATTCATGTCTTCCGTATTAATTCTTTGTTTTAGTCATTAGTTATTATTTAGCAAAGTCATGTCTGGGTCTTGAGTAAACCGGTTACGCAAGCTCGTCTATTAGATTTGGCGGCAACGAGAAAATTCACGATACACTAATTTCTTCATGATTATTTCATTTGTGCACTTTCACTGAACAAAATTAAACTAATTCCCACCAAAATTAACCAATTTTATTCATATTTTAGACTAAATTCAATAATTGTGAATCTATCATGGGGAATGTTCTGAGAAGTTGTTTGGCTTAATTCCAGCCGCTGATTTCCACCTTCGGACTTCGCGACAGAGTTTAAAGTATCATGCCCACCATCTTGATACGTGGCGATCTACAACTGTGCGATTCCGAAGACATTTTTTACCTCGCACAACATCTTTGTGGAATCAGTTACCGAGGGCGATATTCCAAAACAATTATGACTTGGGGACCTTCAAGAAAAGAGCGTACTCATTCCTTAAAGGTCGGCAACGCATTTGTGATACTCCTGGTGTTGCGGATGCCCGTGGGCGGCGGTGATCACTTTCCATCAGGTGACCCACTTGCTCGCTTGCCTCATCTTATATAAAAAAAAATTACTACCATCTTCATTCACGATGGCGCCAAAACTCAGTGACTACCACTTTACTCAAGACCCTGACGTGACTGTGAATAGTGACTAATGACAGTATATTAAGAATAATTAATACTGGAGACATGGCAGCATGGTCTAAAGGTCTTAGCCGGCCAAGAAAGGGACAAATTAACTTAAAAAATATTTAAAAAAATATTATGAAGGTTGGCGGGAACGGTCGGAGGGGGAAGGCGCGCTTTTCGAGGGTTCCCTCCAATCTTTAAGCTAAAAATGTGTAATATAATGTAAAAATGTATAATTTGTAAATTAATTAAAGCGTAAATATTACTTAGTTGTGTGTAAATGTGATTTAGTAAATATACTATACTAGTGAAAGACTATTGTAGTGTTTTATCACGGCAGAAGAGGCAGAGGCCTGAACAAGAAAGAACATTGAAGACGAAACTAGAAAAAGACATGAAATATTAAGATATGGGTTTATTATTATTCCTGCCGCCATAACGTCATGACGTGTTCCGTTTCGGAGGGTAAGGTAACCGGTAAACGTACTTTTGCTCGAGGCCTAACATCCCGGCCTCTGGTTGGCAACGCACCATTACCACCTTTGGTGTCTCTAGGCGACGTGAATTTCTTAACATCAGGAAATCCGTCTGCTTGTTTGCCTTCCAATGTCATAAAAAAAAAATTGCACTGTCGTAGAAGTTTTGGCGCCAACAATATGAAAGAAGATGATTTTGGTGATCAGAATTTTAGTTGGTAATTTGTGTGAAAATAATCGTAATTCAAGGATGTGAAACACTATAAAACAACATTAACGACTACAAAACTATTAACGGTGAAACATAATATATAAACTTCAAGAAATTAAAACTTAAGACGTACCTATTGAAGGACACAAATAACCTTTGTCTTAGTGAAGGACATGAGACAGTATGTTAAGAAACTGAAGAAATGAATTTAAAATTTTAGTATGAAATTGAATTTATTATTACGGAAGACGTGGCAGCATGGCCTAAAGGTCTTAGCCGGCCCCAGAAAGGGGTAAATTAACTTAAAAAAAATATTATTGACAAGTAGATTGTCACAATTAGCGATGCGCGACTGCGAATGATTTCACTTTTCGACTAGTTAGTAACTACTAATTTTCCTGTTCGAATAGCAAATTAGTAGTATACTAATTTCCGTATTCGAATAACGACAACTAATTAGCAACTAATGTCAATTGTCAACTACCGATGTAACATCTATTCGAATATAATAAGTCTACAATCACCCATTCATAATTCTCGTAATTCGTTCAACGTTCTGTTCTACGACTACCTACATAACCTAGATTTTTCATTTGAATCGCAAAACCAATTTAAAATTAGAGGGTTTATATTATTATGATTGACTTTTTACTTTTTTTATTTTTATGTAGGTACTAGGTATGTTTGCGCCATTTCTCACTCTTTTGTAAACCTGCTTAAGCTTTTTTTAATTTGAAAATTGAAAAAACGTGTCTACTTCCGAGGTGGTCCTATTTATTGCCATGAAGTCTACATCTGACGATCGAATACCAATAAAATACGCTTTTCAGGAAAATATATTTTCATGAAGTATTTTGCATTAAAATGCTGGAATCGAAGTTGGTTTCTTTAACTCTACCGGTAGGAAATATAAATCTCAATGAATCTATATACCTAGGTACGTTTATAAATCTTGAAACTGTTGCTAAACGAAACAATGTTTTTGGCGCGTAAATTAGGTATTCATTAAAAAAAAAGGTGTTTTTCAAAATATTAATCAATATCAAAGTTCACAAATGACGGAGAAATCGATTAAAATGCGAGCAGAAAAATAATAATTAATATTTAGGTTTCACATACGTATTACGTATAATTTATTCCGTTTTAAAAACTCGGTTTATTAAGTAATAACAAACTTTTTTTGTTTATCAGTGGTTGAATAGTTATCGTAAGTCGTACTGGTTCAGTATTTCTTTCTCCTTCAGGACTAACGATCTCGCCCGAATAACTCGAGTCGCCCCGAGCGGGTCGTTATTCGGCTCCCCCACAGTCGAGATATTACGTTTGACATTAGTCGAATAATCTAAAACGCAGTCGACTTGTTCGAATGATTTGCGTAGTCGAATAATTAGTATTAGTATTATTCGTAGTCGCGCATCGCTAGTCACAATTGCCATGACAGATGACTTTTGGAGGGAAAAACGGCTACATGGTACATATTTAGTTGTGTGATATTTACTAGTTATTGATCATAAAATTTTAAATAAAAAGTTTAGTGTATTGAAAACCTTAAAAGTTATTTAATTTATTGTATTTAAAGTCATGTCTCAGACAACACTAACTAGTTACTTTAATAGTAGAAAAAGGCCTGCTAATGATGAACTTGGAAGTTCAAAAGCTAAGATAGCACACATAGAACGTGATACATGTAAAACCAGTCATAAAGATGAGATAACGAAAAGTTCTATGACTACATCTTTAGCCAAGGAACAGCCAGTACATCCTACATCAACACAATTGGATGTAGAACCTTTAAATGGGTTACAGAGCACATCTACATTTCAGAAGAACTCTGTTGCTTTCTCTAAAAAAGAAAGTTCTGCAAACATAGAAAAAAATAAAGAACTCTCCAATGCCGAGTTAATAAACTCTGCCCGAAAGGATCTAAGTCTAGGGGACATTAGAAAGAAATTAGCTGGAAGTTCTAGGCTTGCAGAATTAAAGGCTACAGCTGCTCGACTTAGCAAAGGTATCCAGGAATTAAAAGACAGCAGTAACAAAAGAAACCTAATACAATTTAAATCAATTAATGTGGATGTACCAATTAGGTATGTATTGTTTACTTGATTTAATATAAACAGCTTTGCCTTGAAATATTTTTGCATAATTCGTACATGGATTTTTGATTGGATATTACAGTTTTTAATGTAGAGTTTTTCAATATGTCAAAAAATATTTAAATTGATATTTTGAGTTGTTCTTTTAATAAACATTTTTCATCCTCAAGATCTAAACATGCCCAATCTTCCCTTTACACAACATAAAATTTGTATTGTATTATTGTAATTTCAGTAAAGTCCAAATGCTACTTTTATTATACAAAAAATTGAATTGAAGGGCATGCTCCACTGCTTTGGTTATGTGGAAAGAATGACAAAGCAGATTTACAATGAGAATGTGGATGAATGTAGGTACGTGGTGAGAACAAGTTTGACATTCCACAATGAGATTGCTCAGATATAATCAATGGGTGGTGTCTAGAGTCACCGATACAGGCGTTTTTCTAGGAAAATGGGTAATGAATGTGAATGAAGCCCGACGCATTTGTAAGGATTGTGAGCTTTGGGACTCGATACTCTCTGCCTACCCCTGAAGGTACTTGGTGTAAAGATGTGTATGTAAATATTAAGATTGAATTAGTTAAATAATTAATGTGATGACGATGTGAGAACATATTTAAGTTAGCCAGAGGTTCCTGAATTTCATCTTGTTAGTTGAGAGGAAAGCATACTAATGTTTCAAGCAAGGCTTGGGTGCAACTTCTGCCCAAGACAGGCATGTAATTTATGTATTTATTAACATAGATATCTGTTACCAAATATTTATTTATTTCTGTACAGGATCTTATTTGTCTTATTAGTGAACACCCATACCACATAATACTTGATTACTTTGAGAAGATCAAATTGGGAAAAAATTTAAGCTCTAAATATGTATAACTCTGTGATGATGGTTGCTGCTTGATGATGGTACTATCACATAATTCAGAGAATATTTTCTTCTGTGTTTTCATGATAGCAAATAGTCAACTAATCAATATAAAAAGCATAAGAGGTTGATGGACAGTGCATTCTTGACACAAATGTATCACTTATTATTTGTAATTGAAACATGATTATGTCACATGGTTGTTATGTAGGTCAAATATACCTATTAACTAGGTTGCTGTCAAGAATATGTTTTAAAATACATGCTTAGAATGAAATTTAAGCAAATTGCTTTGCAAGCATTTTGAATTGAATGGTTATTTAGAATTGAAGAAAAAACAAAATCATTTTAGTTTACTGTTCTAACTTTGTGGAAAAATAATGTTTCATTGCTATACAGAAAGTTTATAGCAAAGTTATGGTATTTGAAAGCCTGATCTAATGAAGCCTGATAACTAAATATATATACGAAATATATACAAGGGTGGATCCAAAAGTTCTAAGCCCAACCCCAAAAAGTTTCTTTTTTATTTTTCGACATAGTCTCCATCTAGCTCAACACACTTCTTCCACCTGACCTGCAACTTGTTTATCCCCTCGAAAAAAAAAGATTCCGGAAGGTCGGCGAAATAGTCGTTTACTACTATCACCTCATCTTTGGTTGAAAATTTCGAGCCAATCAAATGTTTTTTAAATTTGGAAATGAATCATAATCCGAGGGGGCTAAATCCGGCGAATAAGGTGGGTGGGGCAGCAATTCGTAGCCAAAATCATGGATTACAGACATTCTTTCAACCGAAGTGTGAACACGTTCATTATCTTGATGAAACAAAACTTTCTTAAGCAACATTCCCGGCTTTTTTCTTTTATTTCTTCCCGGAGTCTTCGTAAAAGGTTACAATAATAAGTAGAATTTATAGTTTGACCTTTCGGTAAATAATCTACAAAAATAATGCCCTTCACATCCCAAAAAACAGGAGCCATGACTTTGTTAGTCGACAAAACGACCTTAGCCTTTTTCGGTGTAGGAGAGTCTGATCTTTTCCACTGTTTCGATTGTTACTTTGATTCAGGAGTATGGTGGTGAACCCAGCTTTCATCCATGGTAACAAATCTAGACATAAAGTCCCCGGGATCAGTCTCAAAAAGTTCCAGACAGTCTTGCAAAATTGTGTATCGAACTCGTTTTTGTTCAGCTGAAAGCAACCTCGGGACCCAGCGAGCAGAAACCTTATGGAACCCCAACTCTTCATTATGTGTTGCACCTGGCCATAACTAATGTTTGTTATCTCAGCTATCTTACCAATGGTCAAACGTCGGTCACCCAGTACGAGATCACAAATTTTATCAATGTTTTCTTTCGTGGTAGAGGATGTAGGCCTTCCACTCCTAGGATCATCTTTAATGCTCTCACGACCGCGCTTAAACTCAGCTACCCACTTCTTGACACTGGAATATGATAGAGCAGACTCCCCCTAAGTGCTCACCATATCTTGATGGATGTCTTTTGGTGATAGGCCTTTTTTATTGAGGTACTTAATGACACGGTGTTCAATTTTCTCCATTATTGAAAATTGCATCAGACTGCTTCAAACAAATAATCACAGAAAATTTATATTGTGCAGTATTGGAAGGAAACTGCACACAATAAATCATTATGACACATACTAACAAATGATGGTAGATTTAAAAAGATGTCATAGCTCCATGTAGGTTAGGCCTCGAACTTTTGGATCCACCCTCGTATATATAATAGCTTCATATACAGCTTTAATGGGAAATTATTTTAGAAATCAGAATCAGAATAATCTTTATTCACATGAACCATACAAGTGGTATTTGTGCTTTACGTTTGTATTTTGTTTAAATAGATAAGTCTGCTTTCTCCCGCAGGATCTTCTCAGTGTGAGGCAGTGATTCTGTTGAGATGGTAGTTTTATAATATTGTTGATGTCCACACCTACCACTTGCATGGTTTATGCAAATAAAGTAACCGGAATGTGCTATTTTTGTTTGCATATTTGCTGAATTTGACAAAAAATTCATGTGTGGAGTGGCTAGGGAGGTTCGCCAGTTCGCGTCCATTTTACGGACACCGCTTAAAAAATCTTTGAAAAGAAGTGTACTAACAAACTAGGGTGATGAAAAGTCGTTTCTGCCTGTTATACTATATATTAGAAACGTATACACAGACAAAAGAATTATCTGCATAACTTTTTCTGTTTAAAAAAAATAATTAATCTTAGCAATATATAAAAAAGTGTAAATACCTATAATTTTAAAAAAAAATAGTTACCCGGCGCTTGTTTCATACATAATTTTTCAATATTTTAAGTTTAATTTAAGCAGCATTTCTCAAAAACCACATGTTTCCTACAAAAACTGTAAAAGGAATTTTGAAGTCTGATATGTATCTAAACTACCACAGAAGTTTTCGTTACTGTGTCAAATACATCCTGTACCATATTTAATGTTTTTGGTAAATACAATAATCAACAAATAGCTATGTTTGGAGCTACCATAAGATTCAAAAAATGATGTTAGTAATAACTTTGTTGCACACTCTTATATAAAAATAAAAATTTTGCTGTCTCATTTAAGAGACAAACACACAATGGTTTAGTGCTGTTAATTGAGTGACATTGAATATGACATACAATGTTTGGACATCTATTCCTCGAAATGTCATGAGTTAATGGGCGTGTTCGGCCGAATTAAGTACTTACTAAACTTAGTAAGCCAGTAAGCATAAAAAAATTAAAGTCTTACAAGCTGACTGTAGCGCTTTTCGGCGAGGACAGACTTACTGACTTGACATAACACAAAACACCGGTTTATGTCATATCCCGTACATAAACAATAAGCAAAATGGCGTCGTATATTAAGCCATACTTACTGCGTTAGCACTTATTTTGTGTCCCGGCCGAAAATTTTGTAAGCATAGTAAGTGACTTACTAAATTTAGTAAGTACTTACTTCGGCCGAACACGCCCAATATGTACGGTTTAAACATGTCAAAATTGTTTCATCCCTTTTCTTTGTGTTCATTAGAAACAAAAGGTATGCTGAGTATATTAAAATAAGTTAAATTCTTGAACAAAAAAATTACCATCATTGTCTCTTTACACATGTTACTGAACTATTTTAATTGTAGTGGTAAATAACTTGATAGTTATTTAGGTAAAGCTGCAGCTATAATTAATTTTAATTTTTAGGTTTCAAAATATTTGTGATTTTAGTACAGAAACTGATTCGCAAAATTTAATATCTTAATAAAATTAGCAATGATGTATTTATACTGCTAACATAAAAGTCAAGTGACTTCACCACCTTTCTTATATATTTACCAATATTCTTCTTCACCCATAAAACAATGATTAATTTTGCAATGAACAATGAGAATCTCCTTGTGGTAATTGCTTCCCAGTAATGTCAAGTTGTACATGTACCAGAACTAACACAGTAACATTATTTTCCAGTCCCAGTAAAAGGTTTCTTCTGAAAAATGAGTTGTTGTCACCTAAGAAGGAAAGTGAAGCTGAAATTTCACAGCCGAAGCCTATAATTTCACCAAGAAAAGTAGTTGTTAGTCCAGTCAAAAGTCCAAACAAGGTAAATAACATAATTCAGAAAGCAGAAACACCACACTACACTGTTTCTGCTTGTCTTAGTGACAAAGATCCCTTTTATTTTGTGTTTATTGGCTAGCCACAGGATTTCCTGAATCCCAGCCCTAAATTGAGGTTTGGGAGATTGACTTATGTATCTTTAGGTTGAGCATTTTACTCACCTAAAAATGTTGTAATAACCTCACAGTTAGAAACACATTAGTAATTTACATCCCAACATTAAATTGAATATTCATCATATTTGATGAATGTTGTTTGAGACAGCATATTTTTAATCATCAAGAAATTATTCATTGCATTTCATAACTAAAAAAACTAAGAATTTTTAAAATACTTAATACAGTAAAAAGTCTGCCAATGCCTTGGTGTTTTTAACTAGATTGTCTAATATACCTATATTTCTTTATTTAAAATATTTTAGTAAATATATTAATTATCACATCAAACAAAAGCAATGCCTCTATATTGAAGATACACCAGAAAAAATAATTACAATTGCTTATTTTAAAGGTGGTGCTTGCAGACAGTTTATTTGGACTGTGTAACTGGCTTTTACCTCACTAGATGATCAATACTGAATCAATTTGATATTGTTTTATTATTATCTACCTATATTTCTATGGAATATAACCATTTAAAATCTAGGCCATCCATTAAAATCTCGAAATCATTTAAAGTAAATGTGTAGATATTTTCAATTGAAATAAAAACAAGTGGTGACACTATTTTTTTTTCAGGTACCTGCATATATCAGACATGCATCACTTGCATCTACTTCACCCACCCTCCCCCTTCCTCATCACTACAGATTCCTTGCTGAACTCTTCCGAGGAATGGAAACTGTTGTTGCTCTCCTCTTTAACAGAAATGAGAAGATAACATTCAGTAAACTAAAGCCTTCGGTACAAGAGATGCTTAAAAGAAACTTTACTGAAAAACATTTAGCTCAAATAAAGAATCTAGTACCTGATTTTTATAATTATGAAGTGCAAAAATTAAACAACTTCAGTAACTCATCGCGAAAAGAATTATATGAATTAGTTATTTCTCCTAATTTTCCAACTGATATAAAAAATATGAATCCCACTGTTCTTCTTGAGAGAAGGAGATATTTCTTTGACACACTCTTGAAATTGGTAAAAAAGCATCATTCACAATACTTAGCATCTCTAGATCCTCCAATGGATATACCTGATGACAAATTAGTTCGTTGGCACCCAGCATTTGAGTTAGAAAAGATACCTGAAGTAGAAAGTGCAAAATTACCTGAAATGCCCAATGTAGAAAAATTGACATCCGCCCAAGACGTACTTGCTAAGGCTCGAGAGTTGTTTAAGTGCAATACAAAAATGGAAAGGGCTTTAGAGAAACTGGCAGAGGCAAAAGCCAGAACTCTTATTGAAAAGAAGGATGGTACCCAACTGAAAAATAATACTGAGGATGTGGCTGTTCAAACAAGTCAGGCATCTGTCAGTAATGTCACAATTTTGAATCCTGCATTACGTAATTTACCAGCTTCCTTGCTAGAGAAAGTGAAAGCCAAACAAGCTGCTAAGGCTTTAATGGCTATGACACAGTCATCGGAAAATGAGAAGAATTACTTGACGTACTGTCGCCTTCCAGATCTGGCTAGGACTTTGAGAAATATATTCGTAACAGAAAGAAAAAATGTTTTAGCTCTCAATATTATACTGTCAAAATTAGAAAACAGTTTCAAATCCAACGTGACTTCTAGCGATCTACAACAAGATATAAAAATACTCAGTGAGGTTGCACCAAAATGGATACAGTTGCATGAAATTAGGAATGCTACATACGTGAAGTTGGACAAAAATATTGACTTGAAGAAAATTATCACTATACTTGAACATAAAGCTAAAACGATGAAGGCAGAATGAATAGACAAAACTAGAATAAATAGTTGAAAAATCATAGGTAAGGTTATGTAAAACCGTGTTATGTTTGTGCATTAATAATAAACTTGGAATTTATTTTATTTGCATCTTGCAAAGGAATATTTTTTTTTAATTCATGATTTCTGATGATAACTGTATTGTGGCTGTATTTGTAATGTTAATAAAAGTAGCCAACAAACTATTTCTGTGACTTTATAAGTACATCACTTTAATACTAACTAGCTGGTAAATATTGGTTTACAAAAAAAGTAATTTTATTCTATTTTTTACTGTTTAATCTCGTGTTATTTATTGAACTGGCATTTATTAAGAATGTCCGTTAATCTCATATTGTAATATATTGCCAATACTGATAAAAATATTGCTAATTATTATTAGCGAATTTTTTCTCCTTTATTGTCTGCCACAGGTTATTAAATAGGACACTACTTGATTTATTAATTAAATAAAGAATACAAAGAGCCACTAATATAAAAGGATTAGAATTAACTAATATATCATGATCAGATTTTTTTTTGTAGAATGTGATGAATATTTTTAGGTTAGTTTACTTTAACAAGTAACAACACTCCAGGATCATAAATTAAAAAAGTATTTTGTATGTTCGCCATTGAAACTTACACTAATAATTAATAAAAACGAATATGTTTTTACAGTAACAAAACTTTTTTTATAGATTTAAGAAACTAAGAAATGATTGTGCATAAAGATACTGACGGCTAAGTTTGAACTAGTTTGATAAAGGTTATATTAGCTACATCTTTGTTGAATTATGTCCATGATTACCTCATTTTATTAAAAGATAATATTTATTAATGCAAAATTTATAAATATTAATAAACTTCGTCTATTTTTTTTACAAATAGCTTCTTTTAGCAATATGGCAAATATTAGAAACAAAGAAATAGCTAATTATAATTGAGTTTTGATTTTCATAGAACAGTATTAACTTATTATGATCATATGATACTTAAACTTAGGTAATTAATTTTAGTTATACTATTATTTTTTTTATTTTATAATTTAATGTGTAAGTTAAATATTTTTGAGATAAAACACACAAGACTTACTATTTTGCATGCTTTAAAAAATTTTTAAAAGCAAGCAGAAAAGTATTCCAGTAACAAAATTTTCTTTAGGCATAAGATGTTTGACTGTTTAGTTTAAGTAGAGATACATATTGATTTTCCATTTTTCATGTGACATTTCATTGACTTTACAGAAGAATTTACCTTATTGTACCACAGTTCGGCAAAATTATCAAAAAAATGTGAAGGTTATGGGTAACATCTTTCACAATGCCGTAGGGCATAAGGGTAAATGTGTTTTTTTGACAAAGTGTAGTTGGACCATATAGTTAGTTTTTTTTAAACAAAAATTTATTTAAGTAGACTTTGTTATAGAAAAACTAATTAAAATTATGAATTTGTATTACAATATTTGTTTTGCATGATTACTTTTAACTTCTTAATTGAAATAGTGATTGGTTAGTTTTTATTTTAATTTGAGGGCAATAGTTAGCTGACTTGTACAAATTAACCCAATTAACACTTTTATCATGAAAGTTTTATTATTTTTTGCAATTTACATAAATGTTAATTTGACTTCGGGAGTGAGTGTGCAAACAAAATTTCAAAAACATCAAAATATGCTTACACATTTAAATTAGATGTTTTGATCTTTATATCAGAAATAATGTTAATGTTATTTAGAAATTATATGCATTAAAAATATAATAAGATTCCCTTACTTTTTGGAATTCAGAAATTTATTTTTTTTTCAAATTTAATCTTTTGTGATGACACATACGGTTTGGCGTATATATTAATAAACTTGTAGTATCCGCTGCTATTAACGCCCTCTGTTCTAATAAAAACAAATTATAAAATACAAAGAAAGTAGATAGTAATTTTAATTGCTATTTCGTTTAATTTACAATTTCATTCTCCGGCATCTCAACCTTTTAAAATAACTAAAAATATAATAAGGTTTTAATGACAATGTATTTGTGTTAATAACTTTTATTTGTAAGGGCTATTCCCAGCAGTAGCTTTGAGAAATAGACGGTAGGAAAGGGTTAGTAATTTCAGAAGTTCCCATGACCACCCTCCAACTCCATCAAACTAATGGTACCAACTACAATAGGTTTTTGGGGACTACTAGTTTGACTGCTCTCACTGGACATGTTTTAGATACACTATTTTGTATTTTAATTTCTAGTTTAATATAATTTAACATTTTAAGCATCATGTTTAATTTGATGAATTATACCAAAGTTACATTAACAGTTTTAAGAAACTATGTATTTGTATCTCAATAAATTTTAGAATTTTTCTAGTGGATTTTTTTACTTTTCTATCGGCATTGTGTATATCATCTGTATGTCGGAAGGTCATGGCGGATGCATTTTCTAACAGCTGTGGTCATGAGTATTAAGTATGTTAAGTATGTGGCCATGAACAAAGTAAGTATAATTGTTGTGTATTGTGGTCATTAGTACATTTGGCGTCTCGGGTGCATCGGTGAGTCAGTAAACTGCTTTTTCATTATACTGGAAACTTGCTGTCGGACGCGGCTGACAGCTGCGTCTTACGCGGTATCTAGATAATGAAAGTACACTGATGCCCGATTTCACCAAGAGCCCCTATATTTTAGGGGACTTTTAACGTATTTTAGGGGACTGTTTTATATGGAAACAGTCCCGTAAGTAGCGTTAAAAGGTCCCCTAAACTATAGGGGCTCTTGGTGAAATCGGCCATGAGCCTCGCAAACTGTCGGACACGACCTTGAACGTGCGGATGTCCGAGAGATACCTCGCCCGCTGGACGTTTGTGTCAGCGGACAGTACCGTACCCACCGGCATATGTTTACAGTTTTTTTGGAATATGTTTCGAGCTTTAGTCCGCATATCGGGATCCATTAACATAGATGCGTCGTTAGCACACCAGGTGGCGCATTAGAATGTAACTCGTTTGTTATTGGTTTTGTCATCGCTACTACGACTATATGAAGCTATAGGCTTACCTATACTCCTAGCTATAGCTTTTGGGGCGACCATAAATTACGTGAGAAGTACCTCTACGGGGGTCGAGCCAAATCTCATAATCATCCAGATTGTACATTCTTAAAATTTAATCTAAAGCATTATCCTAATACGATTAGGATCATTCACTAATTCGTTCGAAAGAAAATAATTTCATTCGTAATTCGACGTCATACAGCTAGTGACTCAATCTACCATATTTTTTAACAAATAGCTAAATTGTATCTGAATTTACAGTAAAGTCCGTTCTTTGTCTTCACGCCACTTCACATTCCACATCTCACGTTAGATTGGGGGTTGGGGGAGGGGATTGAATAAAATCTCACGATATCCCACCAGGGAGGGGAGAGGAGCAGAAAATTTAAATAAAACACCACGTGATTTATGAAAAACTTAAACTTTGTCAATTGACTTCATAAGACTCCGTAAAACTGAACATTGTCGCTTTCCAAACTTGTGGCTCGTTTGATAGGTTGTGTCAGTTTACCGACCATCATACCGGTTTACTTTTTAACAGTTGCAATTGCAAGAACTGAAAAGGCATCAAGATAATTACGCCCAAGCGTTTGCGAAAGTTAGCTACCCATTTTCGATCACGCCTTTGGTTAGAAGCGTGTCCTCCAATCTACATCCTGCTTTTTTAATAACAACAACAATACTAAAAGAACTGCCTTTATTTAACAAATATCTTATATCTAATTACATTTTGTGAGTAACAAGATAATCACAGCTAGACTTAAATATTCCTCCCAGGACCAAAGTTTAGTCATTTTATAAAAAAGAAGAAATTTTCTGAACTAATCGTTTCTTCCAACGCTGGTGGAAAATAGAACGACATGAGATTGAGATAAACGATTTTGCCTGACAAGCCCTTACCATAGAAAAAAGAAAGTGTTTATAGAGAAACCCTTACTATGAGTTTGTTGTAATAAAACCGCCAGCATTTTCGTAAATTATTTATTTGTACAAAAACTTAGAACAGCGCCTCTACTGGTAATTGACAGACTGCTATTAGAAAATTCGATAACCACTTAATTCCACCTAATTCGATTAACTATTTGTATGTTTTTGTTTAGTACTGAATTTAAGGTAGACAAAGTTGTGCTTAATCTTGAAAACTTCTTAAGAATGCACCGAGAATGTTTTACTTTGTGTCATTTCCTTTATAGACAGTTACTTTACTCTTTGCTTTGTGTTAAATGAATCGCTGTCCACAGTTACTTTTGATTGAGTAGTTCATAATTTGGATATCCATCTTTATAACTTTTTAAGAAATCTATAAACACAGACGGTGGCACTGCATATCCGCTTACAACTGGATCTTTGAACATGTTATTGATATATTCCACCTGAAAGAAATAAGAGGTAGAGATAAATACGAGTAAAAAAGCAACTATCACATTGCGTGATTTAGTGGGTCGTTGTCGTGGATGCCGTGGTCATGTCTTTGCTTACTCCTTCGGGGATATGGGCGTGAAGATAACAGCAACAAGTCTTGGTATAATTTACGTTAAATTAAGAAAAAACAGGAGAAGAATAGATAAGCGATATTTTGTTTAATTAAAATAACGTGCCTAGTGCATTAAGTGCAGTTCTAGTAATTATTTTTAGACATTAAATAGGTACCTTTAAAAGGTTTCACCTGTTTTATAACATAACACTAACTAATCTGACATGTCTAAAATGTCCCATCTCTTATACCTACTTTTGTTTCATTTGATCTTACAAAGTTTGGTTTAGGCAAAATAAGAATGGGTGTTACAGGTCAGGAGGTATTACCGGCCAGTACAAAATCTCCCATTCTACAACGTTTTAGTGCACGCACACATACACAGTGAGTGGAGTGATGTTGCCAAGCACCAACACCCCACACCCCGAGTCATTCCCCGGCAGATATTTAGAGTGAATGCTCTGTAATTGTTTTCCCTCCAGTTGAAGTAAATTTTCGGGGTGAAACAATAAGAGGTAAGCGTTTATTATTTCACATTTCTTATACTGTAACCAAAGATTGTTGTACCATCAATACTAAGCAATTAAACTAATAATAGTCATTCAACTTATCTCGAAAAGTTTCTAACCTAAAGTTTTATTTATGGAAATGTTTCTAGCTGGGCAATGCCGGTCTCGCTGACCGGTATTACCCGCCAGTAAAATTGGTATACATAATTAATTAATTATTTATGTTAATTTTAATCTTCGTTTATTATTTTACAATGCTCACAAGGAGAAGCCAATACCTTTCAAAGGCGTCATGGAGCCAAGATCAACTGCACAGAGTTTATGTCCCGCTAATGCTTATTTATCCACACCAGAGACATTCATGACTGTCACTGTTAGGAATCTTTTGCCATTACCACGTAGGTAAGTTGAGTGACAAGAAAAAAATACACTATCTCGCAAACATCACGCGCCAGTCCTGAAAGGAACTCCTTGAAAACAAGCTTTGGTTGAGTAAGAACAAAAAAACGACAAAAGAGAAGAAAGAACAAACTCTTAAAATAAAACCTACAAAAAAGACAGTTAAAAGAAAAGAGAAATCGATCGAATTGAAAAAGGCTTAAAGAGAGTGTTTCAAGACAAAAAGAAGCGTAATGAGAGTACGTCAGACTCTGAAGTAGAAATGACAGACTTGCTAGGAGATAAAGACCCTGACCCTGATGCGGATTGTGAAAATAAAAGTATCATTTGCTATGAGTAGGTACGGGCGTAGCTTTGGTATGAATGTGTGACTTGTGGTCTCTGGTCTCACGCTAAGGACTCTGGTTGTGACTCGCCTGTGGGTTATACCTGCGACTTTATACCATAATAAACGTTGACCGGCATTACTAACCTACTGACTGGTTTTACCCGCCATGGTGTCTAATACCAGTCAAAGTAGTTTTTTTCTTACATACTAGTTGTGCCAAAATTGTTTTATTTATTGATTTCTAATGAGGTACGTGATTTTCTTAGAAGATACCTACCAATAATTTGATTATCGCAAAGATTAATAAACAAATATTATTTTTTTCACGATTTGTGTTTATTTCTCCTTATGTGACCGGTAATACCCATTCTTACACGACCGTTGTAATAAAGACTGCAATTCCAGTTTGAACTAAGGTTACTTGAGTCTATATTTATTAATAATGTTCAAATGCCACGCGGGGGGGCGGGTGCAATTTACATATTTATTACTAATGAATACAACTTTAAGAATGGAGGTACATAAACTAAGTACAAATAAAAAAATACGAAACGTAGCTGGCAGCGTAGCGCAGCGTATTTGAAAACCTGTTTACCCGCGACTACGTCAGCGCAGAATAGATTTTCGTAAAACTTTTATCCTAAAATTTAGTAAGTATTTAGGGGGTGAGTTTTTTAAAAACAGTAAGTACCTTAGATGTTTGAATTCGAGTCTTTAGCAGCTATAAGTATGTCTTAAACTATGCATATGAATTTCAATAAAATCTGTTCAGCGGTTTAGCGGTAATTCATATTTTTAAATAAAGAAACACTTGTACCATCGACCACACATATGTGTGGTCGATGACTTGTACCTACCGTTTTACGTATCACGATGTAAAATATCAAACAATCAAATATGTTTAGCGGTAAGGTTTTAACACTGGCAGAGTACTTTAGCATCCGCACTAATATTAGATATAAATGCGAAAGTAACTCTGTCTTTCTGTCTGTCTGTTACCTTTTCACGCTTAAACAACCTAACCGATTTTGCTGAAATTTGGTATGTAGATAGTTTGCATTCATGAGAAGGACATAGACATATTGTTTTTTTGGAAATTCAACCCCTAAAAGGGTTGAAATGGGTGGCACGGTTTGTATGAGAAAAATATTTTTATTGCACATTTTTGCATGAAACTTTGAATTAATGCTTTTTAGTACAAATGATGATACACGTATTTAAGGGTTTTTCAAAATTCAGGTTAAAGGGGGTGGGTAAGTTTGTATGAGAAATTTAATTCTATTGAAATATTTTGCGTGACACTGAAATAATGCTCTGCAATATAAGTTATGAGATACATATCTAAGCGTTTTTTTTGAAAATCAACCCCTGTGAGGGTTAACGGGGGTGGCACAATTTGCGTAGAAAAATATTTAATTTTTACCATAAGTCAATAACTATGAACCAGGTACATCAGTTTATCATTAACGAAAAACACACAAAGAAATTATGATTTTGCTACTATGTACAGTAGCAAAATTGAATAAAAATCCCTACTAATATAAATGCGAAAGTAACTCTGTCTGTCTGTTACGCTTTCACGCCTAAACCAGTGAACCGATTTTGATGAAATTTGGTACAGAGATAGAATAGACCCTGAAGAACAACATAGGCTATTGCAAAAAAAAATAGGGGAAGCCACGGGTAACAGCTAGTTTAGTATAAATTAAGTACTTACTAAATGGATTCATTTTTTTAGTGTCCTATCTTCCAGGTAATGATTAATACGTAAATAAAAATACGTTGCGAGAAACGAAAGTTATGGCCATTCTAAAATGTGAATTTCATCTGTAATGATGAACTCATTTGGTGGGTACTCAGAATTGTGTATCTACAGGACATAACAACCCGCGTTAACGGGTTAGAAAGGAATTAAAAATTTCGCCACGGGACTTGAATCCTCAGTAGCTCAATTGGTTAGAGCATTCGTCGGCTTGAGACGAAAGGTTACAGGTTCAAAATCCTGTCTGGGGCGAATTTTTTTCTTTCTTTAAAATTTATAGATTAAATACATATCGAATGCACAGGATTTCCAGTAAATGAAGTTGTTACTTGCCACCGCTTCTAAGATTTTGACAAGACTAATTTATTTATGAATTATTTTAATTAAAGTTCGGTTGTGCAAAATCGGTAATTATATCAAACACATTAATTAAACTTGACTAATGGCCGATTCTGATTCCTATGACAAAACTAAATAAAGACGTACCTACTGGATTAGTGACCTAGACTTACTTAAGTAAAAAAATAATTCAATATCAAGAACTAAATTCCAATACTATAAAATAACATTCTCACCAGTAATTTGTATTTGGCCGGGTCTATTGCACTTCTTTTATCGTAGTCTTTCAATGCCACGATCCTTTCAAACCACGGCCAGATCATATAATCCGCATACCCTGGCTCACTGCCGTCCAGGAAAGTGGTGTCGCGCTGTTTGAGTTGGTCTTGGATAAAATCCAATGACTTATGATACGCGTTGATTGTATCATCTGTTATTTTTTCAGGAAATTTAGCGATTTTGAAAAATATTCCGTGGATCTGAAATTATAGCGATGAATAGAATTTAAATGGTGTGATTGTCCCATCGTCGCCCTCTACTTCTGCCCTTAATCTAGTAACTTATAATCTTGGATTACTCAACCAGTGCAGACAGTCATATTACTGGCTATTTATTCCATTATTTATCGTAAGCTTTAACATTTCCCAAGCACAAGAGTCCACGGTTCCAAAAAACGTTGGATATCTTTAATTTTATCATCAGATAGACTAAATAGGTACTTCCTCTTTTGTTAAGCTTTGGAAAACTGAATGTATTTTAAAGATACCTATCTATCCCTGGACAAAGCCTGGACAAATCACACAAATTAAATCTAACCCCAAAGTAAGCAAATTATATGCTGGTGTTATGGGTGTTAGTCAACGATACTATTACATATAAATACTTAAATAGATACCAGAATAAATTTAATAAACACCTAGACCCGGAAATGCAGACATCTAAATGTTCATCACACAAATGCCTGCCCCCGTCGGGAATCGAAGCCGAGCCTCGCGGTTGGTCGATGTAGTTACGAGTACGCTAGCCACTCGACCAACGAGGTGGTCTATACAGAGTTGTTATTACATAATTATTCATTTCGCTTAAATTTAGATTAGGTCATCCAAATAAAAGTATAAAGCGTAAAAGTGTACCTAAAGCCGAAGCGCATAATTTATATAGTAGTTATAGTTAGTTTATACCTACTACATACATATATACTTTACAAGACACGGGTTCGCTTCCCAACAGAAACACATACTTATTTTATTTTTACAATACGTTTTTTATTAACTAGGCGCATTAAGAAAATCCCACAATTAGGCGCATGGGGTCTTGCCTGACCCCAAAATAGCATTGGTAATTGAGTGTCAAAAAGAAATAAAACTTTATGAAAAATTAATAAAGTATTTTAATAAAATTAAATTTAAAAAAACAAAAACAAAACTGATACATTATACTTAATAAAAAAAAATTAATTAGTCTCATCAGCGGATTCTTCTATTCTACATCCAACGCAGAAGTCCATCGAGTGTTGCTGACAAATAAATTTACCCCACCTGAAGCATTTTGTTGGCACTTTTTTGTAATTGTTTCTAGGACATGATGAATAGCGTCTGAGCTTAGCTGCTTTTGATTGTTGGACCGTCCCGTCCACATCCTAAATTTCACGGAGCCGTTTCTATGGTATCGTTGGTGTAGCAGGAAGTTGTATGCGACGTTTTTAGTAATCTTCTACAAGTGCTGCAGCTAATTTTTTCAAGCAATCCGTCTTATATTTGTGATAGTCTTAGCAATATTCGTTTTGTGTATGACATTATGCATTGATGTCTGATATGTCTACAATATGAAAAAAAAACATTACACAATATAAAAATACACACATACAAGGAAAAATAATCAAAATCAAACTAATAGAAACTATAAGAAAACACAAACGTAAAACTTACCTCTGAAAAAAAAGTAACGTAACTGGTCGCATGGGGTCAGCACTCTAGAGAGCAGCAATAAGTACGCAGGTGTTGATGATCTGGAGGCCACTAATTTGCATACCCTCGTGGGGAGTGAGGAAGCTACAAAGAGCATGAGCGCGCTCTAAGCACTGTAAATGTATATTTTTTCGATTTCAAGTGCGCCTGACCCCATGCGCCTAATTAAGGGTTATGGGTTAACATATTATGTGTCTAAAATTTTGGGTATCTTTATGTGATATTTTTATTTATTTGGATAATTAAGTAACAAATGAATAAACATGCTTATTTAGTCCATAGTTGGTTTAATACTCAAAAGCTAAAACAGTGGATATCGCAGCTAAACCAGCCAGGGAGAAAAGAAAGTACTTACAGCTCCCGATACTTCAATAATAATTTTGTCGTACGCTTTCTTAACTGGGTCCTTTGGCAGAAGCGGTCTTTGTGGATACACGTCGTCCAAATATTCAACTAGAATCAAACTTTCGTAAATAGATAGCCCTTCTTTATATTCGAATGACGGAACTTTGCCTGAAATGATAAACAAAAATATGAATTTAGCACTAGTCCAACGATTCCTAGGTGGATACCGTGGAACCCATTGATTCAATAAAACAATTTTGACCCTGATAGTCAATTTTTTTTCTGTAACCTAATTTTATTCATGTTAGGTAGGTAGAGCGTAAGAATTACATAATTATATATATAGTTTATGACGAACTTCTGTTTCATTTTATGTTTTCCATTTCGTTTGTTATTACATTTATATTTTTGAGCCGCAGGTTATTTTGTACTTTGTGCATTGTATTGATAATATATAAGTACCTATATTTGTAAACTTATAAGTTTAAGAGTAATAAAATGAGATTCGATCCAGCCGACCTTATGTGGATGTTACCATGAGCACATAATAATAATAAAAAACATAATAAGTACTATCGCAAGACCCATCATTAGGGTTATCTAGTCATAAAGCTCGATCCATGTAATAGTGGAAATTGGAATCGAATATGTAATTTTTGGTACTCACAAGTCTAACGAATTATTAACGTTACAAGTATTTATTTATTTTACATTTATACATTTATTTGAATTCTTACCTATATTTTCGCAAATTATTAACATTTAGTGCATAGGTACCTAGTAGACAATAAATTATTTTATCGAATTTGTTGAATTTATTTGTAACTTAATGTTAATAATATGCTAATAATTAGGTACTGTGTTCCAAAGTACCCACCTAAAATGACATCCTCGATTCCAATTTCCACTTCGTATGATGTCGTGAGTCTAGTAGATTCTAGAGTAGGTAACCCTACAGGTAGCAAAACTTATTAAGGGTCCATGTACCTACGCTAAAATACGTCAGCAGTATAATGTTTTTTTCATACAAAGCAATCATGGATCTTGGTGACAAAAATACACAAGATTAACATGAATATGCTTTATAAGACTAATGTTTCCAAAACACGATTCATTTCACTTTTCTCGATAGAAAAAAAAATCAAAAAGTTAACCCTTTTTTGAAAGCAAAACCCAACTGTCTACTTCAATTACGAAAATATCGACACCAGATTTAACATAAATATAGATAAGTACTATACTTACCTAAAAGATAAGTGTTTCAGTTTTTATACTTTTTTTCAAATTACTTTTATAGTGTCAAAAATAGTGATTTGTCGCTTAAGACATTTACTTTAGAGCACAATATTTCCTAGTAATCATGGAACGGGGGAGCGCGGCGATTGGCTCTTCTGGCTGACTAAGTATGGGGCCTTAACCTACGCAGTTTTATAGACAGTTTCGCGTACCCGAGAGTCTAGTCTAGTCTAGAGGCCGAATTTTTGGCAATACATGGAAAATTCTCATAAAATGGTGAAGTCTTTTCAGGGATTTTGCCACAAAACACATTTCGCAGTATATAAAAAACTTTTGCAAGCACCGAACCATTTGAGATTAAACAAAAAAAAACTGCAATGCTGAATATGCATATCTTTGGAAATCGATTGCAAGATTTCCTGGACCGTATCGAAATGAAAGTACAAGAAAAACACTGTGTTCCCCCCCGCCTTCCCCACCCCCACACACGTAACGGAGTCAGATTTTTTACTGTTTTTAGCAAAACTCCGACAATTATGAACGAATTTTGATGATTCGTTAAGTAGGTCGTGATTCCGTCAGAGGCAAGTGGTCAGAGGTGGTCAGAGTGGTCAGAGTCATACGAATTTAATTAAAATCCGTTAAGTAGTTTTTGAGATATATTATTAGTAATGCACATATTTTTACATCTAATGTTACATATGTGGACGTACAATGGTATTCTAATCGGAGTCGTTTTTTTTTTGTAGTCTTTACGGTAAAATGGCGCCCTGTAAAATCCCCTTAAATTCCATACGGAAAAAAATCGAAATGTTTGATTTGGACGTGACGGCCTTACTGCGCTTACCTACCTAAATTACATAGGTCCAACGACTAGATAGTCTCATCATTTTACAAGATTTCTTAGCATATTTTTTTTTTCTTATAGAAGAGGAGGCAAACGAGCAGGTGGGTCACCTGATGGAAAGTGATCACCTCCGCCCACTAACATCCGCAACACCAGGAGTATCACAGATGCGTTGCCGACCTTTAAGGAATGAGTACGCTCTTTTCTTGAAGGTCCCTAAGTCATAATTGTTTGGGAATACCGCCAAAATAAAAAAATAAAAAATATATTTTTACTGTCTACAGTGCTACAAACCTAAAGGACTTATTTCAAATAGCCATTCTGGTTTTTCTATCAAATCAATGTTAATGTTCTGATAATCGATATTTTTCGCATTCAACGCTAAAACTGCTCTTTGGGCGTATGGACAGAATCGCATGTTGTACAGTCGGGGCTTCCCTTGATATGGTGGAAAAGGATCACCTGAAAAATATAATCATATTACATTATAATGTTACTATTTTTTAATATTTTTTTACCAACCATTAATACAATCATACAATCTGACAGATATTCTGTAGGGTTACCCTTGAACCTCGATTCATGCAATACTGGAAATTGGAATCGAGTAGGTATGTCATTTTAGGTAGGTACCTACTCTTTAACACAATATTGGCGAATTATAACATATAGTTTATATTAAACAATACATTATGATACCTGATCCGATGAATTTATTTGTAACTGAATATCAATAATCCGCTGATAGGTACCTACTGTGTTCAAAAATACCTAAATTGACATAATGTATCGAAATTCAAGAGTAACACTGCTGATATTATGAAAAAAACGTCAATCCGCAACTTACTTCGCTTGTACATTTACATTTTGGTGTGTGGTGCGTGTAATTAAAATAATATTCATTTAAAGTTGGTATCTCGGTAGGCTTGCGTGTTTATTTTTAATTTTATAAGTACGAACAAACGCAAGGCTTTCCTGATTGCACCTAAGACACAACTGTAGCCTATAGAGCTTATAGGTGCGTTGCACTCCTATGGCAGGAGTAGGACATGATGCCCATAGGAATAGGTAAGGAAAATAATTGCTACCCGTTCCAGTTGCTGCACCGCACTCGCCTACCACTACCGACACCCGTCAAATTTGTATGTTCCTTTTCTTACTAGGTATATGTTAAAGTACATAAATATACATTTTACAAAATATTTGTGTTCTATTTGTAACTACAACTCTAAACTAACCACAAACAATTAAAACGTCCTTGTGTTTTATAGTTTTATTCAAATATTGTGACCTTGTCTACGAATTTAGGAAAAGATAATAATTTATCATAGTTTAAAAACTCATACAAATCAAGCTAATCAAAAAAATATGTCTAGATAATAACTATCACAATCAATTTTCTGACAAAAAAAAATAAAATTCCTTCATGGAAACAAATGTTATAAAGCTTACCTTTTTTTAGATGTTTGGAGTTGAAATCAACATTCCTCGCCATGATTGCCTTAGTGGTCATGTTCCTGTACGGCCATACGTATTCAACTAGTTGGACTACTGGCCGCAACATTCTGTACGAGCCTAATAAATGTACCACAAAACCAATAGTGGTTGTAATCATGTTTGTACTTACTGTTAACAGTGCAGTGACTTTACAAGATTTTTATAGCGATATCACTATTTACGCAGTCATTTTTGTGTATTACTTGATAATACGCTATGTAATACAACAAAATTGTAGTCCCGATTATATTATTTTTTAAGATACTTGTACATAACCTCAATAACTAACAATAAACACATTTTAATAATAGGTACAAAGTGAAGATATTATTTTTCTACACTGTGGATTATAAGTTGGTACTATTTACAGCACTCTTTCTAAAACTAATTTCAGATGGGAGAATTTTCACTTTTTAATAATCGTGATTGCAAACAAAGATATAAATAGTAATTTACTGTCTATAGAAATACACTCTACATCTGCCAACAATTGATTACGAAGTTTGCCTGTTATTTTTTTAAAGGCGCTAGGTACATTCAATACAGTCTTTACCATAAGGAGACACGGGGCCCCGAAGGATCGACCATTTCATTCACTTTTAACCTTGAAATATGTTGTTGGGTGCATTGCCTTTTTCTAGTGGCCCTAATTACGTTCAGTTTACAACTAAGTAATTTGTCAATAATTATGAGCATCGAAAGTGACATTCTTCAGAAAATTTTGTTTGAGGATTTATTAGAAGATTTGACTCAACAAAAATGCCGAAAGAAATTATTATCGTAATCATAAAACAGCAGCAATATTAATGACATACTGTTATAAAATAATATAATTGATTACCCAAAAAATCGTAATAAAAAATATGTAAAGTTTGATTTCTTTTATTCCAAAAGGGGCCAAAGTTTCTGTGTGCCCAAGGGCCCCAACATAATCTAAGACAGCTCTGGGTACATTATGAATAATGGACCTATAGGGGGTTTTGGTGCTACAAATGCCATCAATTTTCGAAATTATTACAGAACCTACCTAGTCAATTATTGGTTATTAATGGGTTACAAGTGGCTTTCCATTTGTAATAGAAAATATAATTATCTAAACATCCTATCGAAAACAAAGGGAGATAGTATAAAAAAATAGGTGCAGACAACTAAAGAGAGATTGTAAAACACATTTTTAGAATTTTTGTCTGTCTGTCTGAAGCTACCGAAATGTAGGGTTTCTCTTGAATCTCTATTTTATGATAATTGGGAAATAGAATTGAAGTACATGACCTATTATTTACTACTAACTAAATATTAATAATTCGCTAGAAATGTGTACAAGAGTAGGTACCTAAATTCCGATTCGCATGAAATCGAGATTCAATAGTAACCGTACTGATCGTAACCGTATCGTAAAATAGTATAGGTACGTTTCAAGGAAAGCCACAGGACACTTTTCGTCCTTAAATCCAAATAAAATTATTTAATTTGCAATATTTTTATCATGAAATTGTAATTTAAATAATTTTATTTGGATTTAAGTATGGATTTCCGCAAAAGTAACGCCTTCTTCTGTCAATATCACTTTTCGTCCTGTTTACTGAAGGGAGTCTCAAGGGAGAGGGGTAAACCCAAAATGTGAATTGGACTAAAACTTTGTTGTTGTTTAATTTTTGTTCTGTAATACGTGCATTACAGATTATCCAGCATTTTTTTAGTTCCTACGTTTCGAATACTCCGTACAAAATGACTATATTACATGAAATTTAAAATAGTATTAGAATGTTCTGAATTTTATGTAATTAGAACATTTAAAACATTAGGATTACCTACTCTTGAATCTCGATATCGTGCGAATTGGAAATTGGAATCATATATCTCATTTTAGGAACTTTTGAACACAGTACTAGCGGATTATTAGCATTTAGTTACAAATAAATTCAACGAATCCAATAAAACAATTTATTGTTAATCTACTATTAACTTAATTTTAATAATTCGCTAGTATTGTATTCAAGAGTACCTACCTAAAATGACATACCTACTCGATTCCCATTTCCAATATTGCATGAATCAAGCTTCAAGAGGAACCCTACAGGTCTTTTTACATATAAATTATTTTGAAGCTTCGTTCTTGTCTCATTTAAAGTGTTTGTGGACATTCTTGTGGAAGATTCTTTGCAAGTTCTTAATAAGTAAAGTGGGCTTGCTTGATCAGATTTGGGAAAATCACTACATCCTCATCTATCCTACACGTGAGGTTCTGTCTATTACCTTAGGTCTAGTAGTGCATACCTTCTGGGAGTTGCATACCTTCTGAACATATCTGAGTACATATTACACGTTATGCTAGAGATATGGCTGATAGGGATCTGGGACCTTAGGAACGTAGAGAGCTCGGGTGCTAGATCTTTAGGTTCTCCTGACTTAGGGTATTTCCGTTCCGTGTCTCCAAAATTTCACCAAGTCGGCTAGTTAAGCGGGAGTTTTTGTTTGACGAGACTTACAAAAGAATTGAGATCCATTTGGGTCAAAGGCGGATCCGCCGTTGTCAGCACGATGGGCATGCCTACAATCCTAATATCAAATTACAATTAATGTGAAACAATATTTGTTTCGTAATGTTGTTTGTAATAAATGTAATGGTTTGTTGTAAATGTACTAACATATGTGATAGTTAATAACATTAACAATGAAAATAAGTTATTTTTCAAATTGATATACCATTTTATTATTAAATAAATTAGGTATGTCAAGTTTAGACTGGTACAACAATTAATGCTATATTTGAAACAGATTTGGAAACTCAAAAAAAAATATTTTAGAAATTTTTTTTTTTTTTTGCAGATACGGGAAACCTATCTCCAAGCGGCCCTATGTCTCATATCCGTGTTGGTCCGATTGCGCCTGCTCGAACTGGGCAAGCTATATATACCTTACTACTACTAAAGTAAGTTTGACTGTTTGTTTGTTTGTCCATTTACTGGCTTTCCCTACCAACAGCCAAACTTAAGCAAGTTTGACTGTTTGTTCATTTTTCTGTTAACATAGTGGTGGGTGGTAGCTAAGCCACCCACACTACGTTACAAGACATACTCCGATTTGAATCTATAACTTCAATGAATAAGTCCTTGAAGCTAGTCCATTGTTGACAATCCCCTGCGAACGTAGATATTTCCATCCGCGGGGTGGCCTGCTGCCTTTGTGTGACTGAACCCAACTGCTAGTTAATTGATTTTACTGCCTCTCTATAACGCTGATCATATTTTACAACCTCATATTCCGCTTCCCTACCCCCTAATTCACTATCAAGTTCCCAATGAAGAGAGTCGATAGCTGACCACCTTGTTTCAATATCGCGGAGCAGATGATCAAACTTCCATTTGTCTTCCATGGTATCTAATTTCATGTTTGCAACTGTGTAGTCGAACGCTTTAAAGTTACTCCTTTGTTTACGGAGTATTTCATCTGTCTTTTATTAATCTTTTATTAACAAAAAACAACAATGTCAATCACAAATAAAATACCTGCAAATTTTAGGCGCACAAATCAATTGTTTTTTTTTATTAATAAACGTATTAACATCCCGGCCTTAGGTAGGCAACGCACCATTACCACCTTTACTGTCTCTAAGCGGCGTCAATTTCTTACCATCACGAAATCTGTCAGCTTGTTTGCCTTCCATTATCATAAAAAAATATTGTGAGGTGAGGTAGGTTAAGTTGACATTGTACTTTATTTTAAGATTGAGGTGTCAATTAAACATTAAATCTACAGTAGTATCTTCACGCCCAAATTCCCGTAGATGAAGGCAGTTACTACCAGGGCACCCACGACTCGACGAAAACACTTAAGTCCCATAATCGCCAACCGGGCACATATTACATCTCGAGCAACATTTTTATTGGATAATTAAAAAAAACAAGTTTCCTTTTTGTTGCCCGACCCGGGAATCAAACCTGGGACCTCATGCAGTCAACTCCAACACTTGGACCGCTAGACCACCGAGGCGATAATTGTTTTATGTTTTCCTGAGTTGGTTTCCAATAGGGTATCTATCTGTTGACTATCCAATAAATATATACATGACATTCTTGCCACCGTAACGTTAGCTATATTGCCATTGTCGTGTTACGATTTGGACAGTAGGATAGCAGATAAACTGTGTTATCGTGGTGATAGTTGGTTTTACCTAAAGATTATATAGGCTTTAAAAGAAAAAGTTTTGAATATAAGTTGATAAATGGCAAAGAAATCACTGATCACATAAAAAGCTAAAAGCATTGTATATATGATAAACAGCTTTATTTTTTTATATAGAAATAAAAATCTTTTGTTTTACATACATCTTACCTAAGACACTTGTGAAGAGTCTATAGAATACTAATGTTCCGGCTGTTTACTCGGAGCATAGGGTCAATGATAGAAACCGTTTTTTATAGTTGATAAATATATTGATACATATATGTAATGATAATAAATTAATGAGCGCGACACGACCGATGCCGTTATGATAGCTTGCGTCGCTGTCCTACATTACAGTTTTATTAACGTGGAAGCAAATTATGCTGATCTGCAAATTGTACGGTGCTAACCCGTACAGTTACCTCCATATAACAATTGCTCTCCTTCTCTCGAGATAACCTCTTTGGACGATTTCTGGTTCAATAGGAAACTCATAGTCAAATGGAAAACTCATAGGTAAAACTTGTTTCAATTCGTTGGATGTTCAGGTAAGGTGCTTGAATTTTTTTTCTTACCTAGATTAAAAACAGCCAATGAACAAAATTCCTTCACAATTTCAAAAAACAGTGGCCATGAGTTTAGACACCGTTTTTTCCAGTTTTAATTTCCGTGGCGGCTTTTTCTTTCCTTTTCTATCCACTGCGCACTGCATTGAATCCTGTTTTGACACTTTGGATAGTATTGTTGAATCCATGTTTCGTCAACAGCGACAAGGCAAGAAAAAACATCGTCAGGATTATCGCTACAGATGTCTAAAAGCTATTGCGAAGTTGTAAATCGACACTGCTTGTCCAGCGGCGTGAGCATTTTTGGCATAAATCGCGCACACACCTTTTCAGATGATTGTGTAAATGTCGCCGATTCGTTCCTTGCTAATGCCCATTGCCACAGCTATCTGCCACAACTTTATTCGCCGATCTTCGAGATTCTTTAATTACTTATTTTTTTATTTTTATATTGGAAGCCTAACAAGCAGACGGATTTCCTGATAAGAAATTCACGCCGCCTAGACACCAAAATTGGTAATGGGGCATTTCCAACCTGGGGCCGGCCTGTTAGGCCTCGAGCAAAAGTAAGTTTACCGGTTATCTTATCTTCCTAACAGGAACACGTCAACTGCAAGTACTGACGCTATGGCGTCGGGAATAGGTAAAGCGGTGGTACCAATCCGGGCGAGTCGCTACAAAACTACCACCTAGTCAGATGTCTCGAGGTTAGTGACGGTAAGCCTATGCTCGATTTTTACGAGCAGACTTTAAACACTGAGCTCCAACGTTTTATAGTGGCAAATGAAGGTGCAGACACTCCGTAAACTGCTGACATCTCTTCAAGTATCTCCGTCGGTTATTTGATATGAAATTTGATATTTATACTTCTTAGAATACCCGCAATTAGTGACAGACATAGAAATAGGAATATAATATAAAGTACAACAATGTTCTATAGCAAATTTAGTTGTATAAATACCGTTGGAATCGACATATGACTTAACAACATCACTTTGTCTCTTTTAACAAATGTTGATATTATGTACGCCGAAAGAGATAACAACTTTTTTGTCTATGCTCATTTTGGCGTCGATTTAAAGTGACGTCATGACAGTTCGCATGTTTGCCAAGAATCCCTATTATTTAGTGTTCAATTTTATAGTGATGTAACTATTACAATTATCGATATTTTATTTTACGTTCCCAGAAAAGAATATTTGGACAAGAATTTGAATAGGTACTCCGATCTTATATCGAACCGTCACAAAATTGAAATGGGGCTGGACGTTGAGGTATTTTAATTTCTCGATAGCATAAAATAAAAGTAGCCATATTTATGTATAAATTTATTGGTGTTGGTCTGCAGACGGCTGTTGGTGCGGCTGGGGTGGCAGGGCGGAAGGCTGGGGCGCCTGGGCGGAGGGCTGTGGCGCCTGGGCGGACGGGTGGTGGGGG